>LZPO01037920.1:2031431-2054088 GCA_001675575.1 Neotoma lepida
GAGCCACCACACCCAGCTAGGTCTGTTAAAAAACAATGTAGATCCAGCTATGACAAGTTGAACACATCAGTTCTGGTCCAGGCGCTAAGCGGGGCACACACCCTACAGCCACATCTCAGGCCCTTTGCTAACANGAAGCGCATTCTCCAGATTTTCATTGCTGCCTTCCTTTTGACATTTACCTGGACTCACTCATGCTATGTCTTCTGGCCATTTTGCAAGCTGCTTTCCTGAATTTCGAGTGACTGTCCTGGTCCAGCACATGCAGCTGTGTGACAGGGCTGCCATGTGCNACATTCCTGGGCAGAGATGGCTTTATTTCAAAGCAATCTTTACACCAAACCTACCAGCTATTACCTTAATGGTGGGAAAACCGAGGCTCAAACACAACCTTTCCTGAAGTCGCCCTCTCAAAGCCCAGCTATTTCTGTGGTACTGAAATTTCGAGGATGCAGTATCATCAAACTGGAGAGACACTGTGAAACCCAACAACTGTTCTGAGAAACAATTAGTAAGAGTCAGTGACATCCCTAGAGAAAAGTCACTTGACAAGGACCATGGCGGGCGTTGGGGACACTGCTCTGCCTCTGCAGAGCTTCCTACCAGACTTCTACATTAACTTTCCTGAATTCCGAAAGGGAGCCTGGGGTCCCAGCTGGTGGCAGAGCTGGATTCTGTGACCTCCTTCAATTGTTTCAGCAGCTTCACCCACCGCACCGTAGACGCTCCCACCGCACCGTAGACGCTCCCACCGCACCGCAGACGCTCCCACCGCACCGTAGACGCTCCCACTGCACCGTAGACGCTCCCACTGCACCGTAGACGCTCCAATACCCAGCCTGGAGAAACACTTGGAAAAGCGAAGCGAGTCGGTAACCATGAGTGCTATCTGGTGTAGCAGCTACATCCTGGCCCCAGCTCTCCATCTGCGCAGGTGCCTGCAAGCACCCCACCTGCAGAGGTGTTTAAAGGCACATTAAGGACAAACCCTTGCCATCGTGGCAGTGCACTCTGATAGGGAAGTAGCAGCTATTTGTTTTGTTCATGATTCCTTCAGCACAGCGCTCTGTATGTAAGGTATGGGGTGACAGTCCTCTGAGGGCACCTGGGGAGTGGGGTACACTACGAGCCACAGCTGATGAACTATTTATTGCCTGTGCCCAGGAACTCTTGCACACCTTGGCCATGGAAATGGTGCTGAGTAACTGATGGCTGCCCGCAGTCTTGTTTGGCTAATGAGTGACCGCAGACAATATGATGGGGATGGGGGGCGGTGTGTGGAATGCCCACAACGGTTATCAATGAGGATGGGATGGAAGCATGGTAAATTCTGCCTCTTTCTCTCACTTAGATAAACAGCAGAGGAGAGGCTGGGTCATGGCGAATTTTATTTGAGTGCCATAAAATTAACTGAAAAAGGAAAAAGGAGTAGAAAGATAAATAGGAAAAATACCCCAATATTATGAATGAAGTCATTCAAAAGAGGAGTATTCTTCAACAGGTGAAGAAAGCTTTAATTTCTTTTCACAGCTTACCACGCACTGGCTAGCAGAAAAGGCTGCAGCATTGGTCAAGACATCAGGGACCTGTCTGGCTGTGTGAAAACCTCCACACGAATGAGGGCATCACATACAACTTACCTTGAAGACAGCCAACGGTTCCAACCAGGAAGGCATGCTGAGGTTTAACATAAAAGACCTCATTGTGCAGCGCACTTAAGTCCAGGACACTGTAGGTGACAGATGACTGAGTCATAGCGCTGGGGTCAAGCCCACGACTCAGGCTCTCTTTACAGGCTGGGTCACTGGGTCTATGCACCACTCACCCTTAGGGAAGCTGTGGCTATTCTAGGCAGAGACCTCTGATCTCAGCCTTGAGTATGATCAATCCCACTTCAGCCATCAGTAGTCCATGGGAATTTTTTTAAAGGGAGAGTCCAGCATTTTCATGCATACACTGGTAGGTTTTTGGTGTTTTCAGTATAGAATTTTACTTCTTTTTAATTTGGTACAACTATGGTATTAGGTTTTGAGTGAGAGCATTCCTTCTCTGCTAATGAGCCAGCTTGTCTCTGTAACAAACTCCAATGGAAGTCTCATGAAAGGGAATGTGTAGTGAGGGGACACATAAGATACATGGAAGGCCAATAGGGAGTATCTGTAACTGTCCCAAATACAATCGCAACGGACTGAAAGTCTCCAACTCTGGGAAGACAGGGAATAACTAGAATCAGTCTTACAAAAGATTAACCCGCAGTTTGACTCCCCCAAGAACACAGTCATTATGACTGACTGCCCAGTTAACTACCTGCTGGTTCTTCTCTAGTCAAGGCCTACACAGCAGATGGATATGGGACATCTTCTGAATGGAGCATTGTAGTGAGAACCAGACAGAACCCCAGCTGCTGTCCTTCCCACACTAACTAGGTAAGTGGGGAAGACACTGGGGCACTCAAGTAGCAACAGAGTGGTAAGTGAATGAATTTTAAGAGACCCAGNAGAGTANAAAACCGTAAAATAGATGAAACAATGCTTCAACAATTCCTGACCTTTAAATCACCAACAAAATGCACTACAATTTTTTTATTTAGTTTACAGAAGGAATCTATTAAGTACAGGCTGCAGAAAGAAAAGGTTTAGTGCTATTTACATTCATTTTAAAACTCTGCTCTATACAAATTTAATTCTGATCAGTATGAACAATATTTTCGTAGATCTACTGCATATAAAGCCTCTTCATCAACGCATTAACAATGAATAAAGTAACCTGATTGCATTTAAACAAAGATGACCATCGAGACCATTGACATGTAATGTTGCTGAGAGCCAAGGAACCCTCATTAAGTACAGAACACAGCGCAGTCTGCAACTTCATCTTTAAAAGGCTGGATAGTTACTGATATGGAATACTGGTCTATATGCTACACGCCAATCTATATTTGTGTTCTAAAGTTAGATATTTTATATTTTTTATTAAATATAATCTACACATATTTGTAATTTCATCCAGGAAGATTTCTTCCCAGTGAAAAAAATATAAAAATTTTTTTTACAGGTTTAGATGAAATTAGCTCATGCTTTAGTGCTGTGCAAATTGTTTATTTCTAGCATATCAATCTTTAAATTATTGGTAAAAATAAGAGTGGTGCTACTAATCATGTATGCCTTAAAAATCAGCTTGTGATTTTAATACAATTGCAAGCACTGATTCCAAATGCAAACTACATAAAGTAACAAAATTAGTATCTGGAGACTTTTTAAAAGGATTCTTCTGTCCTAGTGAGTAAGCATAACGCAGGGCGTGGTTACGGATGAGTGACAGTGGTGGAAGTTTTCAATTTTCTGATATTCAAATACACAGTCGGATCTGCTGCTGAGGCTTCCTACCGTTTCTGCACGTGACGTCCCAAGCGAATGGCCCTCTACATTAAGGCTAGGGACACACTGCTGCCTGCCCTCTGTGCTGTCTGGATGAGCGCCCTGCCAAGAGGAGTCAGGGCTCAGGCAGCAGAGGCTCCCTCTGCAGAGTGCCGTGAGCGGCAGCCATGGCTTCTCCTTTGCTGCAGTGAGGACAGTCACGCCCAGTTTGCTATCCTGTGAGGATAGCCACGGTGGCTGACTTTGGTAGAATTCACCCAGCATTTCAGATCCCTTCCCATTTTCCCTGTGCGACTGGACTGGTGATTAACTTCAGTGATGCTGAGTGTCCTCCAGTGTGGACTGTCACAGGAGTATTGCTGGGCACCACAGGCGCTGGCAGATTCTGCTGATGAGGAAAATAACGATAATCTTTTTTTAGTGCAAACTGTACTTGCAACACTTGATTTCTGACTTCTGAGGATGAGTCTTGGTGGCAGCAAGGCGACTTGCCTTGGAGACCACTGTGCATTTCAGACTGCTCAACACAGATGAGAGACAGGAATAAAGGACCAGATAAGAGCGTTCTTGGTTCTTTTTACTTTATGAGAAGAGATGACAGAGTTCCCGAGTAATTCAGCCCCGTGGCTGTGCAGCTGTAGACTGTCCTCCAGGCGTGGGTGGCTGTTGAGCCCCGTCTGTCCCAGCATCAACAGACTGCAAGCACATGCTGGCGCCACGTCACAGGATCACACAACAGTTGCTCTCCCCGGTCTTCTCCCGGTTCCTCTGCCCTGTGGAAACAAAGCCAGCCTGCATTAGCCAAGCTCAGTCCTGGGTGGAGAGGTGAAATGCAGAGACCCAGTCAAAACAGCCTGAGTTTCGCTCAAAGCCTGCTTTAAAAAAGTGACAACCCTGTAAATAAGGAATCTTCTAATCTTGGTATGTTTCAAAAACCACCTGGATACTTGTTCTATAAGCTCAATTCATGTACTATATGTCCTTTTCAGCAAAATGTCTACATGGAAGCAGGCATGAATGCCTGTCTTGATGGCTCAAATGAGGCGCCTGCCAGGGTTGGCTTACCTTGTGAGTTGGGCTCTGGCAGGGTCTCTCTGGCCACCAAATGCATCACTGTCGTTTTGCCAAACGGAAGTTTTAATGCTACGTAAAAAGGAAGAGACAATCTGTTACATTACACATCATTCTGTAAAATCACTAGCCAGGGCTGAAAGCACTTAGAAGCTGCTGGTTTCTGAACGGCTTCAGGCTGTGGCTCCTCCACAAGGAGACACTCCCTCACCAGAGCGAAGTGTACAGTTATAAGTGACTCTCCTAGCCTCGCCATTGGCAAGACTCACTGTCTTATCTGAGACAAAGCAAAGTTTTACCTATACAATGTGTCCCTGCTTTTCAATCATGCTCTGTGCAGATCTCCTGACTCTAGCTGTCAATGGCGTCCGTCATCACTAATTCACAGCAGCGGGTATAATCTAGAGTGCTGAGACGCTGCCATCTCAGGTGGGACTGGCACTTCTCTCCTGCACCCGACTCAACAGCAAACAGCAGGTATGGCTGCTGGCAGCAGAAGGTGAAGGAGAAGCCAGAAACTAGAATGCCTTCCTCCATGGAAGACTTTTCTACATACTGGGCGACATCCAGAAGATAGGATTTCAACTGTTTCTGGACACACAACAACCATCTGAGTTTCACCTCAGAAGTCACAATGGTGCTAAATCTGCATTGTAGATGAGTATCAGGCTGCTAACTCAGAGGCAAAGGACCTGCACAGCATGCAGTAGGCTCTGGGGTGTACTCCAAGCCACACAAAAGTAAGTGAAGGAGAATGGAGGTGAGCGCTCTAGGTGACGCCCCACTCTCTCTGGACCCCACTGACTGCCACAGTGTCAGCTGACCATCATCCTCTCCAATGGAGCTGTCACCATGCCTCTCCTTGGTGAAATTCCATGTGATTAACAAGGCTACAACTCAAACTAGGACTCAGAAATGTTTAAAGAGACCCGACGACTTGAAACCGACTGAACCACAGAACTCACAGAATGACAGAGCCAGGTGGAGTGTATGGACCTGTAGTCTGACTACTCAAGAGACTGAGGCAGGAGGGCTGAGGGAGCCCAATACTACAAGGCCAAGCTGCACAACACAGCGAGACCAGGTCTTAAAGAGGGTGGAGAGAGGCGAAGACTGAGCAGGCCCAGACCTCCTGCTGTGTCTGCCTGCCCCACAGCTGCAGAAGGCTATCCACTTGTCTGCATCCTCACTGCTTTCCCCTCCCCCATTGCTCAACCATCACAAGGGCTCCATTTGTTCCCACACTGGGCTGGTGAGATGGCTCAGCAGGCAAGGGTACCTCAGGAAGAACCTGACGCCTGAGTTTGATCCTAAAACCCAGGGAAAGCTGGAGAAGAGAACTGACTCCATCAAGTTTCCCTGTCCTCCATACCTGTGCCTTGTCCCTCATGGTAATAAAATACAAAAATTAAAAATATTGTNGGGGGGCGGTGTGTGGAATGCCCACAACGGTTATCAATGAGGATGGGATGGAAGCATGGTAAATTCTGCCTCTTTCTCTCACTTAGATAAACAGCAGAGGAGAGGCTGGGTCATGGCGAATTTTATTTGAGTGCCATAAAATTAACTGAAAAAGGAAAAAGGAGTAGAAAGATAAATAGGAAAAATACCCCAATATTATGAATGAAGTCATTCAAAAGAGGAGTATTCTTCAACAGGTGAAGAAAGCTTTAATTTCTTTTCACAGCTTACCACGCACTGGCTAGCAGAAAAGGCTGCAGCATTGGTCAAGACATCAGGGACCTGTCTGGCTGTGTGAAAACCTCCACACGAATGAGGGCATCACATACAACTTACCTTGAAGACAGCCAACGGTTCCAACCAGGAAGGCATGCTGAGGTTTAACATAAAAGACCTCATTGTGCAGCGCACTTAAGTCCAGGACACTGTAGGTGACAGATGACTGAGTCATAGCGCTGGGGTCAAGCCCACGACTCAGGCTCTCTTTACAGGCTGGGTCACTGGGTCTATGCACCACTCACCCTTAGGGAAGCTGTGGCTATTCTAGGCAGAGACCTCTGATCTCAGCCTTGAGTATGATCAATCCCACTTCAGCCATCAGTAGTCCATGGGAATTTTTTTAAAGGGAGAGTCCAGCATTTTCATGCATACACTGGTAGGTTTTTGGTGTTTTCAGTATAGAATTTTACTTCTTTTTAATTTGGTACAACTATGGTATTAGGTTTTGAGTGAGAGCATTCCTTCTCTGCTAATGAGCCAGCTTGTCTCTGTAACAAACTCCAATGGAAGTCTCATGAAAGGGAATGTGTAGTGAGGGGACACATAAGATACATGGAAGGCCAATAGGGAGTATCTGTAACTGTCCCAAATACAATCGCAACGGACTGAAAGTCTCCAACTCTGGGAAGACAGGGAATAACTAGAATCAGTCTTACAAAAGATTAACCCGCAGTTTGACTCCCCCAAGAACACAGTCATTATGACTGACTGCCCAGTTAACTACCTGCTGGTTCTTCTCTAGTCAAGGCCTACACAGCAGATGGATATGGGACATCTTCTGAATGGAGCATTGTAGTGAGAACCAGACAGAACCCCAGCTGCTGTCCTTCCCACACTAACTAGGTAAGTGGGGAAGACACTGGGGCACTCAAGTAGCAACAGAGTGGTAAGTGAATGAATTTTAAGAGACCCAGNAGAGTANAAAACCGTAAAATAGATGAAACAATGCTTCAACAATTCCTGACCTTTAAATCACCAACAAAATGCACTACAATTTTTTTATTTAGTTTACAGAAGGAATCTATTAAGTACAGGCTGCAGAAAGAAAAGGTTTAGTGCTATTTACATTCATTTTAAAACTCTGCTCTATACAAATTTAATTCTGATCAGTATGAACAATATTTTCGTAGATCTACTGCATATAAAGCCTCTTCATCAACGCATTAACAATGAATAAAGTAACCTGATTGCATTTAAACAAAGATGACCATCGAGACCATTGACATGTAATGTTGCTGAGAGCCAAGGAACCCTCATTAAGTACAGAACACAGCGCAGTCTGCAACTTCATCTTTAAAAGGCTGGATAGTTACTGATATGGAATACTGGTCTATATGCTACACGCCAATCTATATTTGTGTTCTAAAGTTAGATATTTTATATTTTTTATTAAATATAATCTACACATATTTGTAATTTCATCCAGGAAGATTTCTTCCCAGTGAAAAAAATATAAAAATTTTTTTTACAGGTTTAGATGAAATTAGCTCATGCTTTAGTGCTGTGCAAATTGTTTATTTCTAGCATATCAATCTTTAAATTATTGGTAAAAATAAGAGTGGTGCTACTAATCATGTATGCCTTAAAAATCAGCTTGTGATTTTAATACAATTGCAAGCACTGATTCCAAATGCAAACTACATAAAGTAACAAAATTAGTATCTGGAGACTTTTTAAAAGGATTCTTCTGTCCTAGTGAGTAAGCATAACGCAGGGCGTGGTTACGGATGAGTGACAGTGGTGGAAGTTTTCAATTTTCTGATATTCAAATACACAGTCGGATCTGCTGCTGAGGCTTCCTACCGTTTCTGCACGTGACGTCCCAAGCGAATGGCCCTCTACATTAAGGCTAGGGACACACTGCTGCCTGCCCTCTGTGCTGTCTGGATGAGCGCCCTGCCAAGAGGAGTCAGGGCTCAGGCAGCAGAGGCTCCCTCTGCAGAGTGCCGTGAGCGGCAGCCATGGCTTCTCCTTTGCTGCAGTGAGGACAGTCACGCCCAGTTTGCTATCCTGTGAGGATAGCCACGGTGGCTGACTTTGGTAGAATTCACCCAGCATTTCAGATCCCTTCCCATTTTCCCTGTGCGACTGGACTGGTGATTAACTTCAGTGATGCTGAGTGTCCTCCAGTGTGGACTGTCACAGGAGTATTGCTGGGCACCACAGGCGCTGGCAGATTCTGCTGATGAGGAAAATAACGATAATCTTTTTTTAGTGCAAACTGTACTTGCAACACTTGATTTCTGACTTCTGAGGATGAGTCTTGGTGGCAGCAAGGCGACTTGCCTTGGAGACCACTGTGCATTTCAGACTGCTCAACACAGATGAGAGACAGGAATAAAGGACCAGATAAGAGCGTTCTTGGTTCTTTTTACTTTATGAGAAGAGATGACAGAGTTCCCGAGTAATTCAGCCCCGTGGCTGTGCAGCTGTAGACTGTCCTCCAGGCGTGGGTGGCTGTTGAGCCCCGTCTGTCCCAGCATCAACAGACTGCAAGCACATGCTGGCGCCACGTCACAGGATCACACAACAGTTGCTCTCCCCGGTCTTCTCCCGGTTCCTCTGCCCTGTGGAAACAAAGCCAGCCTGCATTAGCCAAGCTCAGTCCTGGGTGGAGAGGTGAAATGCAGAGACCCAGTCAAAACAGCCTGAGTTTCGCTCAAAGCCTGCTTTAAAAAAGTGACAACCCTGTAAATAAGGAATCTTCTAATCTTGGTATGTTTCAAAAACCACCTGGATACTTGTTCTATAAGCTCAATTCATGTACTATATGTCCTTTTCAGCAAAATGTCTACATGGAAGCAGGCATGAATGCCTGTCTTGATGGCTCAAATGAGGCGCCTGCCAGGGTTGGCTTACCTTGTGAGTTGGGCTCTGGCAGGGTCTCTCTGGCCACCAAATGCATCACTGTCGTTTTGCCAAACGGAAGTTTTAATGCTACGTAAAAAGGAAGAGACAATCTGTTACATTACACATCATTCTGTAAAATCACTAGCCAGGGCTGAAAGCACTTAGAAGCTGCTGGTTTCTGAACGGCTTCAGGCTGTGGCTCCTCCACAAGGAGACACTCCCTCACCAGAGCGAAGTGTACAGTTATAAGTGACTCTCCTAGCCTCGCCATTGGCAAGACTCACTGTCTTATCTGAGACAAAGCAAAGTTTTACCTATACAATGTGTCCCTGCTTTTCAATCATGCTCTGTGCAGATCTCCTGACTCTAGCTGTCAATGGCGTCCGTCATCACTAATTCACAGCAGCGGGTATAATCTAGAGTGCTGAGACGCTGCCATCTCAGGTGGGACTGGCACTTCTCTCCTGCACCCGACTCAACAGCAAACAGCAGGTATGGCTGCTGGCAGCAGAAGGTGAAGGAGAAGCCAGAAACTAGAATGCCTTCCTCCATGGAAGACTTTTCTACATACTGGGCGACATCCAGAAGATAGGATTTCAACTGTTTCTGGACACACAACAACCATCTGAGTTTCACCTCAGAAGTCACAATGGTGCTAAATCTGCATTGTAGATGAGTATCAGGCTGCTAACTCAGAGGCAAAGGACCTGCACAGCATGCAGTAGGCTCTGGGGTGTACTCCAAGCCACACAAAAGTAAGTGAAGGAGAATGGAGGTGAGCGCTCTAGGTGACGCCCCACTCTCTCTGGACCCCACTGACTGCCACAGTGTCAGCTGACCATCATCCTCTCCAATGGAGCTGTCACCATGCCTCTCCTTGGTGAAATTCCATGTGATTAACAAGGCTACAACTCAAACTAGGACTCAGAAATGTTTAAAGAGACCCGACGACTTGAAACCGACTGAACCACAGAACTCACAGAATGACAGAGCCAGGTGGAGTGTATGGACCTGTAGTCTGACTACTCAAGAGACTGAGGCAGGAGGGCTGAGGGAGCCCAATACTACAAGGCCAAGCTGCACAACACAGCGAGACCAGGTCTTAAAGAGGGTGGAGAGAGGCGAAGACTGAGCAGGCCCAGACCTCCTGCTGTGTCTGCCTGCCCCACAGCTGCAGAAGGCTATCCACTTGTCTGCATCCTCACTGCTTTCCCCTCCCCCATTGCTCAACCATCACAAGGGCTCCATTTGTTCCCACACTGGGCTGGTGAGATGGCTCAGCAGGCAAGGGTACCTCAGGAAGAACCTGACGCCTGAGTTTGATCCTAAAACCCAGGGAAAGCTGGAGAAGAGAACTGACTCCATCAAGTTTCCCTGTCCTCCATACCTGTGCCTTGTCCCTCATGGTAATAAAATACAAAAATTAAAAATATTGTTGTCAAATAATTTTTATTTTATTAAAACCCCACAACTGTCTCTGCCTTTGATCTGTAGCTGTAGGTCCTGAGTCTATTTCACAGGTTACTGAGCAAGCCCACACCTTCAGAGTAGATATGCAAACACTGGAAAATACCTGCCAATGCTGTGTGCCACCTCCTTAACACAGATGACAAAAAAGAAAACCTGCAGCCTAGAAGGGGGACTGTGGAGTGCTAGCATGCGGCCCAACCAGGCACCCAGCAGCACTGGACTGTGGGTGCTAGTACCCAGTCTAACCAAGTCCCAGGTGGCACTGGCCAACCAAGGGCCATTGTACTCCACACCAGCTGTCTGAATCATGAAAGCTGGAAGTCCTTTAATTTGCTTCTAAAAAGACTGACAGCCACACGATTGTCATAATGATGAGTCATTTTGCTGATTATTCTAAAACAATTTTTAAAAAGTAGTTTTAAAAAATCTTTAACTTAATGAGAATCAATGAACCATCTTGGTTTGAACACCAATCTTGTGACCTTTAACCTGACACTGGGGCATTGGGGCTGGTGGGAACTGCTCAATAGACCAGTGGTCAGAGGAGATGGAGACTCGCTCATCGGAAGAGAGTAAATCCAACCAATAATTAGCTTGTTTATTTTTTGGTTTTTTCAAGACAGGGTTTCTCTGTGTAGCCCTGGCTGACCTCAAACTCACAGAGATCCTCCTGCCTCTGCCTCCCGAGTGGGCGAGTGCTGGGATTAAAGGTGTGCGCCACCACTGCCTGGCTGTTTTTGTATTTATTAATTTTAATTCAAGATCTTGTTTGAACCATAGAAATTAAAAAAAAAAAGGATGGCCTCATCATTAATATATGCACAAAACATCCAGGAGGCTAATAGTCAGCTTTCACATTACTAGAGGGTTGATCTAATTAGGTAAAACTACAAACAGAGAAGCAAGCCAAACAAATTCTACCTCTAGATGGCAGTTACTTCTCGTAGACTACAGTAGTTTTCAGACCAGATCTAACACTGCCACAAACTAGGCTACATGTGAGCCCAGACTCTGAAGTAGCCCACTAATGGGATANTGTCAGTCACTGAGGTCACCAGCTCTAACCTTCAACTCAAGTCTATCTCCAGTGGCCTTTGTTGTCCCATGTAACAGAGCAACCTGAAGAGGGGTGGGTGTCTGATCATATTCAACACTGTCGAGTGTTTATCAGTGCAGACCATAAAAAAATCTCAATAAATACACAGTAACCAAGTGAGTAAAAACAATCTGCCTGGGGAAGAACAGACTGCAGATCTCACCTTAGGTTTAGAAGAAAAACGGACTATGCTGAAGTGAGGATCGCTACATCCACAGCAGCTATTTACTTCATCTCCACACAATGAGCAATTTCCCAATTCACGTGAAAACCTGCTGTGATAAGCGTGCCCTAGTCTGTGATGGGTTTTAACTTAGGATCATCACATCTAGACTATATTATCCGGCAGCACAATGAAATCCACCTCTAACACAGTAGGTCTGCACACTTGGCAGGTAGGGCTTATCTCACAGGGAGAAGGCACACCCAAAGCAGGGGACCTCAGAGTCTCAAGTCATCTTTTTCAGTACACACAAAGGCACTGTCATGAAAATAAATAAAGGATTAGGACTGGCAGGAGAGGATGTCAATTACCTCCTAAGGTGACGTTTCCATGGAGAAATCTGCCTTGATAAATGAGTCGTAGGATGTTTGGGCTGCTCACCTGTTCTTCTTCCCAGTCTGAAAGAAACAACTGGTTAGGGGCCTGCAACATAGCAGGGGCTGTGCACTGTCACACACCAGAGGCCACCAGAGAGGGCGTGGCCCAGAGCCTCCACCGCCCAGGCCCAGGAGTCCTTGCTCCTTCCACCTTCCTCAAGAAGTAGCAAAGAGCTGCAAAAAACTGTCTGGGTCTCAAAGATCCAAGGGTGCCGACTCCTAGGCTGGCGTGAAACAACGGGCTGGGAAAATCTAGTCTCAGTGAAGGGATCCATCACTTGAAAATCACTTCCGTTATCAGGAATTAGCAGAGCACTCTAATGTTCCAGTGCTTGGACTTGTTGAAGCTTCAGGGCAGTAACAAGTTCCTCAAAGACTTTCTTAGCTCAGTATGGAAATGCCGGGGTACACTGTCATGTTCTCTTTCTGAGGCCAGCTGACAAACAGGACAGGGAAGTGAGACAAACTGCTCCAGCTGTGGTACGTGTGGCCCAGCAGCTACTGCGGACCACCACCTGAAAACCTCAGCTCACAGACTGCTGTCCAGGCAGGCTCTGCTNCCTCTGGCAGCTCTCATCAGCTTGCTGCGGCAACACCTGCAGCTCTGCATTTAGTTAAGATCTGAGAATTCCTGTGCACCTTTCTCAACAATCCTAGGTTCTGCTTTCAGTAGGAGATAATGGACAACAAAGAGATAGTCTAGAATACTCCGAGTGAGTGATGGAGAAGAAGGGAGGCAATCTCTACTGTGGTTTGTTTTGTTGGGTCTTCAAAACAACGTATGTGCATACACTTGACAATATCACCATGTCTCACGAACTCAAGTAAAGGAGAGTAACTCTTCTCATTTCCAGGCACCTGTGCCATGCCTGTCCCTCCCCCAACCCCCGGCAGGCCCCCCTCTTCTCCTGGGAATCCTGACTGCACTGTCTCTTCTAGATAAGATCAGGTAAGCCACTCTGCGCCAGTGGCTTTAAATCCATTGTTTATAGAGTATGTCTGGCCAAGCATTCCTTTGCTATACAGACAAGTGACAGTGACTTTAATCCACACAGAAAAGAGGTTAGAATTGATTTTGCTAAATGTATTATATATAGCACACATATATGGTGGCACATGCTTGTAATCCCAGATACTGGAGCGATTAAGGCAGAAGGATTCCAAATTTGAGGGCAGCCCAGGCAATTTAGCAAGACTTTCTAAAAAAGGGAACAAGGGATAGAGCTTAGAGTACTTGCCTAGCATGCACAAGGCCCTGGGTTCAATCTTTTGTACTAGAAGCAGTTAAATGAGATGGGCAAAACCAGATAGCACATGCCATGGAAATTGTGGGCAAAAGCCTAGAAGTACAAAGGGAAAACTAAGACTGACTTAAGNCNAGGCAGAGTCTCGTGGGATAGGGAGGCAGCAGAGAGGGGAGGAGTTCCCACATACACTCCCCCAAAGTGTTCACTGTGGCGTAGCTGAAAGCATGGTGCAGACTTCACTCTTTCTGGACCTTGTTCATGGAACATATGCAACATGAACTGCAGGTCAAGCTTGTTTCGGGCTTCGTTTTCAATAGATCACAGAGAGGAGCCCCAGGGCCTGTTGCCATGGTAACGAGAGTCTCTTTCCTTCAGGGTTTTGGTATGAAGTTCATTCCCATGGAAGTGGGTGTGCACTCAACATACTCTACTGGCACCAAGGCAAACATGGCCTCCGCATCCCTTGATCCTTCGCTGCTTTGTGGTAAGAAAGGTAAAATCTAGGGTAATGGCCCTGTCAAACATCAGTCTTACGTCCTCAGTACTTCCTCAAAATGTGTGAAGCAAGTCGGGGCCAAAGAACCAAGCAGCCAGCACTCACCCATGGGCCAGTTGTCATAGACGTGCTTCGCAATGTCAGAGGCAGAGTCATTCGGGGAGAAGAGGAACTCCTTCGTCTTTCCACTCACCAAGATGAGGCGCAAATTAATCTGGAAGGAGACAGATGCTCTCAACAGACATCTCAACTTGAACACCAAGTGAGCTGTACAGTTTCTCACCTCCACCAGCTTCTGAGTGCCAGTGCCATTTGCTGCTTTTCATTTATATTTTAAATTATTATTTAAGTCATCGGACAGAGCAAGAGTTTCATTATGGCATTTTTCATACATATGTCATTACACTGTTTTCCGTATTCAGCCTCTTGCTGAAATGCCCCTGCCTTTCCCTGAAACGCTAGCTGGTCTCCCCATCCCCTTCCACTTGCATGTCATATCGCTTCAATTCCTTCAAAGCACTCTGTACAGCGGGAACTGATATATAACTTTTACTTCCTGTTATTTACAACGAGCGTGCCGCAGATACACCTGTGAGTAAAAGAAAACCAAAGTCATGGTGCCTGGTTGATAAAATGCTTGCTGCGAAAGCATAAGGACCCAGGTTCAGATCCTGGGCTAATGGTGAGTCGGAGCTCAGTGAGAGACTGTCTCAAAAAATAAGGTGGAGTAGATTGAGGAGGACATTTGCCACTGACCTCTGGCCTTGGCATGCACACAGGCACATGTACACACACAGAAAACCAAAGTCATTATGTTTCTGAATATATAACAATGTCGGCAACTAAACTGCAGACTGTGACTGCTATTATAGAATATGCTTTAATTCAAAACTTATTAAAAATGACAGCCTGTAGGGCCGTTGCTAAACACGAAAGCAAACAAGAAGAATCCAACAATTTCTTTCTGCATCTCTTGGATTTGGTGTTGCAAGTAAGTATGTATTCCAACTAGGCGCATATTCCCAAAAGCTCACTTTAAAATTTTTATCTTCCATAATTCACTTTTTTATTGCTGTTGTTAAATTCACTGTATCTGCTCACTTCCCTACAAGCCACAGATAGAGATATGGTTTCCTATATCTTCAGGTCTCTATTAAAGACTTTAGCGGAGCTGGAGACAGTTCAGCAGTTAAGAGCACATACTGCTCTTGCAGAGGGACCCAGGTTTGGACCCTCATACCCATGATAGATGACTCACAATTACCCATAACTCTAGCTCCTGAGGTTCTGATGCCTTCTTCTGGACACACACACTTTTTCTTTTTGTAAAAGACCTTACTAAAAAGTTGGGTCTGGTCCCAGCTGAGCATTAGACAATCTAGCCTGGCTTCTTTACATACGGCCAGACAATGTCACTGTATCAGAGCAAACTGTGACAAGGCCCTACTTTCTCTCCTCTTCAGTCACTAATATGTACTTTTTAAAAATTAAAGCTGTCAAAGCCCTCTAGAGCCAGAGTCAACATAAGCACATCAGCACTACCACAACACTGCACTATGCTGCCTTCCCTTTTAGTCAGCCATGGCGACACCATCTCTGGTCCCTCACCACGTAGAAAACATGCTGAGGATTGATATTCACCAGCAATGCAGAATCAATGGGATTCTTATCAGAATGGATGTGGGCGCTGAATTAGAACCTGTACGGATAACTCAACAGAAGAGAAAAAGGAACTCTAGACTCTAGGTGAGAAGCTTTTACTAGATCAGTGAGAATTTAGAGCTACTTTTAAAATGAAATTACACTAAAAAACCCTAATAGAGGAAGAGAAACGAGTCACATTATTGTAGAGAAGCTCGGGCTGAATACCCCCGTCTCTAATTCTAACCTTTTCTGAATGCATTCCGGATTGTGGGTCTCAGCTTAGGGATGGTCAACAAGTCAACAAGTCAAATCTAAGCAATGCTTCAAAATCTGAAATCCCTCTGCCCCAACCATTCAAATCAGGGTCCTCTCAACCCGTGCTGTGCAGAAACTGTCTCACCAGAGCAAGCTCAGGTAGCCGTCTACAAGACTTGAACTGTTAGTTTGATCCCCAGCATTTTCCTAAGAAGGCATTCTTCTTGAGACTGGACAAGTAAAAAGCTGTCACTGGCCCCTACCTGCCCCCATACTCGGGGGGGGTGTTAAAATGTGAGAGAGGACACATAGGAAATCTGTGTCTTCCTCTTAATTTTGCTGGGAACTCAAACTGTTCTTTAGAGTTTTTGTTTTTTTTAAAGAAAGAGCTATGCTTCTGAATATAGAAATGTAACATTTTAACACCAAGTTACAAGATATTCCTAGTGTCCTCTGAAGATTCTTCACTGAGCCTAAATTAACCATTCTGGCTGAAGGAACTACAACACACACGCATACCCTACTCTACAAATACACACTAAGCCCTCGGCACTTCCCATTTAAAACCTGCACCATCAATAACCAATATGCTGAGAGAGTTAAAAAAATCAATTGTCTACTATCTAGTCACAACACTAGAAACTTCTGCCCTTTACATGTGTTTGGTACTATCTTAAAAGAATTACTTTTCTTTGGTATTTATGGATGGACACACATTTTCGGTCACACAGCCCTACTAACCCTTCCTTCCCCATCTAGGCTGTCGTCATAGCCTTAGTTTCCTGCCTGGCTCCAGAGAACATCTGAAACTGGAGGAGTCTGAAGGTGGCTCCGGACTACAGAAGTATGGTTTTTCAATCTTCTAAATCCTCTGCATGGAGAAGCAAGAGAACATGACAAGTCCAAGGCCAGGAATTGATCAGCCTTACAGTTAAAAGCAGCCAGAACTGATGGAGGCTGTTTCAAGGAAGCTAGAAACAAAAATGGCAACAACAAATGTAAGCACTGAGGTAAATGAAGTAACTCCCCGCCTGAAGCACCTGCGTGCTTGGCACATGGTGGGCATCTGGCCAGTTGGTTGGCCAATACCTGAGCTTCCGGGTTAAGAATCCACGTGGAGATGCAAACTAGAAAGGTCATAGGGAAGGCATGAAGCCATGCCTCAGTCACTGGTACCACACTGAACTGTGCAGCAGGGAGCACAGGGGTGAACAATGGCTTCTGGGTAGTACTATGAATGCATGGGTGGTCCTCAGAGCTTGCAACATGCCACAGTTAGTCTACATGCTGCCACCAAGTGAATATTCGGCAAAGTAAAGCCACTTCTATGCTGCTATACACATATTTGACCTAGCTTCTAAATGAAGACAGAGTGAGTTATTAATATAGCCACCTTGGTCCTACACCAGAAGTGTGACCTGCCTCGTACACAGCCGGATAGTCTGGGGTTGTTCACAGCAATGGAGGAAAATACTGAATTCCAACCACTCAGATGAGCACAGCACACAGGCTGGCCAAGCAGTTAACCATTCCTGTACTGTAGTAAGAATCCACTCAGAAACCACCACCCCCTTTGGAGGTAATAGGGTCCTTCACATAGCAATGGATAAAAACTCTTAACTAAAGCTTAAGCGTGACACACTTTGTGCACTTGTTGAAGAAGAAAATGGCTAATCAGGACAAAATGACCTGGTATGGATGGAGCAGAATGTACTAAGATTCCCAAGAGGTGGCACTCAGAGCCTCCAGACCAACTACATGCTGAATAACTACTTCCGGGGTAAAGCAAGGCTCAAGATGACTGTGACCACTGGTGACTGTTCACGGCCCACAGTCACTCATTACAAAGGAACAAGAGCCCCCAGGCTTTCAAACCACCATCCCGCTTTCTGAAATAACATAAATTGGGAGACACCTCATTTAGAACTTAATCACATAATTTGTTTAAGTTGGTCGGGACAGAAAGATTAGGGGAGTCATAAGAGTGGAAAACCGGCCTGACTAGAGAGAGGACATTGGAAATGAGACTATGGAGGTGGACAACATCCTTTAAGAGGAAGCATGACTCTTGTCTACCAAGAGACCAGCATGCTGAACAGAAAAGGAATTCACACTTCCTGCTTGAAAGACTGAAGGAGCGAGCAGTAAGGCCTGGGCTATGTTCTCAAGATTGTCTTGGGGAACAAGATCAGCAGAAACACAGCTGCCTCCATGCTGTGTGTCTCCAGGTCCCATGTGTCCTACCTTGCTACCATTTTTTGCTAGATGGCCATGGCTGAGTGGTGAGTGGAAAAGGCCCGAGATGCCCTCTTAGCAAGTCAGTTTTAAAGGCACTCATTATAGCTCAGAGGAATTTCACTGAGTGATGGATGACACCCCCAAAGGGTCTTACTGTGAGTCCACTTACAACACTCTTAAACTTACAGGGTTGGAGGTGGAGAGCAGGCCAGCCTTGGGCAAAGAGTGAAGGAAGGAGAGCTGTATCTATAGAAGTGGGGCAGGGGGAGCCGTGGATCCAACTGCTGTGTCATGATGTAGTAGCGTCCCGGAAATGACATGTGACAAAACTACACAGAACTAAATACACACATCTATTGTGTCCCCGTGACATAAACAAGTCTGAACAGCCCGTGGATCTTACCAATGTCTAATTCCAGTTGTGATGTTACAGTTATGTAAGATGTTATCATTAGGGAGACCTGGGATTTGTTACTTCTTACATGTGCATGTTGAATTTTAAATTATTTCAAAGTAAAATGGGTCTTCTTCAGCTAGGCACGGTGGTGGTGCCTACAGCTGGTCCTGCCTACCCTTGGGAGGGGGAGGCAAGTAAGTGTAGTGGAGACCAGCCTGGGTGATATCTCAAGAAAAATAAAACAACAAATAATGCAAGTGCCCAACTTCCTAAGCGCGTACATGGGATTTAACATGCATCTATTTTGATTATTTTTCTTATTTCCACTTGAAGATGACAATATTTTTTTAAAGACTACATATTACAGTAACTACTTAATTTAGAAAAAAGATATAAGCCTGTATCAGTGACTCGCACTAAGACAATATAGGAAATTAAAGATAGATATGTGGTTTTCCTTTTTCTAGAACTGAAGGTTAATAAATGGCAGATTTTGAATTTTGTTAATGCTTTTATAAAAGCAACAAAGAATGAGGGAGAATACAAGATTGATTTAAAATAAAAATTATCCAATTATTTAGTACTTTTATAGTACTAAAATATGAGAACCATGTATTTAACAAACTCATTTTCCATCCACTCAAACATCTGAAAACACTGCTTTGTGTTTGTATCATGAAAAAATTAGTATGAAAATAGGACTTCATAGTTAAAAGACTTTTTAAAAATTATATGTACTTGAGTGTCTATGTGAGTATGTGCACATGAGTGCTGGTACCCACGGAGGTCAGAGACATCAGATACCCTGGAGATGGAGTTACAGCAGCTGTGACTCCCCCAATGTGTGTGCTACGGACCCAACAGAGGTCCTCTTCAAGAGTGGTACAAGTGCTTAAACACTAGGCCATCTCTCCAGCCCCTGATGTCATAGTCTTGAAGACAAGAAACACACAAGCCAACAGAGGGAAGGAGGGCTGTCTAGGATACAAAATTAGAAATGCTCAATAAGGATTTGTTGAGTGAGTTTTAATAAAAACCAAAGAGGAAGCATTCATGGGCTGAGTCTACAACAGAGCACAGCACAGTGAATGCAAAGTAAAAGCCTACAGTGTTCAACTTACTGAGACATTTCACATTGTGTTTAACCACGTCATCTTGCCCACTGCCAAAGCAGAGAGAGACCACAGTCCCACCTCAGAGTTGTAGGAGCGGCTGGAGGCAGTGCCTCACAGTGCTTGGTCACCTTTTTAATCTCCAGAATCATTCTGCCTGTTCAAAGCACAGGCATCCTCAGTCAGTCCTTGAAACTGCCAAGGTCCTACTTTCTTCAAAGCTTCCGCACAGGCCATCCTGTACCTGGAATGCTCAGCATTCTCCAACCCATGCACACACCTAAATCTCAGTGCACAGCTCTGCCGGACTCCACTGGCTATGACCAAACTGCTTCTGAATGCTTCAGAGGGGAGGGCATAAGTAACCCAGCCTCAAAACAATCACTACAGATGAAATACTAAAACTACATTGTGGGAAAGAATTTCAAGGAGGAACTGGAGAAGACAAGTAAGTTTATATTTCCCACAGAAAAGGAGCAGCAAAAATACTTGAGCAGTTTATTTACTCACGGCATCTATGAACACATTTAAGCTACACAAAATATAGCCGCATTCCTGCCTATGACCTCACTCACCCTCAGTAAACTAAAGCCCAGAGTGATGACTAACCACACTGACACCTGCTGATTGGATCTTCTCTACACTTTGTTGGCACCTTACGTGATACAGATTCTAATCATACATTGCATATCAAACCCTGTAAGTGGGACACTCACTCAGTGAGGTGCCCTGTTTCACGGTCTAGAAACATCTACTCTGAGTGGAGATAAAAGATCAGAAAGGTCTCTAACTAAAGTTCCTCTACAACAATGGTTCTCAACCTGTGGATTGCGACCCCCACAGAGTAGTGTATCAGATATTCTGCATCTCAGATATTTACATTACAATTCATAACAGTAACAAAATTACAGTTATAAAGTAGTAACGGAAATAATTTTATGGTTGGGGTCAGCACAACAAGGACTGTATTTAAAGGGTCACAGCATCAGGAAAGTTGGGAACCACTATTCTAGAAAGTTTTACATCTCCCTATTCACTTAGAATGTGTATTTCCAGAACCACATTCCAAACGGTATTTTATATTTCCTGAATTGTTCAACTATTTATTGATTTAAAAAAATTGCAATCACAACACAAACAAGAAGCTAGGAAGCCATGAAGATGAATGAATGCTAACAGTGGCTATCTTACTTGCTTTCATGTGTAGATTTACTATTTATTTTCTATCACCAGAATAAAGAACACAGGGCTTTTATAAGTTCAGCTTAGAATCAATATATGCAGTAAAAAAATATACGAAGTATCGAATGTATCACATAGTAAGTGCTAATTAACTAACATCATAAATTACTGAACACGGTAATAACCATAATCAGCCTAGCAAGTCACACTAAACACTACTACAAAAAAACTTCCCTTTTAAGTACTTTATAATGTACATTTATTTTGAAATTAAGTTTGGGGAATTTTGGTAAAATTCTATGGGAAGCTCTATAGTGTGCATAGGCTATAGGGAAGCCTCTGTTCTAAACAGGATTCTTACATCCCTCAGCTCACTAGAAGAAGGGCTGTTCATTCAGGACAACTGTCCCTTACAATTAGGAACTAAAGATAATAAGTAAAGGCAGGAGAAAGGGAGTTGGCAAAAGCACAGTAGTAGAGAGGGCCCGGGGATGAGAGAGGCTTTTTCCCTTGTCATACACAGTCATGGACTTCAGAAAGGGGACAGATCTCTTTCTCCTGCCTGCTTCCTCTTAGGAGAAACACAGCACTCTAATTTTTTGCATAAGTCAGTCTGAAATCACAGAAAAGGAAATCAAACACTGTCAATTGGCAGAGGTTTTCCTTATGAATTCCCTAAATAGTTCTAGCAGGTTGTATTTCAAAACCTTTATGTTGTACTTTCTTCAGTCACCTAGTTACACAGGTAAATCCTGGCAGGACATGGGATAGGGCTTTTAGGTGCCACACTTACACTATTCTACACTATTCCCTTTGGGTTGTCTGCCCTTTGGTGACTGTCTCTTCCTACTTACTCATATCATCACCAAGTTCGCAGTACTACATTAGATCCTGGGACCTCAGTTATTTAACATGGACTTTCAGAACTGATTCCTCAAGTTCAGAGAGGAAGAGACAGAGAACTGCAGTCCTGAGAGGCCAGCCATCAACAGAAAAGTATACTATAGATGAGGGTTTGCTCCTGTGCCCCTCTAAGCACCAGGCCTTAGACTAAGGCCAGGCCTCTCTCCTCGCTCCCCAGACCTTCCTCAATACCTGACCCCAGTCTTCTTCAGTTACACAGAGGGTTTGCTCTCTTCTCTCTTAAAATAGAAAACTTCTGAGGTAAAATACTCTTTAATCTGTGATATACAAACTAAAAACTAGTCTTGCATTTCTCTGAACCATGGAACTTCAGAGGAATAGATTCTAAGAGAGAAAAAGGATCATTTACTGTAAAAGACGTTTAAAATGTGATCCCTTAAACATCACTAACAATGTATTAAATACCAACAAATGGTTAAATTGTGAAATTCTGTCTTGTGAGCATTTTATCACAATTTACAAGTTAATTATAAACTACAGTATCAAGTCTGAACCATCTCCTCATATCACATAACAGTGCACAGGAAAGATAAGCTACCTATTTGGGATAGTCACCCACAATCCAACAATTAGTTCAAAGACAAAGATGTGTGATGGCAGACCCACCGATTACAACGGAGCTGAAAGTCCCATCACCCACCTGGTGAGGGACTGCCATATCATGTCGGAGCGTAGCAGCAGCACAGCAAATTCCTCATGACTGTGATGACACCCCTGTAAACATGTCACTGTGCTGTCAGTAACACACAAGTGTAGCACATACAATTATGTGCAGCATACAATGCTTGATAATGACCTTCAACTACTATGTACTGGCTTGTGTGTTTAATAAACTGTACCTTTTATTACTATTTCTGACAGTCCTACTTCTAAAAAGAACATTCTGCAGTTGTGGCTATGGCTCAGAGGTAGGCACTTCCCTGTTAAGTGGGCCCTCAGCTTAATCCCAGGCGCGCGC
>LZPO01037921.1:102177-125930 GCA_001675575.1 Neotoma lepida
CCTCATTCATAGATGTCAGACATGATGGTTCCTTCTCTTCACCCCATTGAGAGGCAGAGCTGGGAAGGATGGTGGTGATGAATGAGGAGACTTTGTCTTCCCCAGGTTCCTTCTGCTTCAGGAGCCAGAAGCTTTCTGGGACAATGACTCTTAGCTAGAGTAAATGACACTGGACCACATATAAATCTAAGTGTGCTAAGCAAAAGATTNTCTCTGATCCCTGTGGCTGGTGGNGCCATGGGCTTTCTAGAAGCATCAGTGGGCCCTGTCAGTGACTCCCTGCTGATTTGCACTCCAACTCTCTCCCCAGTGGGCATNGCCTGGCCCNCTGTAACTCCCACTCCCTTTTTGAAGATGGAGTCAGGGGTCCTTAAGGTCAAAGAGAGGCAGAGTGGTCATGCNACTGNCCACCACTACATCCTGCCTGGGCTTCCACAGGAAGATANGGATGAGCAGGGTCGTGCTTCATAGNTNTGGGTCCAGCTGATCTGTTCCACATCTGTACCACACCAAGCAGACCTANGCCCTGTCTGCCGCTCATACCAGCACTCCTNNGTGCCCTGTATCCTTACAGACTTTTCCTATCTTCTNTANAATGTGATTGGGGGATTACACATCCTGGAGTGCCNGAGACAGTCTCAGCATCNACTGAGCTGTCCCTTCAGCATCCTGACAACCACCCCCTTTGCCCTCAAAGATGNNCTAGTCTGAATCATACATCTCTATCACTTCCAGAGGTGTCTGGGAAAGGCCAAGCTTTCAGATGATCACATTCCTTCCTTCCCACAAACCAGTGTCTGATTTTTATGCATTTATTTTTAATCAGTCTNATTTCATTTTNCCAAGTAAACTTCCAGTTGGCGTGGTAACAGCCGTTCCCTCCAGCCCCATAAATCAACACATTTTTAGNGGTTTCCNCNTTTCTGGACAGGTCATGTAATTTTCCAAACCTCTTCATCTTGCTTTGTANATGAGGGTGCTGAGCTCTGCCATGCTGCTCACAGTGACTGCAGATCAAGGGAAAGCGTGCATGTAAAACCATCTCTCATGTAGCCNNGGATAACCTCAGGCATGCTATGTAACTNGGGATGGAAGATGCCCTTTAAGTGTGATCCCCCTGCCTCTACCTCCCAAGCGCTGGGATTAGAGGTGCACACCACTCTACCCAGTTCATGCAATGCTGGGAGATTAAACCCAGAGTTTTGTGCGTGCTAGGCAAGCCTTCCACCAACTGATCCACATCCCCAACCCCCATCTGTGAGCTTCCCACTGTAAGGCGCAGGCTGTGAGCTAGATTGCAGTGAGTCCTGGAATATGGAAGGCATCACTATGTGCAGTATGCCTACCCCTCCTTCCCGGCCCAGACTCTTATCTGCTGAGCATTACAGCCAGGCTCACTGTCTTCCTTTCTCCTCACTCCTCTCNGCAGGAGAGTCACTGCCCTTGGCCACCTCCAATCAAGTTCTCATTAAGTTCAGCGCCAAAGGCCAAGTACCAGCCAGGGGGTTCCACTTTGTCTACCAAGGTATGTAGGGTGTGGACCTTGGAGGGTCAGATGTTATCTCAGTGACTTTGTGTCCCCAGGAACAGANACCCTTCACCTCCCATCTACACCACCCTATGAGGATTTTAGGGTGCAGTTACTAAAGTGGGAGACAATTTCCTGACATTCATTCAACTGTATACATNTGTTTACCCAAGCAACAGTTTCTGNGCTAAATTCTATCTTGAATTTGGGAGGAAACCATGCATGGGAAGTTAATTCCTTTCCTCCTCCNGACCCCCACCCAATGTCTAGTACATCTCTGATNGTGCTGGGAACATCGACCCAATCCTCTTANCTCACAGAGCTTCGTTTTGTCTGCAGTGCATAGTAAAGGGATGGGGCAAACACAGGCTCTGATCGGGGAGAGTGNACACCAGCCATTCCACTTCTTAGAACCATCATTTGCTCAAGTATGAAATGAGGGGAATAAATGCTGGTCGGATTAAAAGAGTCCACAACCAGTCAGGCAACCGGTGTTCATTCTGGGTCACTAAGACCCAGCAGGACCTTGGAGTGCCTTTGCTTTCACCTGCCCAGCAACAGTAGCATTGTTAAGGCCACCAGTCTCTAAGCACAGCCCTCCCTGTTTGTTCTACACTGTCCAGGAGGCCATGTATAGCCCTNTGCAGGGAGTGATCCCAACTACAANGGGTGCCATTCCTGATACCCACAAGTCACCATTATGCTCAAGTCATTGGCCTGCAGACCCTGGGCAGGGGCTTGAAGTGGGGAGAGGGGGACTATTGTTGCCATTAGGAAACACCAGGGCCTGGCAAGGAAGAAATATCACCAGGAGAACAAAGAAGAGCTCTGAGCCTAAAGTCTGGGCCCTGGGGCTCTCACCACCATGATTCCTAGAAGCTGTACCCCAACATTCAGTCCAGNGGTGTGCCTCAAAATGGGCCCTGCCCTGGAAAGTGTCCATGTCAGCCTGAAAATGTACCCTGAGCTCCCAGGGCTCCCTCAAGTCTTGTCCTGCATGCCTCCCTGGGTCAGCTTCTACAGGGGTGAGGCCTGGACCTGAGTGCCTTTCTCCCCCACAGCGGTGCCCCGAACCAGTGCCACACAATGCAGTTCTGTGCCAGAACCCCGCTATGGCAAAAGGCTGGGCAGTGACTTCTCTGTGGGGGCCATCATTCGCTTCGAATGCAACTCGGGCTATGCCCTTCAGGGGTCCCCAGAAATCGAGTGCCTCCCTGTACCTGGGGCATTGGCCCAGTGGAATGTCTCTGCACCAACCTGTGTGGGTAAGTGGTAGCCTAGACTGAGACAGGAGATGGAGAGAGGAAAGGACTAAGGGCAAANTTCTCTCCCTGAGAGACACAGCCAGTCATCAGAACTATATTCAAGGCATGCAACAGCCTTCTTCAGCATCTAAGGAGACTGTCCCATTCAGGCCTAATAACTCTCTGGTCCTGCAGGGCAGTGTGAATACAGAGAGGGGAAGAAGCTGGAGAGGGGTATCTGAAGAAAGGGACAGGTACAAGTCACTGGACAACCATTGTTTGAGGTCAAGTCACCAAGAAGGCTGAGAACAGGAGGTCCCTAAGGGAGAAGCCAGCAGGNAAGGAGGCCCAGCAGAGGCTAGGGACCCTACAGGTGGTGAGACTGGGAGGTTTGGGAGCTGGAGGAAAGCCCAGCACAAGAATGAGTTGCAGCAGACTGGAGACCCTGAGAGAGATGGGCCCTGGGGAGCAGATGGGGGTAGGGGGGCAGNCGGGGAAGAGGCTAGCACATGAAAGTGGCCCAGCAGAGGTCAGAGATCCTGGGGGAAGTGGGGCTGAAAGCCACAGGAGAAGCTAGCCCAGGAGGAGGCTCAGCAGAGGCCCATGGCCCTAAGGGAAGCACATGGAGAGGGTCCCATGGAGGCACCACAAAGATGACCCAAGGAGCCTCTGACCAGCCCCGTGTCTCTTTCCAGTGCCCTGTGGTGGCAACCTCACTGAACGCAGGGGCACCATCCTGTCCCCTGGCTTCCCAGATCCCTACCTCAACAGCCTCAACTGCGTGTGGAAGATCATGGTCCCGGAAGGAGCTGGCATCCAGGTAGGAGCAAGGAGGCTCCCCGTTAAGTGGCTGCCCATGGATTCTGACTTTTGCTGGACCCTGAGCCAGGCTGAGGTGGANGGAGAAATAACATCTCTGTCCTTGTCCCTGTGGCTTTGGTGGCACAGTGCAGGTGTGGAGATAAGGCCCCAAACAAGAGATCACAGAATCTCTGGGGGAGGATGAGGTGGAAATTAGCTCCAGCTAGCAGGGAGGGCCCAGAGAAGGGAGTGGGCTTGCAACCGGAATGTGAATTTGGAGGGTTCTTGGGAGACTTTCAAATTGTTTGAAGTGTTTCTTGAAGACCATTAAGGAGAAAAAGGGGGACTTGCTGATGAATAGGAAAAGGGTGGATCACCAAGCATAAGTGAGGCAGGAAGAACAGCCAGGCACACACCTGGGGCGACTGGGGTGTGTAACATGTGCCCAAGGTAAGAGCAACACAGAGAGGGCCCTAGGAGAGGATCCAGAGCCTGCCAGGCCAATGGAGTAATCAGGACCAGAGCTGGACACACCAGTGGGAGTAGGAAACCCAAAGAATATTCCAAATGTGAGAAAGGGCCAGAGAGGTGGCTCAGTTGGTAGAGTTCTTTCCTGANGTGCACAAAGCCCTGGGTTCAATCCCCAGCACCACATAAACCAGCTAGGTNTGCTTGTGCATGCATGTTATCACAACTCCCAGGAAAGCAGAGGCAGGAGGATTAAAAGTTCAAAGTCATCCTCAGCCACATGNTGACTCAGGGTTAGCCTAAGCTATATGAGACCTTGTCTCCAAAAACTAAAAAGTCAGGGGAGAAAGCCAGTTGGACTGAAGCATTCCCACTTTCTCAGCTGTCAGTAAGTGTCCTTCTGTCCTGTCATCACATATTTCACATCTGTCTTCCCCACCAGGCAATGAGCTCCTGAGGTAGGTATGGACCACATCTGACTTTCATGCAAAGGAACCAGCACAGTGTCAGGCCCAGAGGAGGTGTTTGATAAATTGAGTTACCCGTGGGAAGAGAAGGGAGGGAGACACTTGAGCTGTGTGACCAACAACTCAGTCCTCCTGTCTTTCCAGATTCAAGTCATCAGTTTTGTCACAGAGCAGAACTGGGACTCCCTAGAAGTGTTTGATGGAGCAGATAACACCGTAACCATGCTGGGGAGTTTCTCAGGTAAGATGGGACATCCAGAGCTTCCATTTAGAGGGTTGTGGTAGACATCATTATTATTATCATCATCATTGTTATCATCATCGTCATCAACATCATCATCATCATCACCATCACCATCATCGTCATCACTACCATCATCATCGCTACCATCATCATCATCACTACCATCATCATCGCTACCATCATCATCATCACCATCACCATCATCATCATCACTACCATCACTCTCACTACCATCATCATCATCACTACCATCACCATTACCATTACCACCATCATCACCACTGACTGAAGTTTGATATATTAATAGTGATCTGCAACCATCATTTCTAAATAATCCCAGAGCATTTCTGTAGCCCAGCAAAGAAACCAAGTACCAATCTCACTCATTCTCCACCCTCGCCCCGCCCCTCGCCTTTGGCAACCACTCATCTTCCAGTCTCCATGGACTTGCCCTTGTCCAAGCAGTTCGTATGAGCGAAATCTTACACCATGTGGCTTTCTGTCTGGATTCAACATGTTTTCAGGGTTCACCCAGTATCAATTTGAGTCAGCACTGTGCTGTGTGGGTAGGCCATTTCTTCATATACCCATCACTCAGTGATGTCCATGTCACTTTCGTTAAGGAGCTGCTGTGACTAATGCTGAGATATGTAAGCTCTGGTGTCCCATATGTTGTCCATCCTCAAGAGTATATATCCAGAAATGGAATCACCATCATCTCATTTTTTTTTTAGGAACAACCAAACTTCTTCTCCAAAGTGGATTCCCCACTGCCCATTCAGTGGCACACTTGTGCCAGAACATGGAATGTGGTTTTTCTCAGTGGCCAGGGAAGTTANCTGAATCAGCTAGGCCCAGAGATCATGATGCTAAGATAGAAAGATGATCCATTCACATCCAGATAAACTGTCTGGCCAGCTGAGTTGCCCAGATAATTATACGCGTTGGACTCATTTTGATGGAGTGGGGACCAGACTCAGAGCCCTCTCATGGCCTGAGAAGCATCACCTCCTGGCAGCATAGGTCTATGGCACTGCTCATCCATGGCTTCCCTTCCCTTGCCCATTAACTACCTGGCGTTTGTCATTTAGTGAGTTTGATAACAGGGAGNAGGAGAGGTGTTTGAGGGTCCTGGAACAGAATGTGAGCAGGTAGTAGAAACAGAGGAATGAGGTAGGTATGTAGNGGGTATGCCTGAATGACCCATGGTGTTCTTTCCCAGGAACAACAGTGCCTGCCCTCCTGAACAGCACCTCCAACCAGCTCTACCTCCACTTCTATTCTGACATCAGTGTGTCTGCTGCTGGCTTCCACTTGGAATACAAAAGTGAGAATCCAGGGTCATGGCCATGCGTGGGTATCCGGGTAGGAACAAATGGTGGCTGGTTCTCCACCCTCAGTGTACCTACACCTTCCCACTCGAGCCTACCACTGTCCAGAGGAAGATGCTGAGGGTTAGAGAAGGCCTGGAACCCTCTCAAGCTTGCATACTCAGCCATGGAATAAAGCCAGGACCCACTGAAGCATTGACCCGATGTACCCTAGAACCTGGGCAGAAAGTGCTTCAGCCTTGGCCCCAGTAGATAGATAATCTGGGATATAAGAAGATGGAGGTGTTCTCTCCTCTGATTCTGCAAACTGGCTTCTAATGCCCATTTGGATGATACCGTTATCTTCAAAGTTCTTTCTCTCACTCAATCTCACTTATCATCTACAAGATCCCCTCTAGTCACCGCTAAAATCCCTCAACAGCAAGAACTGTAACTGTGCCTTTGGGGGCATAAAGAAGTTTCCAGAGAGATGGCTTTCTTCCTGGGACTGCTGGTCCTGCTCCCATCTCACACTAGGCACAGGGAGGAACCAGTGGGTGCCAGCAAATAATCTCTGAGTGTTCCCAACACATCAGTTGCTCTGATGGATTTTGCTAGGATCTCTGATAGATACTGTCTTCTAAGGGCAGAGAAAGAGGAGAGAGGTTGAGAGCAGGTACAAGAGGGACACGGGAGGGGCTCAGACAGAGAGGCCTTGGGAGTCTGCAGCCAGGGTGTCCTGATGCTGAGCTCAATAGGTGAACAAAACATCCCAAGTCCCTGAAATGACACCCTCTGTCCCAGCTTTGATCTGATGGACCTCCACACTACACATTCTAGCTTGCTAAGGTGAAGAGGAGGCCCAGGAAGGCACAAGCCTTGGACCTCAAGAAGCCAATGGTACCCTCAGTCTCTGTCACCTTAACCTGCCAGTCTTGTCCCTCTTTCTCTCTCCCTGTCTCTGTCTTGTCTAGCGGTGGGCCTGAGCAGTTGTCCTGAACCCGCTGTACCCAGTAATGGGGTGAAGACAGGAGAGCGCTACTTGGTGAATGATGTGGTGTCTTTCCAGTGTGAGCCAGGATATGCCCTCCAGGTACCTCTCACCTCCCACCAAAACCCCAGGGCAGGGAACAGGCATCCCCTGCGTTCATTGNCCAGTTCTGAATCAGCAGAGCTGCATCCATCAAGGATGGGTATAACCTCCATTTCCCCTGGGGACAGTTACTCACTCCTGGACCTATTCTCACAAAAACAAACTTTGTTGATGGTAAGGACGTTGGACAATCCAGCCTGAAATGTGTTCCTGCAAAGTCGGCTCTGATTGGACTTCAGGAAAATTTCATTTCCCTTTGAGGGCCATGAGGGAATTTAGTAATTAGAGGAAACTCGCAAGGAAGCCTCCTGTAATGAGAATTCTTTAGTAATGGTTGTTAGTAAGTGGTCTCTCCCGCCCCCAAATCTCTCTCCTTCTGTGTTACCTCCAATCCCAAGGTGATCCCAGGTGTCTGTGTGTCTTGTCTCTTAATGTGAGGCCTAGAGCAAGCCCCTGTTCTGGGTTATGTGTATAACTGTGCCCCTGGGGACCACTAGCCCACTACTGTTCTGTCTCCTCCAGGGCCATGCCCACATCTCCTGCATGCCTGGAACTGTGCGTCGATGGAACTACCCTCCTCCACTCTGCATTGGTAAGAACCGGACTTTGAAATCCACTAAAGCCCAAATCCTTAGGGACCAGAGCTCTCTGCCGTATTGCTGAGTTCAAGTTCAAGTCAAAAGAAATGCCGATGTTCTGGATTTGTTCCAAGTCAGTAGTTTCTGGAAGATATTTTTGTAATTTCTAACTCTCATTCAAAGCTGTCCCAACTTCTGGAAGGTTCTACCCACAACCGGAAAATCACCAGAAGGTTACCCACTTGAGAACATCATGAGGGCCATTGTGAGCCACATAAGCCGCCAGACCCCAGAAGGAATTTTTAGGCACATTGAGCTTATCCCATGACTTGGTCAAAGTCCAGACTGATAAACCCGCTTGTAGTGTCATGGGTTGCACAGAAAATAAGGACTTTGTGTGGTTTCACTGCTTAGCCCATGCTGGGAAATGCGGTGGAAATAAACAGAAACAAGGCAAGACAGGGATGCTTCAGAGCATTTGGGTCAAGTCAAGAAGCAAGAAACAAACAGTAATTGGGTCTCTACTAAGTGCCAGACTCCAAGCAATGTGTTTCCCATTGCAGCCCTCCTGTGGGGATTCTTAACGGTGTGTGTGTGTGTGTGTGTGTGTGTGTGTGTGTGTGTGTGTGTGTGTGTGTGTGTGTGTGTGTGTGTGTGAGTGTGTGTGTGTGAGTGTGTGTGTGTTGTATACACTTGGTGCAGGTGTGTGTGCCTATGCATGCCTTCCTCAATCACTCTCCACATTTTTTTGAGACAGGGTCTCTCCCTAAACCTGGAGCTCACCTGTTGAGCTAGGTTGGCTGGCCAATGAGTTCTGAGAGTCTCCTCTCCCTGCCCCTCAGCACTCAAATTACAGCTGTATCACTGCACCTTGGCTTTTATGTGGATGCTAGACATCCAAACTCAGGTCCTCACACTTACACAGCAAGTATTTTACCAAATCTTCCCCAGACCAGAAATCTGTCTTCAAAGAGAAGTGAGAAATGGAANGCGAAGGTTCTTCAATGCTAGGCAGATATAAGCACCCCCTTGTCCCCCAGAAAGTAAGTAACTCAAGGGAATGACAGCATTCCGCTTCTGTGCTTTGACTCACATATAGAGCAGGTTGGATATGTGGCCTAAAGCCCTAGGCATTGCATGTACTCCAGAGGCTTGGGCAAGGAAACCATATTAGGACAGCTATATCACGCATGTAGTTTTTTGCACGCATCAGCTCTCCTACACCAAGTGAAGCACGTCCTTCTCCACATGCCCTCATAGCAACTCCCTGAGATGGGTGCTGTTCTTAGCACCATTTTGCTGATTTGGAAATTGGGCTGGGGAGGGGGTTCTGTTTCACCCACAGTCCCTCAGGAAGCGAAGTGGAAACTGTGACGTAAATGATGGTACTGTTCTACCCCGGTGCGCTTCCTAGTCATTTTCTGCCCAGAAAGGGCTGGTCTGGATCCTGGCATTTCNTTCCCTGGGCCTCTGTGGCCAACTGGCCCCTTCCTGCTCGCACAAGCTTTCCTCAGAGAAAGTGAAACCTAAAATCATTTTCAGCTGAGCAGCTGCTGAGGCACCCCAGACCCAGGTTTTCATTCCCACACAATCTGAAATCAGATGTCTCCAGATGCTCCCTCACAGCTGAGGGGTCATGGTGAGCCTTGATGGTAGGCCAGCCTACCCATAGGAGATAGATTTGAAAAGAGTCTGGCACAGTTGCGAGGACACAGTATGTACCAGTCCCTTCTCTTCCCTTCATCCTTCGCTGTCCTGAAGACTGGATTGGGGAGGAAGGAAAGAGAGGGTTGAGCTATCAATAAGAAGAGAAGAGTCAGACTTCTCTTGGAGAAGAGCTTTTTGTAACTTTCTGTGTGTCCTCTATAAGCTCATTGAGCTGTGAAGGGCATGATCAAGGCTGGCACTCCTGGGTGCCCTATGCTGTGCTTCAGTCCTGAGTTTACATGCTCAGTTTTGCCTGTGTGTACAGATGTTCAGAGAGACCCGTTGGATTCTCAAAGGGGTTTGTGACTCAGGAAATGTTTAAAACTGTGGCTCTGAACACTCAAATAGCCCTGCCCTCTCCCTGATGACCTAACCCGACTGCTCTCATTGTCACAGCACAATGTGGGGGAGAAGTGGAAGAGATGGAGGGGGTGATCCTGAGCCCTGGTTTCCCAGGCAACTACCCCAGTAACATGGACTGTTCCTGGAAGATCATGCTGCCCGTGGGCTTTGGTGAGTCTGCAGCCCCCAGGGTGACAGGGGCTTGGGGCCCAGGCCTGGATTAAAACCAGCTATCTGCCCTGTCCCAGTGCAAGCTCAGCCCCTTCACTGTCCTTCCCCGGGGCTCATCCGGTACTGTCTTGTGCAGTCTTGGGGAATGGCAGAGATTAAAGTGCAAGGGGAAGAAAGTTTCGGGGTTTGAGNCCCAAACTAAACCTCGGGACACAGAATAAGAAACTCAACTTGAGATGTAGCTGAGGGTATAGCTCAGGGCTAGAGAGTTTGCCTTGTGCAAGGCACAAGGTTCCATCTCCAGGACCATTTAAAAAAAGAAAAGAAAAGAAATTACCTAAGATAAAAGAAAAGGAAATCCATTTTCCTGAGACTAGACCTCAAGTTGTGCTTTTAACTCCCCTAGCCCATTTATCATCCTAATTAAATTGAGCCAAGCTCAGTATGAAATTGAGTTGGCATTCTTCATAGACACGTTCTAGCTGGCCTGGAGATTGGGAGAGGGGAGATGGGATATGCCAGGTGTGGGGGTTGTTGGCTATGAAGGATGTTAGTCTAGGTACAAGTTTTAATTGCTGGCAATTCATATAGTGTGTCCTGTCAATATAATTTAACCCTGGTTATCTGTGCCAAAGAGATGGAGGCTTATGTAAGGTATATAAGGCGTGTGTGCCACCATGTCTGTGTAGTGGCTGTTCTGTTCTCTGACCCCAAATAAGTTTTATTAGGATACACAGTATTTTGGGGGACACAATATAATCACCACACAAGGAACTGATGGGACCTATGGGGGTCCTTTTGCCCGGTTCTGCTCTGTCCCTAGGAAAAGAACTGTCCCAGGCATTCCTCTTTCTTATACATTTGTATTAGTATAATTAACTCTACAAAGTGATGGGACACATAACAAACTTTGATGATAACCATATCTTGCCTCTGCCCATGAGGATTATTGCTGTGCAGGCCCAGGACCTCTCAGTCTGTAGCCTCAGTATGAAGATGGCGTGTTTGATCATCTGTTAATAAGTCCAAAGNGTATCTTCTGATGAGAGACAGCCGTGGTCCGGCTGGCCTTCTTTGAATCAAGAAGGAGGGGAGGGGGACAGTGGGTGANCCTCAAAGGCCAGAGTCTAGTGTCTAGTACCATCTCCTGAAGGAAACTGGGGAAAGTGGAGACAGTTTTGGCAGCCTTGGCAGAGTCCGGATCTGAGACACTGGGCAAAGAGGGCCGGAGACCCTATTGTTCTGTCTCTAAGCTTGGGATTGAAGAGCCTCTAAAGGCAAAGGGCAGGAGAGGGTAACACACAGGCAGAAGGAGTTTAAATGGAAGAGCTGCCCCCATGAGTCCTTGTATTCAGCCACCAAAGCACTCTGTCCCTAATGAGCTTGGGGCAGGACCAGTGACGGGCAGGATCTCTCGCTTTCCAACAAGGCTCTGTGCTCTTTCTCATCTAGAACGCCAAGGGTTCTTCTTGAGGAAAGAGCCCCTGCAGTAACATGCCTCTGCCGCAAGGTGGCGAACACAGCCCCACTCTTTCCACACAACTCAAAAGAACCCAGGGTTGGGCACATAGGCTGTCGATTTCCAGCATGGGAGGCTGCAGGGCAAGCAAGGCACAGCTCTACAGACAGTGGTTCAGAGAAAAACAGTCTGGGATGTGCAAGTAATCTATGCTCATAGGAGGAGAATGAGCTGGGGAGATGGGTGGAATTGTGTAACACATAGTTAAGGTGAATGAATAGGACAGGAATGAGGGGTCTTCAGGGTCATATATCTAATCTTCGCTCTTAACAGTATAAGGCGCACAAACACTTACTTGTTCGTGCATGTTCATCCTATCAAATTAGCAAATACAGATGAGCACATTTTAAAATCAAAATATGTGACCTCGTCACGAAGAGATCTTTAGTGACAACAGCTTAGTGCTCATGAACACAAGGACTGTCCCACCTTGTTCATCCTGGGCCATGCTTAGCATGGCACTAGCCCATGACACATGTTCATCTGGTATTATTAGCAAATGAATGTGTATTCTTCCAGGCTCTTAAAATATAAAAATTACAATCGATGTCTACATTTTATTATTTCCAGTGTCTATTTTTTCCAACCTGATTTTCTCAGTTAACAATGTAATGTTGGCCATTTCTTACACTTGGTGAATTTCTTTGGAGAACATTTTCCTGTAGTAATCCAATTTCGAAAAACCTTGTCTGTAAACAAATATCAGTGTTGCTGTTCCAACCTCAGTTCTCCATGGCTTATGTAAATATGTACACCGGAGGCTTAATTAAATTCCTGTAACCTGACAGGTGGCTAAGAGATCTTGATTAACCCACCGAGGTCCCAAAGTGTCAACTTCATTTGGCTTCTCAGTGGATCAGATGGGACAATATACTCTTCCAAGCNATGTCCTTCTGAATCACCTAAAGATTCTAGAGAACACCAGCAAGAAAGGTCATGTGTGCCCTTTGATTCAATGGGGGTAATTGGTTTTCTTAACTAAACATTTATTTTAGAAAAAAACCTATCTTTATATTGATATCAGACATGATTCAAATGGAATCAAATGTTGACCCCGAAGTTGGCTTCCCATGAAATCAAATAGACTTGGAGTGGAACTCTGAGATAACAGGTGCCTTTTATTCCTGAATGAAAAGTCTGTTAACTTTCTGATCCTTCCNGACGGCCAGAGGGACTAGATGGGCAAAGCTCAGAATGTGCCCTGGGAGACCTGCCTGGGTTGGGGCTTTGGTGCTGGGGACTCTGGACCCTGAAGGAGACGCTGTAGTGGGATATCCTGCCAGAAGAGGGCTGTGTGGCTTTGGGCACTGTCTGCCTCTGTCCTTCTCCTAGGTGCTCACATCCAGTTTTTGAACTTCTCCACGGAACCTAACCACGACTTCTTAGAAATCCGGAGTGGGCCCTCCGAGACCAGCCGCATGATGGGGAGGTTCAGTGGAAGTGAGCTGCCGGGCTCCCTGCTCTCCACATCCCACGATACCACTGTGTACTTCCACAGCGACCACTCCCAGAACCGGCCAGGTTTCAAGCTGGAGTACCAGGGTAAGGATGAAAGTGTCATGGTGGCACCACTGTGAACCCTGGGTCTGGCCCACAGCCACCCATCTCCCCATCCTTATGCTTGGGAAGAGATGCCAGAAGAGCTGAGAGGCAGTAGGCGTCTCCATGGAGGCTTCCGGTTGGCAGCTACCTTAGTAGCTACCTATCCCTGTTTAACAGGCAGCTTAAATATGCCCAGTTTTTCCCAGAGCCATGGGCTCCACAGTGTCCACTGAGGCTCCATAGTGTCTAGAGCTGATAAGCCAACAGTGTTCTGGGCAGTAGCCCATCAGTTTCCTCTCAGGCATCCCTGACAGTGGCCCACCATTTCTCNCTTGGCTTTCAGAGACTCAGTCTCAGCAAAGATCCCCGGTGACAGAANNGAGAATTCCAGTAACAGTGTTAACAGCACCCACCTCAGGTGGCGTTTCCTTGGGGAGACCCACCCATGTGTTCCCAGAGGCTCTATTTCCTCAAGTGAAACCCAATGGCAGGGCCAGTGCTCCTGGTGTGCTTTCCCAGAAAAGAACCCCATCACACCAACTCAGGCCTTGCATTGTGAGACATCATTCATTCATCACTGACAGTGGAGACCACCCAACCTGCATGGCTGTGCATGGAAGCCCCACATAGGCCTAAACTCTGCCCTGAATGCTCTCCTAGTGTCACTCAGTGAAGCACTCNTTCTGGCCCCANCTCAGCTCCTTTCACTCACTTTCCACTTCATACTTTTAGATTTTTTTTTTGCCAATATTAGTACATGCTTATTTTTTAAAACCCCNAAATCATACAGATGTTTCAGTGAGCAGGGGGTGTCAGCCAGCTTAGGCTGCCGTAACAAATGCTGCAAGCCTGCAGCTCAGAGACAACACAAACTCATTCCTCCCTCTTCTGGAGGCTGAAAAGCCTTAAGATCAAGATGCTGGCAAATCCCATGTGTGGGAAAGCCTGCTCTCTGGCTCATGCACCCTCTTACTGTGTCCTCATTTGGTAGATGGAGTGAAAGACCTCTAAGGACTCTTCTGTAGGGATCCTAGTCCAGCTCTCCAGGGAAGAACTAAGGAGTCCCCGACTCCAAATGCCCTCTCATTAGGGGAATGAGGCCTCAGTATGTGGTATTGGTACATGCAGGAGGGACACATGTAGGCTATGTCACATGTCATGGAAGTCACATTGTTCTTGTAATCCTGTCCCATCTCCTGCACAGAGGAAGGAGCTTGGAATAATTCAATGTGTTATNTTCTGTCCAGCCAGCACTGCATCTCATTGTAGGTGCTGCCTTGCCNTTTCCTGTTTCCAAAGTTAATTTTTAGTTATACAGATAATTCGATAACACATTCACCTTGTTAAAAAAACAAAAACAAGAAAAAAATGGCAATGGGACAGGATTATTTCCCAGAGACAACCCCATTTTTAATTCTTTCTTTATTTCTTCCTTCCTTCCTTTCTTTCTTCTTTCTTTTTTTCTTTCTTCCTTCCTTCCTTCCATCCTTCTTTCCTTCCTTTCTTTCTTGTGTGTGTGTATGTGTATGTGTATATACAGCTTGGAAGAATAGGTAAAGTTTTATAAAGTTTTTGACCACATGTACTTCTAGTATAGAAAGAATACCATGCAATGTATAGTTTCCTAAGAGCCTTGGCTTTTTCATCCCTGTGGCTGTGAGCCCCTTCCTTGTCATACGGGAATACTTAGCAAGGACTGGACTTCTCATTCTAAGACAGCTAGAAAGTGTGTCCCCTGAGGTAGGCACATTTGGAATGGTTGTAGAGGGGAGGCCTGTGTGTGAGCATGGCAGGCTCACACTGCAGGAGCACAAGAGCTTGGCCTCCCCAAACCATGCCACTTTGTTGGTACTGACCAGGCAGCCACATCCAGTGGAGGGGGAGGGGTTGTCACAAAAGCTGCTCCTAAGCAAAAGTGTCTGTGACCGACAAGGGAAGGATGTAGGACTGACAAATCAGGATACATCAGTAATCATCCTCTGTCACAACAGTCTGTCACAGAAGACAAACTTGATTCCAGTTACATAGTCCATACTCTGGCTGGAACAGATGTGGCCACCATCGCACACACCACTGTCACCATCACTTCCTGGGTCTTGGTTTGGTGGGAGGCCATCACAAAGTACCAAAGACCCTGTGACTTGAACAATAGAACTTAGATCTGGGGATGGGAGTGAGAGCAAGATTAAGGTGTTGGCAGGGCCAGTTGGCAGGCCCTTCTGAGGGTTGTAAGGATCTACTCCAGGTGGGTGACTGGATTTGGGTGGTCTTCAGATATGGTCAGCATTGCATCGGCTTGCAGAATCATCACCCAGTCTCCAACTTCATCTTCATATCCTATCAATCTCCAAAACTCTAGCCCCCTCCTCCCTGTTTGATACATAATATTTATACATACATATAGAATACATTGTGATGTTTCAAGACAGGAATATTGCGTTTGATCAAATCAAGGTGACTCGTATTCCCATCAACCTAAACATTTATAATTTATTTGATGTGGTTAACACTCAAAATGTCCTCTCTGGTGTGCTGGCAAGGACATGGGAGGAAAAGACNTTTCCATGCTATTGGTGGAAAGGTAAATGAGACATCATGGGATGTCGTATGGAGGTTCCTCAAGCTCCCCCTTCTTATAGTGACACCAGCCACCTCAGATCGCCATCTGCCCTACAGCCATTCAGGTTTGTGTGAAGTGGGCAGAGGTCCTCTCTCCAAATAAGGTCACTACCTGACGTTCTGGGCACTCAAACATGTGACTGTGTAGAGATAGTTCAACTGTGCTCCCCCTGACACTTCCCTCTCATAAATGTAAGTGTTGACAACACCACTGTTGGGTCACGATTGGCTGCTACAGGCCCCACCTCACACCTTCACAGGCACAGCCCACACGCTGAGCTCCTGCATGTTCCCAGTGTGGCAAGCCCACTTATCTTTGTAGAAGTGTCTTACTCAGACCCACCACTGGCTCCTGGATCCCCACAAGAGAGCTCACCACTCCTGCCTACACAGCTGCCACGCCTGTATCCGAGAACATCCTCCTGGCTCTCCCAGACGTTTCTTTGAGAAAGGCTCCTGCTGAGCCTGCCCTACCTGAGCTCCCCCGCTGTCCCTCTGAGGAATCAAGGACAACATAATGGGTCAGCCTTTCTCCTGGGATCAGGGCCTGCCTCATGCTCCCTTGCCCACAAGCCCACCTGTGTGCCACTCAGCATCAGGCCACCTGCGCCTTCTCAGCCTGGAGCTCAACTTCCATTAAGGTTTCTTGTTGTGATGGTCCCGACCTCTCAGCCTAGGGAGTCGCTAGTGCCAGAGGCCCAGCTGCTTCCACCGAGGCCTCTAATTTGTGAACGATGCAGATGATTCTCTCTGACCAGCTGGCCCACATGCTCCACAGTCCTTCAGTATAAACAGGCTCTGAGCTCTGAGGCCTCCCCCTCTCCAAAGAAAATGGGCTTCAGGTCTCCAGTTTTGTAGAAGAGCCATCTGTCCCCACTGAGGCTATTTCTCTGGAACCCAGTTCTCTTTGTTTCCTCAACTTTGCTTGGAACAATCTAGCTCTTTCTCCTCGAGTCCCCCAAAAGGACAGTTGAGCATCCCTAGGCCGCTGCTCCCTGTCTTTCCATAGGCAGACATTTCCATAAAATCTTTATTGGTAGCCAATTTTGCTTTCTCTTACTTACTCCATGGGTCAATGGGTAAAATTCCTGCCACTCATGCCTGAGGCCTGTGTTGGTAACCCTGGCACTGGGGGTTCGAGGCAAGAGGACTGCAGGAACTCACTGGCCAACCCGTGCATGCACCTGCACACACTGAGAACACATACATACACTAGACAGACACACAAGAAAATCTCAGAGGAATCACATTCATAGCATGATGACTAAACTGTTCCAAACGGTTAGGAGCTGTCAAAACTCAGGTTTCAAATGGTACTAGTTTGTCTGGAATCACAAGTGTTCCCACAGTAACATCTCCCTTTGGGACAGCCCAGCCCCTCTCCCTGAGTAGGCCTGCTTTAACTTCAGGATTTATATCTCCCTCTGAAGCACTTTCTAGGCCTCTGAGATCTGTCTTGGAATGAAAGGAATCCAGGCAACCCTCCTTGAAGTTTCTCCCTTTTGGAAAAGCCACTTCCTCAAGTGACACTTGCCACTCTCATCAAAGCTACTCTGGCTTTTGACTTATGGCTTCTCTTTTCAATCTCCTTGTTGTCTGTCTTCAGGCCACAGAGCTCNAGCCGAGGCTTCCAATGAATGCAGCATACCTGCCACCTCCAATACTCTATGGGCAAATCACCTAGAGCCACTCCCCTGNTGGGGTCACCTCTCTTTAGCCCACCCATGCCAATGGTGGCTCCTCGGTTCTTTAAAACATCCAGTCATCAGTGATTACGTGTGTGTGTGTGCGCGCGCATGTGTCCATGCAGGTGCATATGTGTATTGCAGGTGTACNTGGATATGTGTGCGCACACAGAGGCCAGAAGACCACCCCCTGTGTCATCCNTCATGCATCAGGTGCTATGTACCCTTTTTTGAAACTGGTCTCTCATGGCTTGGATCTCACCAAGTAGGCCTGATGGTTAATAAGCACCAGAGGTCNGCCTGTCTTTGCCTCCTCAGTACTGGGATCACAGATGCACACTGCTACTACTCCTGGCAAAAAGAAAGAAGGAAGCAAGCAAGCAGACAAGCAGGCAAACCCACGTGGATCCTGGGTATCAAACTCAGGTCCTCCTGCTTGCAGGGCAAACNAACTGAGCTTTNTCCCCAAGCTTCTCTGAAAGTGATTTCTAGNGAGATGTGCATATTTCCGCACTGAAACAGCCCTCCACAGTGTCAAATGGAAACACAGAACCCAGCCACCACTGCAGAGCGGGCCTTGAGGAACTGTTAGCCTTGAGGTCACAGTTACTCTCATTACATGTGACAGATCATCCGCTTCCACAGAGCGTCATTCAGCCTCAGCTGTTCCTACTGAGTGTTTCTGCCGTGGAAATAGTCCAGCTCCTTCTTCTGCCAGTTCCCTGTGCAGANAGNGCCCAATTACTGCCACAAAGAATATTCTTCATCCAGTGTANCCAATTAGTTGGAGGCATTGCTCTGTGGTACACACTCAGCCAGTGCCTCAGCTGACTCTGCCTGTTGGACAGATCTCAACCATTGCCATGAGGGCAGCTTTCCTACTCCTCCATGGAACATTCTAGTGTGGCAGTCACACATTCCTGTGGCCCACCGAGTCTCCCCAAAAGCTCCTGTCTTGACTGCAGATTTAACTGATTCTCCCTAAATGCTTTCATGGGTTCTAACTTAGCAGAGCTGGAAAGACCCCACTTACCTGTTCACCTCATTGCTTCTGTGTCTGTGACCTCGAGATAAGCAACATGAAGACACCTAGACCAATGCCTGACCCCGAGAAGATATCAGTGAATAGCAGTCCTGCTGACAGTATATTCCTTGAGCCTCTTTTCCCAGTGGAACTAAGAACAATCCATAACATTTATGGGGGCCCTCCCACATGCCAGTATCACACAAAGGGCTAAGTAGATGTCATTGCACTCAATCCCCATAGCAACTATGAATAAGAAAAAGGGTGGCATAGAGAAGTTGAGGGACTTATCCAAAGCCGACGACCACTCAGGTCTATAGGTACCCCAGTCCTGGGGCTCTGCCACAATGCTACCCCTGGGCACCGCAATCTTCCACTTGGGAAGAAATACCCCAGAAAGAAGAAAGTGACCTTTTCTCCTGGTCTTTTNTAGCCTATGAACTTCAGGAGTGCCCAGACCCAGAGCCTTTTGCCAATGGCATAGTGAGGGGAGCTGGCTATAATGTTGGACAGTCGGTGACCTTTGAGTGCCTTCCGGGATATCAACTGACTGGCCAGCCTGTCCTTACATGTCAACATGGCACCAATCGGAACTGGGACCATCCCCTACCCAGGTGTGAAGGTATGTCCCTCTCTTGCCCTGATGGTCCTTCCCGGGGTAGTCATGGAGACAGCATCCTCCTCCACCTGCTACTCCGTGGGGTCGCCAAAGGTGGAGGTTCAGGCAAGCTTTATCCATCTTGTCTCCATGTAGGGGGGAGCCAGCCTAGCCAGGGAGAGCACCCATGTGACAGAGCCCTGGGCAAGTTCTGTGAAGGACCTGGAGATGTGCACTATAGCCAAGGGAATGACACATCCAGCCTGTAGGAAGATCCTCTCTGATGGGCTAATGTCCCCCAAGTAGATGGGAAGGCACCNCAGAGAGACCGTAGGAGCTGAATGGTGGAGAGAGAGTCAGCCTTGAAACCTCCCCAGAGGGAAGAGAATAAATAATTCCTTTTTCTGAGGGCTCCGGCTCCTCTTCACCTCCTCCATTATNCCCNTCTTCCCACATGTATTTGGTGAGAGCCGAGCTGGTAATCTCAGGTCACTGGAGATGGGACGTTCTTGGGCCTTCTTCCTTAAGCAGAACCGAGGCGGAGATGACCAAGAGGCCGTGCAGCCTCCTTTCCCCATAGAGACACCCCACTTCCACTTTCTTCCGTCTTCCTCTGACAGCCCAGAATTTTCCTGGAGGAGATACTAGAATCAGTCTTGAAATGGGGAGGTTTGGCAAGGACAGTGACTCAGGAGAAGAAAGTACCCCCGCTCTAGGGTCAGCTGTCAGCTCCATCTCTGTGCCTTGTCATTGAGTATCACTCCCTTCCTTAGTAAAACAGGACATTTCCTGAGAGTCAGAAGGTTCCACAGATGGCTCAGCCTGCGATAGTGAAGGCATAGGAGTAGCTTTCTGTAGAGAAAGAGACCTAAAACAAGGGCTGCATCTCTGGGCAAGACACTGAGCCAAACATTTTGTTTGTTGATTGATTCATTCATTAGTGACTCATGGACTGATGTACTGGGGTTCAAACCCAAGGCCTCATGCACGCTAGGCAGCCAGCTCTCTGTCTCTGTCTCTGAACCACATTCCATCCCTGACCAACCATTTCTTATACATTGTCTTCCCTAATAGGCCCCACAGTCCTATGAAGGGTATTCTTAGTCAAGTTNACTCCTGAGGAAACAGAGAGAATGAACTACTTGTCTATGGTCATGTAACTAATATNTGGCATAACCATGATTTTAACCCAATTTTAGCCTCACTGCAAAAATCCATAAACCAAATAAAATATCTGCTATGCAAATATGAAGGCATGAGTTCAGATTCTGAGAACCCATATAAATGCTGGGTGCATGTGGGGACGCAGCTGAAATTCTAGCACTCAGAAAGTGGAGACAGGGGATCCCCCATGGAACAAGCTGTCTAGATAGATTAGCCATATTGGCAAGCTCTGGATTCATCTGAGAGACCTTGCCTCAAAGAATAAGACGGAAAGTGAGCAAGGAAGATCGCTAACATCAACCTCAGTTCTCAGTGTACATCCATGCTTATGCACACACACACACACACACACACACACACACACACACAAGCATATGTACATGTCNCATACCCCACATGTACATACTCACAAAAATAAATAAGTAAATACTAAATTTAATTTTTAAAAAATTAGACCAGAAGCATCACTCTAGAAAGAACAAGTCAGAGAGGAGACAGCTTTGTCATAACCCATCAGCTCCTCCCAGGAAAAGTATTATAGCCCCGATCCTAACAGCCCCATTCCTCCCCATCCCTAGGACAGGGCTCAGGGGAGTTCTCAAGGGTAATTCCTTCTCTACTGGGCTTTTCTGTGAGAAAGAGNAAGAGGAGGTCAAGGTGGGATGATGACCACAGAGGCACCTGAAGTAATGATAGACAGCCAGGGAGCAGTGCTGGTGAACGGAACCAGGCACAACCACACAGCCCTGCATCTCCTCCCTGCTCCACAACCTCCTGGCAAAACAGTAACGAGAGCTGGGATTTTGCCGGGAAGGCATCTGAGTTCTCAGCTGGGTACCCGGGTAGGACTATCAAATACTCACTTATTTGTGTTTCCTCCCTGGCAGTCCCCTGCGGTGGGAACATCTCCTCTTTTAATGGTACCGTGTACTCACCTGGCTACCCNAGCCCCTACTCNAGCTCCCAGGACTGTGTCTGGCTCATCACTGTGCCCATTGGCCATGGTGTCCATCTCAACCTCAGCCTGCTGCAGATAGAACCCTTTGGAGACTACATCACTGTCTGGTAAGCGCAGATGCCCTGTCGACAGCAAATCAGAAAGAGGCATTTGCNGGGCTCAGGGCTGAGCTGAGGCTCACCAATTCTATGAAGAGAGAGGAGTGAAAGGTCAGTGGCTCCCAACCTGGGTCCCTTTCTACAGCCTGTGGGTACATGATTGGGAGTGGTGTGAATATGCAGGCTTTCCGTCCTATTTCCGGAAGTTACTCCCACACTCTACACACACCTAACCAAGCCGTGCAGACTAATGGAGAAGGCTTGGCACGACATTATGCAAAGTTCCTCTGGTCATCAAGTGCTGAGTCAGTGCTGCCCAACAGAGCTCTCTGAACTGATGGTGACATTTTATGTCCATGCCATCCATCCAACATGGCAGACACTGGCTTTTTAAATTTTGTTTAATTTTAATGAGTTTAAATCTAAGTAGCCATGTACAGTTAGTGGTTACTGAATTGAGCAACTCAACATTTAGTCACAGATTTCTGTACACAGTGTCCCGAGTGAATTTTCAAATGGAAATGCAGATTCTTNGTTGATAAGGACAATTTCCTAGACAATTTCCCCTCTAACAATTGAATCTATGGACAAAGATACATAGCATTTTTAAAATTCCTTTGTTTGGAGATTAGTGCCATTCTGGGAATCACCAAAGGGTAGTGGAATAATTTTTCTCAAAACTCTGAGGAATTTCCAAGCAGTGGATATGAACAGGAAGGGGACACTAGATAGGGTTTCAGGCAAGAAATCATTTTCCCCAAAAAGTAACATGAGTGCACTTTAGCTTGGGCAGTAAAGGGCTGCCCGAAAGAGCAAAGTCCTACCATAGTTCTTCCACCCCTAACAAAGAGGACCAGTAGTCCTACTCCCTGGTGCCTGTGTGGCCCCAGAGCCCACCAGGGGGCAGGACTAGTGAAGAATCAAATGAATAAGNTTCCATCAGTCTGTTCCAAGACCTCACAGAGAAGGATTGGAGAGTTTCCTAGAGTCCCAACCACCCACTCCTGGGTGATCTCAGAGCCTCTGATGGCTCCAGGAGCAGCCAATACTCAAGGCAANGGATGACATGCAGGACCTTCTTTCCTATGTACAGGGATGGGCCACAGCAGACGTCTCTACAGCTTGGTGTCTTCACCCGGAGTTTGTCCAAGAAAATAGCACACAGCTCCTCTAACCAGGTCCTGCTCAAGTTCCACCGGGACACGGCCACGGGTGGGGTCTTTGTCATCGTCTTCTCAGGTCAGTAGGAGAGCCTGGCCAGGTGGGGCACCTGCCAATCAAGGCTGTGTTTGCTATTTGTGTGGCTTTGAGTGAGTCATGTGGCCTCTGTGAGCTTTGATGTCCGCAGCCTGTGGGAGCATCCCCAGGGCTCTATTGGTACATTGCTTTCCTTGTGTTACTGAGGCGCACAGGCATATAGGGCCAGCCCTGGGTGCCGAGCCACCCGTTTACACCAGCTCACAACTGACCTGTCCATCTCTCCAATCCCTTTCANTTTTATAAGACTGTCTTTTCCACAGGGCTCTTGGGACTCTGTTGACCTAACAGACAACCCTCTGATTGGTGGTGCAAGGGCAGGCATAGTGGGTTCATCCTGGATGAGTATAAATAGTCCAAGTGGGGTTGCCTCACCAGCTGCCTGTTTTCTTCTAGAAGTCTGGAGTTCGCTGGGGACCTGAATGTTTCTCAAACTTACTACAGCAGACATAGCATAGAAGCATCATAGAGCCATCTCTATGGACTGTGCTCCTCTATGGAGTGACAGCCACGTTCCCAGCTTACAGAGCAGTGTGTGTGTTTGAACAGGAAGTTCATTCCTAGCTCTACCTCGGGCCAGGTTTGTGTGAGCTTGTGTGACCTTTCCCTGCTGGTGACCTCCATCTCTGAGATCCTGTGAGGCAGCTATTATCATCAGCCCATGTTACAAATGAGAAAGAGCTTTCAGGACTTGCCCAGGGTGTTCAGGCAGAAGTGGGGACACCCAGGTGGTTGAATCCTGCAGTGATGTCTGGTGTGACTTTACAGTGTGATGTGTCATTGATGGAAACCTGAGCGTCCTCAGCCCTGAGCCTGGAGACAGAGACAGGGATCATGTAAAAACCACAGGCAACCTGGGCCTGGTGTCAGCCTGGAATCCCAGTTACTCAGGAGACTGAAGTGGGGGAAGCAAGGTCAAGGCCTGGATAGGACAGTGAGGTCAAGGCCATCTTGGGTGACAATAGAATGAGACCATGTCTCAAAGTAAAAGGTAAACAAAAGACTTGGGTTAGTTCAGTGGCAGTGCCTGCCTCACACGCACAAAGCCCTGTGTTTGAGCTCTTGCATCACAAACACAGAGAGGAGGGCAAGGAAATGGCTCTGAAGTGGAAATGCTCGCCCCACAAGCCTGGCCACTTGAGTCTGATTCCCCAGACCCAAGTAAAAAGCCAGATGTGATGGGCACATCTGTAATCCCAGCACTCCTAAGGGGAAACGGGAGGCCAAGATGGGAGAATTGCGCAGAAGCTTACAAAAAGAGGCCAGCCTGTTCTATACAGTGGTCAACAGGAGAGACCCTGCCTCAAATACAAAGCGGAAAGGTGCGGACCAATTC
>LZPO01037921.1:161067-180221 GCA_001675575.1 Neotoma lepida
TCCTGGTGTTTCCTCACGGTTGCCAAACTGCTGCTGTGGCTCTTTGTGACCGCATCCACTAGAGCTCTATTGATGAGGAAAACATTTAAACAGCAGAAGGAACTGGAAGGAAAAACAAGTGCAAACGAGTCTAAGAACNGGGCTTCAGAAGCAGGGGTGGGAGGTAAGAGAGGAAGTCAGAGACTGAGAAGTAACCGGACAGAGGCTCTTCCTCCTCTGCTCCCGTGTAAACTGTTCTGGATAACTCTAGACNGCCCTTGAAGGGCTTTTTACAGCAGTCCAGCAGTGAAACTTCAGAGACTCATCAAAGGCCAAACAAATACCTTANGGCTGGGGAGGCAGCCCAGCCGTGGAAGCATCTGCCTGAGGGGCATGAGNATAGAGTTCCAGAACCCACATGCTTGCCCCAGGGGCTCAGCTCACCAGTCTAGCCTAACTGCTGAGCTCCGGCCTATGGGAGGCCCTGTTCAGAGGAGGTGGGCCATGTTCCTGAAGATGTCATGCAAGGTTGTTCTGCATTCACATGCACATACAAACACATATGGACACATACATATGCACATGCATACACACATAGATGATTTTTAAAAAGTGGACATCACCTAAGAAACCATACCTGAGGTTGTCCTCTAACCTGTATATAACCTGTGTATAAACATGTGAGCATGNGCACACATGCAGGGAAANACAACCTTATGTAGTCAAGTAGATATCTCACTTCACAGAAGGAAAACATACCCATGGTTTTTCTGCCCACCTTATTCTATGAGTGTGAAACTCAGGTAATAAGGTGCATATGGAAGTGTTTGAAAACCAAAGCACATGGTATGGGTTACGGCAAATATTGTCATTACTCTAAACNCTCTGATTTGGCATACAGCTTCTTTGGAAACCCTTGCTCATTTTAAAGCCAGTTGAATCCTCCAGGATACTAATGCCTTGTGAAAAAAGGTGACTAAAACAGTTTCAGAAAGAGATCAGGTGCTATTCAAGCCAGGTTAAATGTGCCTGTTTTACAACAGATGAGCTTTGAGAAGGAGCCACGTTATGCCAGGGGTTAGGCCCACAGAGGCAAGACAGCCATGCCCTTGAGGTATGCATGGATGGAAATAAGTCAGCCCAGGGCAGTCAGCACTGGGAGCGCTGAGGGAGAGAGACTGAGTGGTCTAGGAGGGGAGGCAGGCTCCTCAGGGGAGGTGATGGCCACTTGGATGTGGAAGATGANCCCNTGACCAGGTGACCAAGGCAGAGCAGAAGGGCCGTGGCCTCAAGACCAGAGCAGCCTCCTCCGCGGGATCCACTTTGTCACCAGGCTGTGATGATTCTCAAGCTGTCATCAAAGCTTGAGAATATCCTCACATCCAGATCTCAGGGTCTCACTGTCACTTTCAATCGCAGTCATCAACTGTACGGATCCTGGACACCAAGAGAACAGCATCCGGCAGGTCCATGCCAGTGGCCCCCACAGGTTCAGCTTTGGGACCACTGTGTCCTACCAATGCAGCCANGGCTTCTACCTACTGGGCACACCTGCACTCAGCTGCCAGGGAGATGGCACCTGGGACCGGCCCCGTCCGCAGTGTCTCTGTAAGTAGATCCATTCGCTTTGAGTAATTGGTGGAGGGACATATCACAGACCACCCCCCACATATGTNCAAGTCTGTNCACATGCGTGTTATGCCACCATGGACATCAGGACCTTTTGGGGGGCCCTATTGCAGAGGTGCCATGCTAATTCACACATGTTCTTCCTGGACAGGGACTGTTCCCTATCCCCTCTGGTACTGCCATGAACCCTTGAAACCTGTGAGGATCTCTCCCTGCAGAGCTGGCTGTGTAGTGAGACACCATATCTTCATTTTACTCCTTTCTGGCTTTTCCAGAAAGATAACATGTACTAGTCATCTTTCTTGTTGCTGTGACAAAATATTTGACAAATGCAACCTAGGAAGGGAGGGTCCGTTTTGGGTCACAGCCTGAGNGTACAGTTCACCATGGCAGGGAAGTCATGGCAGCAAGAGTCTGGGGCAGCTGATCATGGTGCATCCACAGAGGAAGCAAAGAGCGATGAATGCCGGTGATCAACTCATTTCCTCCTTTTCTGTTTAGTCCAGGACCCCAGCCCAAGGAATGTTGCCACCACACTTAGAATGGTTTTTTCCTTTTTCCGTAACCCAGTTCAGAAACTCCCTTACAGACATGGCCAGAGGCTGTCTTATCTAATTCTAGATCTTGCCATGTTGCTAACTCATTTTAACCATCACACAAGACATGAACCCCTTTCCTCAGGAGGACTGAAGCAAAACTGCCAGTCTGTCTGGATGCCAGTATCCAAGTCAGCTTGGNTGCTAACTCCGGCGTTGCCACTGAACAAGCCACGCAGCTTTGGAGAAATCCACTATCCTCCCAGAATCATGGCTTCCTCAGCTTTGAAAATGGTGGGGATACTTGGGCACACATANACTCAAAATCACATGCATCATGGGATGGAGCATGCACTGTTAGAAAAGGCTTCCATAATCCAAGCCTGCCAAATGATACAGGGAAGTACCCACACTATGTCACTTAGCAACTGAACTCTTTCTTTTGGTCCTCATGAAAGGAAGCCCCAAACATTCTGTGGAACGCTTAAGTATTCTCACTCATGGGGTCCCTTGTCACTCTTGACAATGTATTTCTTTCTGATNTGTGTTACCATTTCACTTTTGAATAAAGTTGCCTTCCTTGCTACTATGAAAAAAAGAAAAGAAAATGATGGGAATAACCATCTTATAGCGTTGTTCAAAGGCTTCATGGGTAAATTCACATAGGACTAGTTTACTCTCTGGCATGTGAGGCTACTGCATTAGTGATAGCGGCATTTATTGCTATTACAGGGACATTATGGAGAAAAACAAAGCCAGGGAAGGGACTCAAACCCTGACACTGGTTGCTGGCCTCTCAGTCTTATGAAATGAGCGGTGCCCTTGGGTCTCTGCTCTCTTACTGCTGAAGTAGAATCTTGTAGGTTACTCCCTCCCCACCTTCCTAACATAGAGGCAAAGANGCACTCCTGAAGNATTAATGGCTAGTGAGTTGTGGCTGTCACCAGTGCACCTGTCTTTGTGAGTCATACTCCTGTGTGAACCCTCTAGCCTGGGTGACTTTATTTAAAGCCCCTTGCTTCTAGGTGTAGTAGGAGATCAGTTTTACCGCTCACTGCCAATATTTCCTTTGCCTGAGGACCCTGACGTGGCCGTCCAGGCCCATGTATGAATGATAAGTTATTTGGACTTTTAAATGGACAACTGCCTGCATATGGTGNGCCAGCCAAGCTTTGGAGACTTTGGTGGCTTCCAGTCATAATAAGGGGTATTCTGATCTTCTTACCTCATCAGCATCAATGTCCTGCCTTGTGCCTTCTCTGGATATAAGCTATGGTAACTGTGAAGATCCCTTGCCTGTTGGCAGAATTTTCTGTCTCATCAGCCAGCTCCCAAATAACCACACGGCACACAGAGANTTATTAATTATAAATGCTTGGCCGTTAGCTTAGGCTTGTTATTAACTAGCTCTTACAAGTTAAATTAACCCATATTTCTTATCTACCCTCTACCNTGTGACTGGGTACCTTTCCTCAGCACAGCATGCTTCTCCCTGCATCTCCTGGTGACTCCACCCTTCATCCCAGAATTCTCTCCCTGTCTGCAAGTCCTGCCTAACCTCTTCCTGCCCAGCTATTAGCCATTTAGCTCTTTATTAAACCAATGAGAGAAACACATCTTCACAGTGTAGAAAAAGATTATTCCACAACCCCTGCCCCACCCCAATATTCAATCAAAGCCATGACCATATCCTCCAAAACAGTTTCATGGCAGCCTCATCCCATCATTCTTCCATAGAGCAACCAGTGTGATTCTGATACAGCATAGACCAAGTCATGTCCCTCTGGTGCTTCCTACCATGCTTAGAATAAAATCAGAATGTTACACCATGACCTGGCTTCTGGTGCCACCCCCATGTCCTCATCCACTCTTNTCTGGTTCATCNACACACTGCTGTGGTTTGAGTATGAAAAGTCCTGCGCAGGCTCATGGGCTTGAACACCAAGTCTCCAGCTAGTGNTGCTATTAGGGAAGGCTGCGNAAGCCTCAAGAGGTGGAACCTCCCTACAGGAAGCTGGTGACTTATAGTTCAGTCCTACTTCCTGTCCACTCTCTATCCCCTGACTTCAGACACAGTGTGACTGACTGCCTCCACCCCTTCCCCACCATGATGGCAGTAAACCCTACTCCCTCAAGTTGCTTCTTGCCAGATATTTGGTCATAGAAACAGGAAAAGTAGCTAAGATACACATCAAATTCATTCTAGCCTCAGCCCTGCACATGTCAAGTTCCTTCCTTGATGTTCTTGACCCAGACAGCACAGTCCTGGCCTGTCATCTCAAAGAGACCATTCTTGACTGCCCTATTTAAAAGTAGCCCCCTCGGCTTCCCCCAAAACATGCTTGCCCTTTCCTGGCTTTGTCTCTTCTCATAACACCGCTATTCATTACTCCTTTTTTTAGCCTCTCTTCCCCATTATAAGATCCAAGAGTGTATGAACTTTATTCCCCAGACCCATAGACCAGAGCCTATCACATAATAGACACTCAATAAACAAGGTACATTGACTAAGAAAGGTGTTGTCCTGTAAAAGGGGAAACTAAGCCCAGTGCTGACACCCTAGCCTNTGCGTCTCAATTCTGGAATCTTAATTTTAATCGCTGGTCTTCTTGGTTGTGCTTTGATGATTCAGGCAAAGGAATTTGCAGAGNGAAGGGGNCTTGTTGGGAACAGNTGATGAGGCAACTTTAAGATTCANAGAGAGGAACCAATGCAAAGAGCCTGGAAGGATGGCTCCTTCTCTGCNTTGTGTATTCTGTGTGTGCCATCTTTCTGCTTGGGCATATCTTGGGTCCACTCTATGGCAGGGAGGAAACAGGGAGAGNTGAGCAGGAGGGACAAGCCAAGGAACCAACATTACTGCATACCTACTATGTGCTACATAGATATTACTCTTTGCTTCCAACTTATTAACAGTGTGATGAAGTGGGCAAGCTTTGTCTGTTGATGCCTGATGCGTGAGCCAGAAGGAAGTTCACTCCCACAGATACCAAGGTTTCCTCCCCTTCCTCGATTCCCACAGCAAGCAGAGCCACTGAGATATTTGCTNTTTTCCCACAGTGGTATCCTGTGGCCATCCTGGCTCTCCACCTCACGCCCAGATGTCTGGAGACAGCTACATAGTGGGGGCTGTTGTGCGCTACAGTTGCACGGGCAAGCGGACTCTGGTGGGAAATGCCACCCGCATGTGTGGACTGGATGGACACTGGACAGGCTCCCTCCCCCACTGCTCAGGTATGGAGTATGGTGTGCAGGGGGGTTGGAGGGGCACTGGCTTGTGGGAGAATAGTCCATGAACAAGAAGGCATTACAACTTAAGAGCCTGTAGNTCATCTTTCACAGGACAGCACCTCTAGAAGGGACTCCAAGTACACTCCAGCCCTTTGTCAGTTCTGGCTGAGTCCAAACAGTCAACAGCCAAGGGCACTGCTTGATGAGGTCCATACAGAGCTTTAGTCCTATGTAGAAGTCCATGTGCTCCGGGGGATGACAATCCAGGTCCAGGCTCACTCCTGTGATTTTCTCACTCCTGTTTCAGACTCCCTGGGCCCTAACCTGCCTCATTCCCTCTCATCAGTACCTAATTCAAGTTGTTCCATGCCCTGACTGCCTCCTACAATAGTCTCCACACTGAGACACCAGTCCTCATGCATGTCCTTTTACTAATGCTTAATCAGTAGTCTGCAGGAGAACCTCAGCATGTTATTGAAGCAACAAATGCAGGGAGCCACCAAAGATCCCATGTCCACCTTCCCTAAACCAGAAATTCATCTGTAACGTCTTGCAATAGAACAAAACATCTGAAAGTGAATTGTACCAGCAATAGCAGAAACCACGGGGCTAAAGAGCAAGCAGCAACAGCTGAGTCTTCTTTGGGGTAAACCTACCTGGCACTACCAAGGAACGCCTCCAGGGGGCAGATGCTCTGTAGCCTGAGATTCCCCGGAAAGTCTGCCTTCCCATTACCAATCCTTAGCCCTTCACCCTTCCAGTTCCTTCCTAGGGGTAAAGATCCCAGCCTCCTGGTCACAAAGAGCCTCATTAGACACACAGCCCAAGTAGTCCAAGGTTTCCAGAAGAGCCTGCTTGCCAGTGTTTAGGACTCTGATAGAATATTGAACCAGATATTTATTAAGTATCTCCAGAAAGGAAAAGGTCCCCAAACCNCTGTGCCAAAGGCTGTTGGTTTCCTGGGACAGCCCCAGACACATCACTATGGCCCCTAGGATTTTCGCCATTCAGCCTTGTTAACCTCATGGACCACTTGACGAATGAAGAGGATAAGACTCCTTATGTACCATAAGATGCCTTTAGCCTGAGCAGAGGAAGACCTGCTATCAGGGGCCCTGACTGCTTCCAGGGGGACTCCCAGTGGATGTGACTGGAATGTAGAATAGGAAGGACAGAGTCATGTACGCAGAGGCCCCGGGTATCCAGAGCAAGTTCTGGGAAGAAGAGGCTTTCAAAAGAGGCAAGAGGGCTAGCCATGCATTTGTCCATCTCCTCCATGAGAATAGTTGCACACAATGCTTCCTTCTAGACACTTCTCTGGGACAGAGTGTTCTTAACGTCTGTTTGATCTGCTTTGTTCTCCATGAAAAGGGAAGTGCCCAGTAGAGGAGAAAGAAACGAAAAGAAGCTTCAAGAACTTCCTGCCCATCAGCACAGTCATCCTCTTGGGCACAGTGNGAAAGTGAAAGTTTCTTCTAGCCCAGAGAATCACTACCTTCTCTAGCGTTGTGCCAGCAGAAGCTAGAAAATATTACAGAGTCCATTCTTGTCCAGAAAGTTAAGCGAAAGTCTCCTTGGCTGAAGGATACACGTGTCTTTTGCAGAAGCCTCTCCTGTATGTCTTTAAGAAATAACACATTTGCTGGGTGGGGTGGTGCATGCCTGTGATCCCAGCACTCAGGAGGAGAGGCAGGCAGATCTCTGTGAGTTCGGGGCCAGCCTGATCTACAGAGCGAGTTCCAGAACAGCCAGGGCTACACAGAGAAACCCTATCTCAACAAAAACAAAAAACAAAAAAGAAAGGAAGAAAAGAAAAGAAGAAAGAAAAAGAAATAACACATTCCAGAATTCCAACTTTTGAGCCTCATCCTATGCAGTCAGTAATCTAGATAAGGACTGACAAGACCCCCTCAGTCCTTGAGTCATTGCCCCTGACTACAAAGGACATGCAGACAGTTTAAGACCCATTTCAGGTCTTCCCATCTTTGCTAATGTATCTTTTTAGTACGGCACCCCCTCTGTGTATCTGCTCCCACAGTGCAGTATTCTATCCCAGATTCCTGTATAGCACAGAGACTGCAGTGGAGGACATCCTGTTAGAAGCCTGGAACTGGAGAACTCAGCGCTCATGCCTGGCTTACAGTAGTGCTGGCTCTAGCTGAGGTAGGCTAGCCAGTGTGGAAACTGAGCCTTTTCACCATCAGGGGCACTTTCCAGAACCCTGGCACCAGCTGTGCCCTGTGCTTCATCCTGGAAAACCCCAAAAGGCACCAAAATCTAGCCAAATGTGATAGGCTCTCTGTTTCCTAAATGCAGGCAGAATGAGGAATACAGGGCTACTTCATATTCTCATTGTCTGAGGCTAGACTTAGAAAATAATTCTAAGGCTAGGGGTGAAAGAGCCATCAAGGCTAAATGATAAGAGTCATGACTAAAACGTTTTTGACTCTATGGCAAAGCACTTGAGGCTTTATCCTGTCAGCACTGAAAATCCCCCAGAGCTGGAAAGAAACAGGGTGAGATGGTTGTTCAAGGTCGGTGATGAGGGTTAGCACTTCAGCTGGGAGAGATTAAGAGGAAGGGACTGTTTGGGAGGCTTTTCAGTCACTCAGGTGAAAGAATGGTGGGCATCTAAGCTAAGACCAAGAATGATGCTGAGAATGGAGAGGGCACCACTGGTCAGCAGGTGTGGGAGGAGATGAGGCGAGAGGGAGAAGCAGGAGATGTGGCAGCCTGGACCACTGGAGCTTCCCTTCCTGTGTGGCTCTCAAGGACTTACCAAGGATTTGCACCNGTGTGCTCTGACTACTGAGCAGTGAGGCAGAACACTTATTCTGACATCTTCCTCCTCCGTGGGGCTCTGAAGTGTGTTTCCATAACATGGAACCTGGTTCCCTCAGGCTCTGTCTCCTATTGTCTGCCCTCCCCCACCTCACCTCCTAAACACTTACGTTGTAATTAGTGCNGACACTGTGGGCTGGGCATAGTCCTTAGTCACCTCCATCATCCATGGGGTTCATTGCTTCCTCCTTAACAACAGACATCTTTTTCTCTCCCCTAGACCTCGGCTCCATTTGCATCCATGACAGACCAAACAATAAAAACCCCTCAATGTTTGCTGGGTTCTCCTTTCACAGGAACCAGCACCGGCGTATGTGGTGACCCAGGGATCCCAGCCCATGGCATCCGTCTAGGGGACAGCTTTGCCCCAGGCAGTCTGATACGCTTCAGTTGTGAAGCTGGCCATGTGCTCCGAGGATCTTCAGAGCGAACGTGCCAAGCCAATGGCTCATGGAGCGGGTCACAGCCTGAGTGTGGAGGTAACGTATGTGACCCTTCTGCTTCTCCCCTCTGCCCTGCCCCAGCACTCCTGCTCCCAGACACACCCCCAGTGCCCACCTTTGTGGACAGTGGGCACCAAGAGACAGCTCACGTCCATTTTTGTTAGTAATCCAAATATAATTATGTTCTCACATCATGTAAAAAAAAGAAAAGCTAAAAAGGATAAATGGCCCCATAGATTATTAATTTCCCCTGTAGTTTAATTTAGTAATCATGTGCTAAATGTTATGATCTGTATTGGAGACACAATGGTGACCAGAACAGACCCACTGCGTGGTCTGAAGGCCTGCATCCTCCTAAAATTCATATAGGTGAACTCTGATCACCAAGATAATGGGTCCTCGGGGAAGGGGCCAGGTCATGAGGGGTAAAGCCCTCAAGTCAGCTCTCATGAAAGGGACCCAGAGAGTGGCCTGCCTTTCCTGCTATGTGAGGACATTGTGAGATGCCACCAGCCGTGAACTAGAAGGCTGATTCTTGCCAGACGTGGAATCTACAGGCCTCTTTGTCTTGGGCCTCTCAGCCTCCAAAACAGAAAGTGAATGAATCTCCAGTGTTTAAAAGCTTAGTGTTATGTTATAGAGGCCTGGACAGACTAAGACATGCATCTTGGTCAATCAGACCTTGCAGGCCAATGCAGGAGATGCTGGACACTCAGAGGACCAAAAGAAAATAATCAATTTAAGGATGTCATCTGGGCCTCAAGGATGTCTTCCAAGGCAGCACCAATAAAGGAAAGCCATTCCTGAATTTCTAGGGAGGGAATTCTATCTTGAAATACCTCTCCAAAATCCATCTTTTTGCAACTGTCCATATGTCTGTCTCTTTTTTTCTCTCTCCATCTCTCTCTCTCTCTGTCTCTCTCTTTCTGTAAAGCAAAGCTCTGAACTGTCCTAGTTCAGAGAGTTTTAACAGCTTTGAATGAGGTTGAACAGGAAAATAGGGGAGAGGGTGGGAATCCGCTATGCAAGAAGGTGGGATTGGGACAGGGACACATGCCACTGCCAAGCAGCACCGAGAACTCGTGTGGTCATTCAGTGTGGAACCAGTCAGTGCCAAATGGTCCAACCATGATCTTGCCATACATGCAGGCATAGAATGTTCTGGAGTCATGTCTGAGGCTTCACCAGACAGTAGTTGGCAGATAGTGAAGGGGCGGGGCAGAGTGCGTGGGGCAGAGGGGGCTTGGCAGTGGTAATGGTTAATCTGGGTATCTAAGANGACTAAGGAAGGGGTGGATTCTAGGCAGAGTGGGAGACCATGAAAAAGTGGTAGAATCCACAGATCAGACCAAAAATCACCAGAGAACTGGTCCCGGGGGAGGTGACCTGGAGAAGAGGCAGCAGACAGAGCAGGAGCTGGAAGCTAAGGTGGAATATTCCTGAAGAGCTAGGTGAGGTGTCCAGGTCTGCCTTTCTCGAGGTGCTATTTGGATTCTGTAGAACTTTTTAGTCATATCAAGAGAGGCTTGAGATACGGGGAAAGGGCAAGGCGAAGGAGAATTGAGTGTTTCCTTAAACACCCCAATGGCTTGTAGCTCTTGATGACGACATTTAGATCCCTAGGGTGGAGTCAGCCACATCAACAGGGGGTCTGGTCAAACATTTGACAAGTAAGAGTTGGACTGGAAGCAAATGTTGGGGAAGGGGACAAAAATGCATGACTCCACACCTTTCTAGGCTCTTCCCAAATTCCAGTTTTCGACCCGGATAACTGCTCCCTCCTTGGTGCTTTCTTCTTTCAACTGTAACACTTATGCTATTATTTTAATTCGTATGTTTAGTGTGTGGATTTCTTAAGAATAGACTTGAGGCCTTAGCGGGGGCGGGGTGTAACTACTAGAGTAAGAGCACTTGCTCTGCAAGCATGAGAACATGAGTTCAAATCTCCAGCACCCATGCAAAAAGCCATGCATGGCTTTGAGTGCCTGTAACCACAGGATAGAGGATGGAGACATGTGGATCCTGGGAGTTTGATGGCCAGTGAGCCATGCCGAAACATTAAGCTTCCAGTTCAGTGAGACCCTGTCTCAAAGCAGTAAAGTAGAGAGTGAGAGAGGAAGCCATCTGACATCCTCCTCCAGCCTCTGCATGTATGTGCATGGGTGCAGACACCTATGCATGCATACATACATCCACCGCCGCAGCCACCACCTCCACCACCATCACCACCACCATCACCACCACCACCACCANGGAAGCCATCTGACATCCTCCTCCAGCCTCTGCATGTATGTGCATGGGTGCAGACACCTATGCATGCATACATACATCCACCGCCGCAGCCACCATCACCACCACCATCACCACCACCACCACCACCACCACCACCACCATCACCACCCCCACCTCTACCACCACCACCCAAAAGGAACAGACTTCAGACCCTTGAGCTTGGGGAACATAACTTGTTCACTGTATCCCAAGCTCCTTGACAGGACAAAAATCAGTTGGATGAATGGAAGGCAGGGCCTGTCTGCTGTGCTGATGACACAAAAACGATCTGTAGACTTTACTCTGGGGCTGCACAAATATNGTCCATATCGTTACTGTTTTCAGCCATCAGAGTATTAGAAACTAACTTGGACCAGTGGGTCATTCCTCAGTGACAGGTTCCTGAGAGGAATGACCAGGGGGTCAGAAAATAAAGAAGATATGAAAGTTGGGGTCAGGAGGTCTTATACAAGCTGTCTTATGCCAAGCAAGTTTATTAAGAAGTGCAGCATCTTATATACAGTTTTCAGGGGGTGCAAAGTGGGACAAAGTAAGCAGAAGGCAGTCTACAATGGGATGACGTCAACAGAAAGCTAATCAAGCAATGTTGCACAAAGGGAACACGAGAGCTCTCAAGTGTGTTGGAGTGGTCAGTGGTCTTGGGACTGATAACTGTATCCCCTTAGAGGGGAAGAGTTGAGTTCTCAGGATGAAGTCACAGCTCCCCCAAGGCCCTGGCCCAAGTCATTACTGGCATTGCCAATCATTTTTCTGGTTTTAGACAAATGTTCATTCTCCATACATGTGGACCTCAGGAAAGCCTTGGTTTGCCTGGCTCCCAACAAAAACAATGTTGATATTATTATGCAAAACTATTATATATGAAATGTAAAGTAGACAAAACAAATAGTTATTATTTATTGTCATCAAGAACTAAGATTTTCAGCATATAAAAATAAAGGCCCAAGGAGGTGGCTTCACAGGTAGGAATGCCTGTGACACACGTATAAGGAGCTGAATTCAAATCCCCAGTGCCCACATTTAAAAAAATAGCCAGGTACGGCTATATACATATAATTCCAGTGCCTCAGGGGGCAGAGAAAGGAGGATTGCTATGTCTTGCTGGCCACCACCTGGTGGGAGCCATGTGACTTCCAGCAACCACCCTAGATCCAGGTTCAGTGGGAGACCGTGTCTCAAAGGTATAGGGTAGAGAATGACAGAGTGGGATACCCAACACCCTCCTCTGGCNGCTGCAGGTATGCAAGGGACACATGCTTCTGTGTGCCTACACGTGTGCACATATACCATACCCACGCTCACAATTCTTAAAGACTTTATTTTAAACTTGTTATTTTAAAGATTATTGTATTTTTAAGGCAAACTCCTGACCCCAAAGTTGGACTGTCAGTGTCACTATACTCTCTTGACATATTTCCAATTCACAAAGTTATCTGCGCAGCCCAAACATCTAGAATCAATGACTGTCTGGCCATGATGTGGACCCTTAGTGGTCTGAATTGTGATCTCTAACCCTGTTCTCCATTAAAGGGACCCAGGTTCTTTGGAGAAGTGGTTGCAGAGCTGGGTCAGGGAATATCCAAGATAAACCTGGAATAGCCCATGTCTCCAGCAAGGAACCTTTTGGGGTCATTTAAAAGAAACCCAGGGGCCATATTGAAGAAGCTCCCCTTAGCCAAAGGTGGGGCAACTTGAATGCCCAGAGGAATAATAACAGCAGTGGATGCTAACGTGCTAAATATATTTAAATCCAGAAGTTCAAATGTTCCTAAATAAATGCACCTTTGAAGAATGCTAGGAAACAAAAACTTGTTATTCTTATACCTAATTAAAAATGAGGGGAAAAAAGTCTAGCATTATGCCAACCTTTCTTCATGAACTGTATTACAAGCTAAGCCAGTATCTGCTGCTGAGGGCTAGGGCTGTGGTCATTCAGTTGCAGGGTTCTTGCTTCTGGCTTTCTCTCCTGCTTTAAACTTCCTTTTCCATGGAAACCAAAGACCCAGGAAACAGATTGACCAGAGAGAGAGAAAGATGTCATGAAATTGGGGAAGTGGGGAGTCAGGAAAGACCTGGGAGAAGGTGAGGGAGGGGCAACCAAGATCAAAATATATTGTATGAAAATAACTTTATTTTCTTTTTTTAAGATTTATTTATTTATTATGTATACAGTGTTCTGCCTGCATGTGTGCCTGCAGACCAGAAGAGGGCATCAGATCTCATTACAGATGGTTGTGAGCCGCCATGTGGTTGCTGGGAATTAAACCCAGAACCTCTGGAAGAGCAGCCAGGGCTCTTAACCTCTGAGCCACCTCTCCAGCCCCCTTTATTTTCAATAAAAAAAAAAACTAAAATTGAAAAATAAAAGATCAACCAGATCACAAGTCCCATTAGCCAGCATCCTGGAGAAGCGTCTAGAAGAAATCTTATGTAAATATTATCACAGACGGCAGGAGTGTGCAATATGTGTGGAGGGCTGGAGGTGGCTGTCATTGAAGAGCCTGCTCTGTAAACATGAGAACCTGAGTTCTGATCCTCCACACCCGTGTAAAAGCGGGCATGGCTTGTGCTTGTAGCCTTAGTGCTGCAGGAAGGAGGAGGCAGAGACAGGCGGATCCCTGGATGGAGCCCATCGGCCAGCCAGCCTAGCCAAACTGATGAGCTCAGATTCAGTAAGAGACCCTGTCTCAAAAAAATAAGGTGGAAAGTGATCAAAGAAGACACCTGATGTCTACCTCACACCTCCACACACATGTTCACACATGCACAGGCACACTTGCACAGAGGAACACATATACACACACACAAATAAGATAATTTTAGAAGTAAAAATCTTATACAGGCCTGTCCTTCTTTTCTGTAAGTGACACAGTCAGGCACAAAAGCAGCATGAGATGTGTCCCCATCTTCAGGGTTCTATGTGGGTCTTCAATTCAGGCAGTTTTGGTTCTGGGGAATAATGCATTCTTTTGCTTTCCCAGTGATCTCATGTGGGAACCCCGGAACTCCAAGCAATGCCCGAGTGATGTTCAGCGATGGTCTAGTGTTCTCCAGTTCCATCGTCTACGAGTGTCGTGAAGGCTACTATGCCACAGGCCTGCTCAGCCGACACTGCTCTGTCAATGGCACTTGGACAGGCAGTGACCCCGAGTGCACAGGTGAGAGCCANGGCCCCTGGCTCTGTGGCAAATAGCTCAGAGCACCCAGACCTTCCTGCTGAATAAAGCTGTCGGGGGAGTCTGGGGAGGATGACTGGAGTGGGAACGTGAGCCAGAATGAAAGCTTGCAGTCAAATAGCTTCTGTGTATTGAGCATGTTCTGTGTGGCAACCATGGAGCTAAGTTTTGTTTCCCATGTACATGGTGCTGGAGTCTCACCAGAACCCTATGAGGTAGCAGAGGTACCTACTCTCTGAAGAGTGGGTTTTAATAATACATTTAAAAATACATTTAATATTTAACAAGAATTAATATATTATTATATTATCATATATAATTGTTATATGTTAATATAGTATATAGTATATATTAATAAATGTTTTATATAAATATATATTTGACAACTAAGGTTCAGAGAGGTGGATACAATATATCAGCCATTATTCAGGCTCTAGCCCATCCCTTGGGCTTTCCCTTCTTTTCAGGACAAAGGCTCAGGGCTGTCACCCACTCTCCACTTTGAAGCTGCCACCACCCACCATCCATCTTTCCCTTCCTCAGACCCATCTCCACCCCAGCCCAGCTCCTGAGCATGGTGTCTGCATAGCTCCCCTTCCTTGACCCTCTCAAGGTACCCCAGACCCTTTTCCTTAGAAGGCCAAGTACTGTGGGACTCAGATGGAGGGAAGAGATGGACTGAGTGACCCTGACATTCTTCCTTTCAAAGTCAGCTCTGTGAGTTCAGACTCCGTCTGAAATTCCATATTAAATACACAGATCACCAGGCATAACCTGTCTCAATACCAAAACAGAGACCTGGTTATTGCATAGGTCCTAAGACCCTGCTGCTTCTTGGCCCTTTCAGCCTGAAAAAGTCTCCCAGGAAGACTATCGTGGGATATGTTGCATCCCTGGGCAAACTGTCTTTTTGATACATTAATAAACACATCTTAGGTTCTTCAGCCTAGAAACCCTCCTTTCCCAGAACCTCACCTACTTTAGGAAAAAAGTCCTGAGGGCCTTCCACTCAGAGGAGTGAGTTTGAATAAGAAGGGTAGCCACAGTGCAATTGGATAGCATGAATAGTATAGACATGGACAGTTGGCCTGTGGGTTGGCTGATACAGGGAAATTTGGCTGTGCCCAGTGGTACCCAGGGCTTGGCTAGTCTGACAGTTCCTTCTTAGGTGGGTGCAGGAGTGATGGAGATGGATCAAGATGTGGAAGAGACAGAAGGCCTGGGCCAGAAGTGAACAGTGCTGTGTCTCTCTTACTCTAGTCATAAACTGCGGTGACCCTGGGATTCCAGCCAATGGCATCCGGCTGGGCAATGACTTCAGGTACAACAAAACCGTGACATACCAGTGTGTCCCTGGCCACATGATGGAATCACACAGAGTATCCGTGCTGAGCTGCACCAAGGACCGGACATGGAATGGTACCAAGCCAGTTTGCAAAGGTATACCTGGAGGCTGAGGTTGTGGATGGGGGCCAAAGAAGATACACAAGTAGGCATTAGCCTTGAGCATCCAGAAGGGAGGGGTGGCATCATAGCAGAGGTGGACAAGGTGAAGACTGGCCCTGCACAGTGATTGTCAGGAAGTTAGAAGATACTGAGATAAGGTCTGAGCCTTAAGCATCCTGGAGGGCTGAATGATGGGAGAAAAAAAAATGTTAGCTGTAAGATGGTGTGATGGGAGAACAGTGTTCTATGAGAGATGGAGCAGTGTCAAGTAAAAGATCAGAGCTGCCACAGATCCCTTCTAGTCCTGCTTGGCCCAGACTCCAGCTGATTCAGGATAGCTGGTGGTCCTNGTGACGGTANTCGGGCTGGTTTCCCCTACGGCAGCTCCAGAACTCAGCCTCCTCTGCTCTTCCCCCACAGCTATCATGTGCAAACCTCCTCAGCTCATCCCTAACGGAAAAGTGGTGGGGTCTGACTTCATGTGGGGCTCTAGTGTGAGTTATGCCTGCCTGGAGGGGTACCAGCTCTCCCTGCCTGCCGTGCTCACCTGCGAGGGAAATGGATCCTGGACCGGNGAGCTGCCTCAGTGCTTCCGTGAGTGATTCCCGAGGGCCTTAGGCATGTCCTCTGTGAGAGCACACATTCCCCCTTGCACTTGCACACGTGTGTATGCAGAGCTCTGCTACGGAGAGCATAGAGTCAGTAGCCCCCTCCCTAAAGCGGAGATCTTTCTCAAGACACCATTAAAGCGGGAGGAATATTTAAAGGAAGAAATTGGGAATATTTTAATGGAGGCCTGAATTTAGACACTGTCTAAAGTCAAGTAGGAGGAAATGAAGTCAGAGATAACAGCAATGTCCTCTGACCTAAAGTGGGACAAGTACCCAAGAATGTGAGGCCATCTCATGCCAGAGACATGTCTCTCTTCATGGAAAAAGATGTCCAGGGGACTATGGCTTTCTGTCGAGAGACTATCCATTATCCACCTGGCCCAGCTGTGTTCTGATGAGCTCCAGTCCATTCCAGGACTCAGATTTCCTGGGCTCCAAAAGAAGCAGGCTGCAGGATTCTAGATGCAGCCCGTGAGTGGGCTCTGGAGAACTCCTTCCAGCTTCAGGCTGCACACAACAGTAGGGTTTTACCAGTTTTCCTCCTACTGCTATCCCTCAGAAGTAATCTACATGCCCTGGCCACAGTTGGGTACCTGTGAAATTCACCTCCACTTTTCGGAATTGCCACCATGCTTAGGATCAATAGCTCAGAAAAAAAACCATAACAAAACAGAGATGTTGTTTATGGCTAACACCTATGACATTCTCAGGACACTAGGGACACATGTGCCAGGGCACAGCCTCATGGTTATCTGGACTCAACTTTGCTTTTCCTTCTGAAACGAAGATCTGCACTGACTTTAAATAATCGTTATGAAGGGTGGGGGTGTGACTCAGTAGTTNAAGTGCATGCAGAGTGAGTATGACGTTCTGGGTCCCGTCTCCAGCACACACCAAACAGCAATGAATTATGGTCATTGTGAGAAAAAAAACAATGAAAACTGTACAGTAGCTGAGGAGATAACTCACTCAGTAAAGTACTTGCCTTGCAAACATGGGAACCTGAGTTTGATCTCCAGAACCCACATTTTTAACAAAAAGCTGAATGTGGTAGCAAGCACTAGTAATGTACCAGGGAGGCAGAGACAGACAGACCCCCCTGAGCTTGCTGGTCACCCAGCTTAGCATGCTCGGCAAGGTCCAGGCCAGTGAGGGACCCTGCCTCAAAAAACAAGGTGGACTGCACCTGAAGAATGACAGCTGAGATTGTTCTCTGGCTTCCACATGCACACACCAGAATTCACATGTACACACACACACACACACACACACACACACACACAATTGTACTCTATTTAAAAAAATGAAGGAATAAAATAAAAGTTTCCAAACATAGCCATAGTTATAATGATATATGTTCCAGTTCTTATCAATGGTATTGGACGCTGACACATTATTTCATGACCTATATCTGTTGACGGGCCACCAAGAGCTTTCCAAGCACCCATGTCTGTCAATACATACTGACCTGTGCACCATCATTTTTAATGGCTTTTAAAACATTTCTAAAGATTGATTTTAAGTGTGTGTGTGTGTGTGTGTGTGTGTGTGTGTGTGTGTATAAGCTGGAGTTGCCAGTGGTTGTAAACCACTAGACCTAGTTACTGGGAACAAAACTCAGGTCCTCTGCAGGAGCAACATATGCTCTTACTCACCAAACCGTCTCTCCAGCCCCCATTTTTGATGGCTTTAAAGAGTTCTTTGTTGTATATGCCCCAATCTGTTTAACTTTCTCCTATTGGTGGAGAATTAGGATTATCTCCAAGTCAATCATGTTATAAGTAACTAAGTAATAAAAAAATCCCTAAAAACAGCATTTCTTCACTCTTGTAGAAAAGTTCTAGAAGTGAGGGTAGGCACTCTGTACTTCCTGACATGTGTTGCCAAAATGCCTTCTAGAAAGAGTGNCCAACTTACATCCCCACCAACAGTTATGAGGATGTTTTCTTTTCCTTTTTCTCCCCCATCCCCTTTTTTTTTTAAAGATTTTTTTTATTATGTATAGTGTCCTGTCTGCATGTATGCCTGCAGGCCAGAAGAGGGCACCAGATCTCATTACAGATGGTCATGAGCCACCATGTGGTTGCTGGGAATTGAACTCAGGCCCTCTCAAAGAGCAGCCAGTGCTCTTAACCTCTGAGCCGTCTCTCCAGCCCCCATTCCTCTTCCCCATCCCTTTATAGTTTTTTTGGTTGTTCACAATTATCCTCAATGATCATCTATTACCACCATAACTGAAAAGCACTCAACAAGGCAGCATTGAAGAGTAACAGGCAGCTATTGTGTCTAGCTTTATTTGCTTCTTNTTCCTAAGAAAAATGAGGAGGGTATAAACCATTTGTTTGATGGGAGCACGAGTCCTTAAAAAGCAGAGAAATCATCCATCCTTTTCCACAGACTTGGCCGTATATGTGTAAGTGCAGCAGGAAAGGCGGCCAGTTAGAGTTAACCATCATTCAGCCATCTAAAGGACAGCTCCAAACTCGCACATCACCTGGACCCAGGGCCACCAAACCCACTGTGGGATTCAGCCTTCAGTGGAATACAGCTTCACTCTTGCTAAGAAGAGAAGAGCTGAGAAATAAATTGTGGCATCCTGTAGAAATGGAGATAGACTTACAGGAGAAAATTATTTAATGATTGAAACCATGTGGGCATTGATTTTGCAACTCTGCACGGTGTGTACAACTGANGGAAACCAGAGGACACNTATGTGAAAATGAGGAGAATGTTCTGGATGGTTTGTTTGTTTTGTAGGGCTGGGGCTCAGTCATACAACCTCACCCAGGCTAGGCACACAACGCTACCACTGAGCTACAAGCCCCGTCCACCTCAATGTCCAAACTTCCTGTAGCATTACTCCGTTAATCGGAGAAGGTTAATAAGCCCCATTAGTGTAGGGATGAGAGGAAGCTTGTGATCATGCACAGGCAGAGACCCCAAGCACTTACCCAGGCATGCCTCAGTTTC
>LZPO01037921.1:180306-193373 GCA_001675575.1 Neotoma lepida
TTCTAGATAGTATCTTGGGCCCACATTTGTTTCTTGTCTTTCCAGCTGTGTTCTGTGGAGATCCAGGGGTCCCACCTCGAGGGAGGAGAGAAGACCGTGGTTTCTCCTACAGGTCATCTGTGTCCTACTCCTGCCATCCCCCTCTGGTACTGGTGGGCTCCCCACGGAGGTTTTGCCAGTCGGATGGGACGTGGAGTGGCACACAGCCCAGCTGCATAGGTAAGAGGGGCTGGGGGCAGTGGCCTGGCTGGTGGGCAGCTGTGATGGGGGTTGAGTGATGGGTCCACTTCCCCATCTTCGTGGTCTCACTTGTGGTGGAGAAGGAGCCCTTCTCTGAACTTCTTGGAGCAGAGTGAGGGACAGCAAGAGCTAATGTATTAGGGAATGCAACGGCAGCTCAGGCCTCTGAGACAATGGAAAGCTCAGAAGGTGGGGTCAGGAGGCAGCTGTGGTCTCTTCCTTTGGCCTCCAGACCAGAACGAGGTGGGCAGTGAAAGCACCAGTGACCATGTGGTCTGCTTCTTTGTTTTGGTCATCCAGATCCCACACTGACCACGTGTGCAGATCCCGGCATGCCGCAGTTCGGGATACAGAACAGCTCCCAGGGCTACCAGGTAATGAGCTCAAATCAGCCTTCCTGTCTCTTGTGCCTCCCTGCCACTGTCAGCACCAGCGGCCCTGGGAGCGGCACAGGGAGAGTAGACCTGAGAAAGAGAGGAAGGAAGTGCTCCATGGAGCATCCTTGAGAAATGGAAGGTGCTGGTGTCCATCAGCCAGGCTGACATGGAAGGATGCGATAGGTGGAGCCATGAACAGTTCCCAGGAACTCTGAGTTGGGGCAGGATGTTTGTGAAGATACCAAAATAAACAAGACACCCACACTCTAGCCACAAACAGGACTCATTTGGGCAGTGGGTGCCAGCAAGAGCTAGGCATGAGGCATTTTCCAGGGGGCCTCACCATCTGCACATAGATCCTCAGAATGAGCCTTAGGCAGCCTGGGTGACAGGAAGCAGGGAGATCAGGGTATGCTCAGGTCAGGACAGTTAGCTGGGGCCCAAGATGGGTGCTGAACTGACCTGGAGTGATAGGCTGGGACCTGGTCAACTGGTGTAGTTTACTCTCTCTATCTGCCCTGTTCTATCACCCAGAAAATATGAGCTGTCCCAGGTGCTGGGCATTCAGAAGGGATGGGATGGCNGGGGCCCTGTTNTAACGGGCCTGCCTGGCAACAGCAGTCATGCAAACTAGATCACTTCTAAGAGTGTGGAGTGCCACATGGTGTTGTGTGGAAGGAGGCAAAGGAGGGTGGGTTGCTGCTTCAGAAGTGGGAGTCAGGGAAGAGCCCTCCTAAGGGTGACATTTGAACTGTGGCTTCAAGACAAGAAAGCCAGCCNTATNCAAAACAGGGCCACATTTCTGATTGAGTAAATGTCCCCTCTACAGGAGCACTNAGGCAGGGAATGGCTGAGCAGAGGAAGGCCTGGGTGACAGGCCAGGCAGGGTGGGCTGCAGTACAGCAGGTGAAGAGAGGAGGTCAGAGGCCTAAGTGAGGTCTAAAAGCACCTTGGTGCTGGCTGGGAAGGCTACACATACTCCATGACTCAAAAGTTCCACTCATGGAAACACCCCAGAGACACTCTCGTGCCTGTCACCAAGCAACAAGAAGAATTGTGTTCTGCTCCCAGGATGGATTATTATACAGCAGGCAACATGAGTGAATCCTGGCTCTCCATGACATGGGTGGGTCATAGAAACATACTATTGAATGATAAAGATGCTATAAAGATTAAAACAGTACACATTNGCTTATTTGGACATGTGTATAATATGTATGACGGGATTTCTTTTGCAAGGCGAAGAAATTAAAAACACAGAATTGAAGATAGCAGTTACCAGAGAAGAGCTGAGGAATGGAACAGGGAAGGNACTTACAGACGAGGCACCTGTGAACCACAGTGTTCTAGCCCTCAGGTTGTGCAGTGGCTCTGCATCACGTCATAACTTTTGCAGACACTAAGGCATGAGCATCTTACAGGGCCTGAGAACAATGTGTGTATTCTGGATTCCATGCTGTTGTCAAAGGCAATGACTCTGATCCACTATTTCAAAAGGGCACTAGGGGTGCTGAGTCTAGGACAGAAAACATAGAGATTCAAAAAAGAAGCATGAAGCATGTAGTCAAGGAGACCCCTGCTGTCATGACTGGGTTGAAAGAGGCGGGCAGCATTGTGGGAGAGTGGAGACAGTAGAGCCTTCAGGATGCACTGTGTTCACCCTGTGCTTCCCTAGAGCTAAGAGGACCCANGACAGGATTAGGGGGTCAGGTGGAATCAGACTTAGCTTGCCGGTTTTGGTTTGGCCAGCTAGGCAAATCAAGGTGCCCAGTTTGTTGAGCCAAATGAGGAAGCCTAAGAGAACAGGTTGGGTGTGGAGGGAAAGGGGAAGGGAAGAGCCCTGCCTTGAGTCTGAATCTGAGCTTGTAGGTAGAAGGACCCATGAGCAATGGAGCTGGGAGATGCTACAGTCTGAGTTGCATTGTGGGAAACTCACCTGTCCATTAGGCCAAATGGACAGAAGATGCCANTGGAGCCAGACAGCCAGTGACTCTTGGAGGATAGAGGTGAGGACACCACCAAACAGAGGGAGACACAGAGAGAGGGCAGACTTTTCCAAAGTACAGATTCTCCAGGGGCCACATCNGTTAAGAGGACAGACAGGTCTCCAGTTCTTAGAATGCAGAGTTTCACAGAAGAAGGGACGCAGAAGCGATCACTCAGTTTTGCAGTTCTTCACGTTTTATAAAATGCTTTCAACTCCACCATCACACTTGAATGTCACAGATTCCCAGTGTCATTCTGGCACAGCAACCACCCTCCCCCCGCACCTCTTTGTGTCCAGGGAAACTGGGGTTTAGTCTTTCATTCAAGGAGGAAATGGGTGTCCTGATTCTGCACACCTTAACAGTGTGACATGCCCAGTAAGGGCACTGATCTGCCACAAGGCATACTTGCAACTGTCCCAAAGGACCAATAAGACTCAGCCAGACAGGGAAGCTTCATGGTGCTAACAGAGGCAACAGCCTGAGTTAGCATTCTCTCCTCGGCAGAGAGTGACTGGTTTATCTGTGAAACACTACTAGCAGGAANATGACATGGGGCCCTTCTGTCCTTGCTGCAGGTTGGAAGCACAGTGCTCTTCCATTGTCAGAAAGGTTACCTGCTTCAGGGCTCTACCACCAGGACCTGCCTTCCCAACCTGACCTGGAGCGGAACCCCACCTGACTGTGTCCGTGAGTACCACCCTCACCTGACCCCACGCTTCACCCACTGGCCCAGGCTGAGGTGGGGGGCGGTGCTCCCATCAAGACCACGGTTGATCTCTCTATAGTACTTGCATCTTGGGGCCTCGCAGATGTTTCTNCACAAAAGCCTTTCTGGAATTTGAAGGTCATGCCTATGCCTTAGCAAACAATAAGCAATACAGAGCCAGAGAACTGAGAACTACGGAGGCAGGGTCATGGAAACATTGCAAACACTGGGTTCATTTTTCTCAGTGTTGCAGGCTGAGGTTTCCTGCGACTGGCTAAGCCATCATGCTAGGATATTCCTAGAGACCTAGAGTGTAGGTTCGCAAAGAGGTAAGGGAGGGGGAGCCAGACATGAAAGGGCGGAGATGGAAAGGAGCAGGATTCTACTTAGGAACAGGGAGTAGAGGAGAGGCCCCTCAAATGTATCTATCCCATAATACTCAAATGAGGCCCCTCAAATGTATCTATCCCATAATACTCAAATGAGGCCCCTCAAATGTATCTATCCCATAATACTCAAATGAGGCCCCTCAAATGTATCTATCCCATAATACTCAAATGCCAACTCCTTGGGCCTAACGTTGTCTTTGTTCTCACCCAGCCCACCACTGCAAGCAGCCAGAGACGCCCACACACGCCAACGTCGGGGCACTAGACCTGCCATCCATGGGTTACACACTCATCTACTCCTGCCAGGAGGGCTTCTCCCTCAGGGGTGGCTCTGAGCACCGTACCTGCAAAGCCGACGGCAGCTGGACAGGCAAGCCGCCCGTCTGCCTGGGTGAGCGAGGCCTCTCTAGGGCAGAAGCTGGGGAGGAAGGGCTGGCAGGCACTGGAATAGGGCCAGGAGGAGGACAAACCCTGCTTCTGATTGGAGTGTTGCAGAGACGGGAGACCACTTCAGGACAGCTTCACACAAGCCGATGTCGAACCCACTGCCTGCCTTCACTTAAGCAGACACATNCCATCCTTTCACTTAAGCAAGTACACACCACACTGGCCCACCTAGCTCCTTCCGCCAGGCTGGAAGAATGCATGTCTTTAGCCCCGCCTCCAGTTCATCTTATTGTCACTCCGCCATGCCTGACCTGNCCACGGAGTGCTTAGGGGTGAAAGATGCAAATTCTNTCCTAAAGGAATTCACAGTAAGGCATGTTATCATGTTACAGGCATGATCTGTGCCCCAGGGGCACCTGTCAAGCGTCTCCAGGCCCATGAGGGTAGAAGCGGGGATGAAGACAGTTTAGGAAGAAGGAGAAAACACTACCAGGGTTGGGGGTGAGCTAGAGAGCTGAGAGAAAATCCCCAGAGCACTGGCCACCAGCCCTATGCCCTTTGTAGGTCACTGACACAGCACCCACCTCGCCCNTGTTTGTAAGGGAAGGAAGGCTTTTCTTGAGCATCCCTTTTGGCTGTGTGAAGCCCGGGCAAGGAAGGGCTTCTAGTCTTTCTCTGGCAGCTGGCTTCTTCTGTACATTAGCCTTGATGCAGCTTTCTGCAGCCTCTAGTCNCCTGACACAGTTGGTACTTTAAAATACTGTCACATTAACATGTCACCATGTGCTATGTCACCACCATATGCGGAAGACGTAGAAATAATGAGTGCTTGAGAGGAAAGCTGATCATCATGTCTTGATCAGTAGAGCGACCCCTTGAGAAGCCAGGAGATGCTCTGAATGCTGGGATTGAGGAGGAAGTCTGCTAAAGGGGAGGGCAGGAGCCAGGGAAGACTTCCTGGAGAAGGTCATGTGTGGTATATGGTATGGTGTGTGTTTATGGTGTGGAGGATATGGTGTGTATGTATGTGATATCTGGTGTGTGTGTGTGTGTGTGTGTGTGTAGCATTTGGTATATCTGTGTGGTACATGATGTGTGTGTGAGAGACAGAGATGGTATGGAGATATATGGTATGTTGTATGTGATACATGGTATGATGTGTGTGTTATATGCTGTGATGTGTGTGTTATTTGATATGAGGTGTGTGAGAGAAATATGGTGTGGTATATATGTGTGTGTTTGTGTGTGATATATGGTATGACGTGTGTGTGTGGTATATAGTATGTGTTTGTGTGTGATATATGATATGAGGTGTGTGTGTGATATATGGTATCTGTATGTGTGTGTTATGTGCAGTGTGAGGTATGTGTGTATATGATATACAGTATGTGTATATATGATATATGGTGTGGAATGTGTCTAGCGTATATGTGTGGTGTATGGTGTGGGGTGTGTGTGTGTAGTATGTAGTATGAGGTGTGTGTGGTATATAGTATGGTATATATATGACATAAAGTGTGTGTGTGTGGTATGTGGTATGAGGTCTATGTGATATATGGTGTGGTATATAAGTGGTGTGTGTGTGTGTGTGTGTGTTACATGGTGTTCACACTAATGATGGGCAGATAAGTTGACTGCATGTCTCGGACACTGTGAACAGTGCTGCAGTGAACACAGGCATAAGGCTCATCTCCGGCATACTAGGTCCAGTTCCTTTGGGTATATACCCAGTAGTGAGATTGCTGAATCATATAATTCTGTTTTCAGTTGTTCCCAACTGTTTTGAGATTATGCCAGATTCTGTTGTTCTTATTTAACACGGTAACAACCACATAAGCATATGCATCATCTGATACTCCAGTATCTGTGACTGATGTGTTTGAGTTCCACTTTTTTCTGTGTATTGTACTATTCTGAGTTGGTTCTGTAGCATCCCCAGACCCATCACCNTCCTGGTAGGAGAAGAATCCAAAGCAAGATCTCAGNGAGCACATTTCCCCAACCTCAGAAAGGCAGCCATCATTGCTTTCCTGCAGAATGTGGACCAGAGACTGACCCTGTTTCCTCCCATTCCCTTTCCCCAGCAGAGGTCCGGCCCAGTGGGAGACCCGTCAANACTGTGCGCGAGCCTCCGCTCACCCAAGCCTCAGGTAGGCAGAGTCCAGATCTCTGGCTCGTGAAACCAGTGCTGCCCTGCTGTGCCATTAGCCAGCTTCGGGCACATAGGTCCCATGCTGTGGGAAGGAATGGAGACCCTCTCCGTAGACACCAAAACAGTTCCCTGCCAACTAACCTAAGCCAGGCTAACTTCAGAAGGAGTGAGCCTTCCTTATAGGGAAGGCTTCAGCAGAAGAGGAAGCCAAGGTCCCTAAAGGAGTGTCTGGAGCCCTGGGCTCTGGAACCACTGGGTGCCGCAGCCCTTCTTGGTACAGCACCTACCAGTGTGTGGTCACAAACCCAGAGACCCAGGAATGCTCAGGGAGATTCCTGGAAATTGAGACCTCTTTAAGACAGATACTGTGTCTTTAAGAGTGTCACATCCAGAACTGGACACAGAACTACAGGTGCAGCTTGACCAGTACAAAATTTTTACAAACTTTGATGTCCTATTTTGGACNCTCTCCTTTTCTTTACCATGCTTTTTATCTTTCTATTACTGTAACAAATATCATATCCAGNGGAATTGTGAAGACAAAAGGTTTATTTTAATTCACGGCTCTGGTGGTCCATCCATGACTGACTGACCCTGAAACTTTGAGCCTGGTGGTGAGGCAGTAGATATCATGGTGGGAGCACACTGTAGAGAAAGCCTATTCACCTCACCACTGGATGTGAGAAAAACAAGAAGATACAGTGGCTGGAACCCCACCATCCCCTTCAGTGTTATGCCCCATTGGCCTAACACCTCCTGCCTGGCCCCAATTCCTAAAGTTCCACTGTCCCCCAAGAGTACCAAGCTGGGAACTCAGCNTTAATAGTGAGCTTCTGGNGGAACATTACAGATCCAAACAGTAGGGTACATTGGCATGGTGTTAAAGTTCTGTAGATTTGTTTCAGAGGCCATTTCAGCCCCTCTTTCCCTCACGACTCAATTCCTCCTCCTACTTCCTCTCTCTGCCCGGAAGTCCCGCCTAGCTGTTGGCCATTCAGCTTTTTATTACACCAACCACAGNAATACATCTTCACACAGTGTTCANGTATCTCACTACAGAGATTGCTTCTAGGTTAGAAATGGGGGCATGTGTCCTTTCAGCTCTAGGCTCCCAATCTGGTGCAGACCTATGGAGATGCTGTGCATGCTACCGNAATCTCTGTGAGTTCCTAAGTGCTGATTGTGTTGATTTAGAGGGCCTTGTTTACTTGGTGACCTCCATCCCTTCTGGTTCTTACACTCTTTCCATCTCCTCTTCCATGAGCCTCTGAGTCATGAGGGGAGAGATTTGGTGGAGACATCCCATTTGGGGTTGACTGTTCCAATGTCTCTCACTCTCTGTATAAGGTCTGGCTATGAGTCTCTGTATTTATTCCCATTTGCTGCAGGAGGAAGCTTCTCTGATGATGTCTGAATAAGGCACTGATCTATGAGTATAGTAGAATGTCATTAGGAGTTATTTTATTGCTATATTATTTATTCATATTTTTTTAGAACAGTAGTGTTTGGTTTTACCCTAATCCTTGAGCTATCTAGTCTCAGGTTCTTGGTCACCAAAGCAGTGTCAGGTATGGATTCCATCTCCTGGAGCAGGCCTTAAGTCAAATCAGATATTGGTTGGTTAGTCCCACAAGCTTTGTGGCACCNTTGCACTGGCATGTCTCGCAGGCAAGGCACCATTGTAGATCAAAGGGTTTGTGACTGGATTGGTATTTACATTTGCCCTTTGGTAGTGCGCAGAATACCTTCCTGTACAAAAGATGCTAGCACATATGGGTAAAGGCTTTATATAGGCACCAGCTTGATTTCTCTATGCTCAATGAGTTGTGTAGGTGTTGTCTTCAGCAATTACACCTTGCCATAGGTTTGTGGAGAGCAACCTATAGTCTTGGCAATAGCCTGGATTATTTGAGGATTCCAATGGGACCCCTTTGGCCAACCACTCCCAGTATTGGAAACTTCATTTGGAGACAAGAGATGGCCATTTGGAGCTCTGTCTCCCCCATTATTGGGCAGTTTCATTTAGATAACCTTCATATATGTGTGTATTTGGGGAAGTTTCTATTGTATTAGATTTCCATACTACCCCTCAAATGGCCCTTAATTTTNGCTGTCTCTCCCGTATTTCCTCTCTCATCCCCCTCTTCCTCGACCTACTTGGTCCTCATATTCCAGCTTCCCATCCATCCATAGCTATTTATTCTATTTTTTTCCTGGGGAGACCTGTCTGTCCCCCTAATTCTAGTTCCTTACTCTATACCTAACCTCTGTGGTTCTCTGGATGATAGCTTGGTTATCATTGACCTAACAGCTAATATCTACCTACAAGCAAATGCATTTATATTTCACTCTTAACTAACAGGTACATGTTTATAAGGTACAATATGAAGTTATGTTATGTGTATATATTGTAATATAATTGCATGAAGCTAGTTAATGTACATCACCTCACTTAGAACATTTAAAATATACAGTGTATTATTATTAACCATAGCTGTGACACTGGGCAGTAGACCACTAAAGTCCCTCCTGCCCANCTGAAACTTTCTTCCCTGTGGCCATGCATCCACACCCCCAATGCCACTTCTCCCCACTCTCTACTTCTAAAGTTTGACATTTTAGCTTGGTCTGTAAGTGATACCTCTCAATAATCTCTCTGCTCTGACTTATTTCATATAGCATCATGTTCTCCAAGTTCAACCATCTTATCACAAAAGAAAAGATTTTCCTTTCCAAATAAATGATATTTTATTGATAAATTGATATTCCATTTTCTTTATCCATTCACCCATGGATACTGCAGTTGTCATAATTTGGCTTCTGCAAATAGTTGCAATAAACATGGACATGCAGATGTCTCTTTGATATGCCAGGTTCAGTTTCCTCCACCTGTCCACTCTAAGACACAATATGATCACACTGTCACTAGAGCACTCTACCATCACCCCACTTCAGACACTCAGGAAAGATGAGCTCCGTGTATGAGCTAGGATCAGTCACCAGGTGATCCTGACTGTCCCAGCAACATTCAAAGTCTAATCACATGTTCCCCAATCCCTCCAGTTCCAGGGGATGTTTTTGCCAAGAATTCCTTGTGGAAAGGAGCCTATGAGTACCAGGGGAAGAAACACCCAGCCATGCTTAGAGTGACTGGCTTCCAAGTAGCCAACAGCAAGGTCAATGCCACCATGATCGACCACAGTGGGGTGGAACTGCACTTGGCAGGTAAGGAAGCAGCTGTGTCTGTGAAAGCAGGGCAGATGCAGGGGTGACCGGTGCACACCTCAGTCAAGATGAATCTATGTCACTACTCATAGGGTCAGGTGGAGCTCAGACTGGCCTGATGGTCAGGGAAGAGTGGGTATCTATTCCTCCTGCCCAAGGACTAATGACAGCCACAGCAACTCAAACCTATGAAGAAATCTCTCAAAGAAAAGAAAGATAGCCTGAAGACTGAGCCAAAGGGAGAAGCAGAGATGTCCCAGCAGCCAAGTGTAGTCAGTAAACTAAAGAAAAAATACTTTCAGTCATAGTCAGAATGAGTAAAGCAAACACAGAATGTGATTTCCCGCCAACTCCATCGAGATATAACCCTTGATGATAGCTCAGCTCAGTACTGACAAAGCACACAATCGGCCAGCCGCTCCAGGAAAAGGCTGGGCAGTTCCTAACAGGATCCTTGAAAATTATTGTGTTCATTAATTATTTTGCCATACCAAATTGAAATGGAGAAAGTTTAAAAATTATAAGATATTATATACAATGTTCACTTTAGAATTATATTNATATTACAAAAGGCTAGAAACAGAGGATTTCCCCAGGATAAAATGTAAGTGGTTTCATTATATCACATCTACAGGATAACATATACCAGTCTGGAGGCTGAGGGAGATGGCTTGGTGGGTAAGAGCACCTGCTGCTCTTGAACAGGACCTACCTTTGGTTCCCAGCACTCACGTGAAGGCAGCTCTTTCTGGCCTTCACAGGCACCTGCACACATGTACACACACACACACACATTTTAATAATGGCAAATGAAACTTTAAAACAAATGCCGATTTAGGAGTGAATATACCCCATCAAAATACATTTGCGCCTCCGAGTTTTAAAGTAAAAAAAAACAAAACTGTATTCATAGGAAAGAAAATGCATCCCAGCAAAGCATTCACGGCAGCTCGTTCTTGAAAGTTCTGTATTTGTGGACACCATGGTAACTAGAAAGACCAGAAGTGTCTTTTTATCTTCAAGCAGGTTCAGGTTTCAGCTTTTGTTTAATCAAAAAACAAGTGTTTCCTGAATAGATGATAAATTAATTGATTAAGTAATTAGCGTACACACAGTCCATGGGTAATCATGCCACACACACAGCCACACAGTCCTAGTCACTCATTTGCTCTAGCATATGGACACACACTCTCACACGTGTGTCTCCTGCCCTGTGCCTACAGACTTGTAAACATACCTCTGCATTCGTGGTCAGATCAAAATGCACAAAATCATATTCCTTTTTTAAACTTTTAAAATTGTATTTAGTTAGTTAGTTGTGTATGTGCATGTGCACATGCCGCATGTGTGTGACCATCAGAGGGCAACTGTCAGGAGTANGTTTTCCCCTTCCACCTTGCAGATCTTAGGGATGGAACATGGGTCATGAGGCTTGGCGGCAGGAGCCTTTCCCCGACTAGGCCATCTCACCAGTCCCACAAAAATCATACTTTTGATCACACATGCAAAAATAGAATTCCTGTCTCCACCTAGTAATTCAGTTATCAAGATTCATCTTCACATTCTTGCACACACTCATGTTCAACCACATACAAACACATGTTCTGGGCTCATGCATCGGTAGGTGTGCAGGGGACATTTCCCCCAGCATCCACATGCACNTTTCACTCATGCCTTCGGCACCTCAGAAGTGGGCTTTGAGATCTTTCAGAGTTTCAAGTATAACCTACTTTCTTTCTTCAGGAAATTATAAGAAGGAAGATTTTCGCCTCCTGCTTCAGGTCTACCAGATCACAGGGCCTGTGGAGAGCTTTATGAATAAGTTCAAAGACGACCACTGGGCATTAGATGGCCACGTAAGTGCAGCAAATTGGTCAGCACCAGGCCTTGTGCCCTACCTCCATTCCCAGATGGCTAGCAGGGAAAGGACGACAGGGTGTGGGAACTATTGGGATCACATGGAAACCTGAGANGCCTTGAGTGCANGACTAGCACCCAGGGAGTCCTGGTCAGCTAANNGAGTGGGCAAAGGGGGGGATAAAAGAGGCTTGAAGACTCAGAGTCAAGGGTTGCCATGTCTGAGAGGGCTAAGTGAGCTCCGCTATAGAACAGGAAGCAACAATCAGGGGTCAGGGTATGAGCGTGAAGGCCATAGTGCAGTGGGTGTGGGCTGGAAGAAGGTGAATCCCCAATGACTCCCTGAGATGTGTGCTCAGACTTGCGATGTGGACTGGGGTTTATTCAGCGCAGCTGTTGAGGCCAGGCCATAGAAGAGAGAGGAGGGAACCTCTTATATGTCTCTGTGGGAAATACACACATTGTAGAACATTCTGAAGGAGAAGCCAGCCCCTTAGTGATGCTCTTGTGCAGGTACCTTCTGAGTTTGCGGTGGGAGGAGGGTNGAGCANGGACTTCACCTNTCCCAGCCCCCACATCGCTGTCTTTGATCCCTAAGGGAAGAGAGAGAATGGGAAAAGAGCAAGAGGTCTAACAGGCTGGAGTAGCAGAGCTGGGGAGGCCTAGCTGCTGGAGCACCGTGGCTGAGAGGTTCTGCTTTGTAAACCTACTAAGAGAACCAAGTGGCTTCACCAGGGGCTGGCACCTGCAGTTAGTTCCCTGATGTGCCTAGGGTGTCTGTATGTCCCTGGTATTCAGTACCAGTCTTAGCAGAAGTTCAAACACTGAGAAGGAAAAATGGATTCCACAGTGCTAGGGGGAGAGAAGGAACAAGGGTCTCAACCATGCCAGAAGGATCACCAGGTGTAAAAAGGGAAGGGTCTAGGACCGACCTGGAGTGAGGAGTGCAGGCCAGAGGAAGGTAAAGATTAAGGGACCAGGAGTGGCTGACAACCACTGGGGTCCCTTCTACAGGTGAAGCCACTAGACAAAGGGCACCCTACAGCTAGAACATGGGTTCGAGGAGTGTACCTGCAGCACTTCAAAGCATACTCTAGCTGCTAAGATGTCAGGTCACGATGGTCAGGTGGGGATGGTCAGGTCAGGAGGGTCAGGTGCAGGCGGGTACAGACAGGTTATGTCCCAGCCATCTCAAAAGACAACATCTTCTGGAACTGCCAGAAAGTCTCCAAAATGTGTTCAGTCTGCGGGACTTGTTTCCCTCGTAATTCTGTCAGCTCTGCAGCAATCCACAAGTCAGTTTTCATCACAGGAGTAAGAGCTACATGTGCCCAAGGCCAACTAAAGATAGTGTTGAGGGCGTCACTATGTCCCTCAAGACCTCAGAGTGTGGCATACATGCCATTCTACAAATGAGAGCTGAAGCACGGTGAAAAGGAGAAGCCAAAGGACAAGGACAGTGGCTTCATGCCTCCAATCCCAGTACTTGGGAGATAGAAGCAGGAGGAACAAGAGTTCATGGCCATCCTTGGCTATACAGAAGTTTGAGACCTGCCTAGGCTACTTGAGATCCTGCCTCAAAAATCCAGTAAAAGGAAGAGAAGAGGGAAAAAAAAAAAACTTTTCTATTTCACATCTAGTAGGTGTCCCTGCTCTGCCAACTGAGACAAACCTGTCAGCTATGCTCTGGTCTGGCAGGAGCTCCAGATTGTTCTAGCATGCCTTGTATCTCTCTCTCCCTCCCTC
>LZPO01037921.1:235010-245745 GCA_001675575.1 Neotoma lepida
TCTCTTTACTCAAATAATGATGCCCTTTTGCTGTACAAAGCTTTTTAGTTTCATGGGGCCTCATTTATCAAATGTTAATCTTCATACCTGTGCCCTGCTTAGAAAACCCTTTCCTGTGTCGGTAAATTGAAACGTATTCCCTACTTTCTTCTCTATCCCCTTCAAGCTATCAGGTCTTCTGCTGTCTTCGATCCTTTTGGAGGTGAGTTTTGTGCAGAGAGGTGGGGATCTAGTTCATTCTTCTACAGGCAAGCTCTCCAGTCTGACCAGCATCATTTGTTAAAGATGCTGCTGTGGTGTGTCGAATGAGAATGTCCCCACAGGCTCAGATGTTTGCATGTCTGCTTCCCAGTTGGTAGACTGTTGAGGAAAGACTAGGAGGTGTGGCCTTGGAGAAGGTGTATCATTGGGGGTGGGCTTTAAGGTTTCAAGCCCANACCAGGCCCAGTCTCTGTCACTGTCTCTCTCTCCCCTTCTCCCTCTCCCTCTATCTTGATGATCAGGATGTAAGCTTTTAGCTACTGCTCCAGCACCATGCCTGCCCACCACCACACTTCCCGCCATGATGATCATGGACCAGCCCTCTGAAACTGTAGCATCCTTTTAAGTTGCCTTGGTCATGGTATCCCCTCACAGCAACAGAAGAGTGACTAAGAAAGCTGTCTTCTCTCCAAAGTATATTTTTTTGCTTGTCAAAATCAGGTGGCTGCAGGAGTGTGGGCTTTTATCTAGGTCCTCATTTCTATCTCATTTATCAAACGTGTTTGTTTCAATGCCAGAACCATGCTGGTTTTATTACTATTGCTCTAAAATAACTTGAAATCAGAGATGGTGAGCCTTCAGCAATGTTTTTATTGTTCAGGATGGTTTTGGCTACCCTGGGTCCTATGAATCTTAAGATTTTTTCAATTTCCATAAAGAACTGTGTTGGGATTCTGATGGGGATTATATTCAATCTGTACATTGCTTTCCATACAATGACCATTTTCACAATATTAATCCAAAATCCATGAGCATGGAAGGTGTTTCCATCTTCCGGTATTTCTTCAGTGTCTTAAAGTTTCACTGTCCAAGTCTCTCAGTTTCTTGGTTAGATTTATTCCAAGGTTTTAGTGTTCTTTTTTTTTGGTAGAGGGGGTATTGTGAATAATCATGTTCTCCTGATTTCTTTCTCAGTGTTTGTTGTTGGCATATAGGAAGCTACTGNTTTTTGTGTGTTAATTTTATATCTTAATATGCTTTTGAATGTGTTTATCAGCTATGAATAAGGATATTTTTACAATTTCCTTTCCTATTTGTTTCTCCCTTTTATCTCTCTCCTTTCTTATTGCTCTAGCTAAGAATACAAGCACCTATATTGAACAGGAGAGGAAAGGGGAAACATTCTTGTCTTCTTCCTGATTTTAGTGGAAATATTCCATTTAGTTTGATGTTGGCTGTGGGCTTTTATCATACCCTTTATTATGTTGAGATATGTCCCCTGTATTCCCAAATTCTCTAGAATTCTTACTATGAAGGGATATTGGAGTTTGTCAAAGGCCTTTTCTTCATGCAATGAGACAATCATGTGGTTTCTGTACTTGAATCAATTTATGTGGAAGATTACATTTATTAATTATTGTTGAACCATCCCTGTATCTCTGGGATGAAGCTGACTTGATTGTGGTAGATGATATTTTTGATGTGCTCTTGAATTTGGTTTGTAAGTATTTTATTGAGAATTGTTATGTCTATATTCATTAAGGAGAGTGGCCTATAATTCTTTTTTGCTGGATCTTTGTCTAGTATTGATTCTAAGTTTATATGGAGAGGAAAAAGACCCAGAATAACACAGACTCCTCACCAAAGACTTTCAGACACTAAGCAAGCCCATGAAAAGGTGTTGATACTCTTAAGAAACTGCAAACTGGGGGATGGGAAGAAGGTTCAGCCAGTAAAGTACTTGTCACAGCAGTGTAAGGACCTGAGGTCAGATCCCCAGCGCCTNCATTAAAAACAGTGCACACCTGTNATCTCAGCACTAGGGAGGTGGAGGCAGGGGGATCCCTGGAGCTCACTGGCCGGCCACTCTGGCCNATCAGTGAATTACAGGCTCAGTAAGTGACTAACGTGGAGAAACTACTGAGGAAGATTCCTGACATCAACCCCTGGCCTCTACATACATCTGCATACAAACTCACCCACACGTGCACCCATCCACATGTATAAGAAACGGCAAGTTAAAATGTGATATCATTTCACAACTATTAGAATGCTTGGCATCCAAACACAAAACCAAAGATGGGCAACAACAGAGACCCATGCTCACTGCTCACAAAATGTAAAATAGTACGGCCACTTTCTGAAACTGTTTGGCAATTTCTTATAAGACTATAAACTCCCTTTGCCATAAGATCTAACAATGTACTTCAGTTTTACCCAATGGCATGAAAACTTATGTGTACATAAAAACCTACATGTGACATTTACAGTGCTTTCATGCCTAACTTCCAAAATGTAGACACAACCAGGATGTCCTTCAGTCTTGACTGGAGGAATTGGTACATCCAGACAACAGAACAGAATTCCATGCTAAAAAGAAAAGCAATAGCAAGCCATGAGAAGACATGGAGGAGCACTAAGCAAGCATTATTAAGTAAAAGAAGCCAATGCAAAAAGGCCACAGATCATGTAACTCCACCTCTGTGGCATTCAGGGAAAAGCCACACCAGGGGATGGTAGAAAGATCAGTGGTTGCCAGGGGTTGGAAGGAGAAGGAGTTAGTAAGCAGAGCACACAGGATTGCTGAGGCAGTGAGACTATTATGTATGACACTGTAATAGCGGACACATCATTATGTGCCTGCCAAAACCCGTACAATGCATAACACCAACAGTGAGACTCAGTGTGAAGTACATGATCTGGGTGATGATGATGTCAGCACAGGCTCACTGGGGTAATAAATGTTCTACTCTGATGGGGGATGATGACTACCAGGGGATCAGGGTGTCTCTGAAAACACTGTACTCTCCACTCAGTTCTGACCCGAAAACTATCTTAAAAATCATGGTATGCCTTATCAGAATACTTGATGAAGAGTTGAGTTCCACATGAGTGATGCCAGATGAAAAGACAGTGGCACTCACAGACCCCTTTCAGGGAATCATCTTAGGGCCACTTAGCCCTGGATGAAGGAACCAACCTTTCTGAGGTAGTGGCTTACCCTGAGGAACAGAAATTTCATCCTCTTCTGGAGAGTCAGATTTTGCCTCCAGAGAGGGTAACAAGTCAGAGCTTGCAGCGTGAGACCACAAGCTGCAGTACATGTGCTGAAGAAAGCTCTTCCCCGTGCACCCATTGCTGTGAAGTTTGTGAGCACCCAAGGGCAGGCAGAGAAGCTGGAGAATAAAAGCTAAGTCATAGGGAAAGCGACCCAGGGAAGATGCCATTGCTTTCTCTCTCTATTTTAGAAGCAGGTCAACTTTTGGTCAGCTCACAGCGGTGACATTTGAAATCCTCTAGTCTGACTTCCCATTTTACAGATGAAGGATCACAAAGACCTTGATTTAAGTCAATCCTCATCTCCAGGTCTCATGTTTGCATCTTCCAGCTCCAGGCCTAAGGCTTCCACTGTTTCCTCTCTGCCATTCAGGGCAAACAGCTGCCTTCTCAGAAGAACTGTCACAGAGGTGGAGTGTACTTTCAAAAGGCGTGCACTCACGCTCTGTTCTCTGACTTGAAGTGGTGGCTTTCCGCCAGTCAGTAAAGGAATCCCAAAGCAAAGCCACTGAGCTTAGCCCTCCCTTGCCTCACTCTTACAACTGTTTGGAGCTTTACGGTCTGAATGGACAGAAAGCCTGCCATTTACAACATACATCTTCTCAAACACAAAGTCCTCACAACCAAATGTGGTCAAGTCTGAGGCCACGGGGATTCTCTGATTGTAACAAGTAGAGAGCTGCAAGGTTTTGACATGAAGGTTCTGGAAGGCTGACTCAGCCTGAAGCCAGCTACGGAGCTCACTATACAAGGCAGCTGCAAGCAGGACCCACAGTCTGTGTCATAGCAAAATGACATACATCATAGGCCCTCAGAGTGCCTTGTAAATTGTTGAAACTGTGAATGTTGAATCCATAATGCTACCTCCCTTTTGGGCTCCACCACTTCACTATACAAATTTGGATACATTACTTACCTCATTATTAACTCACTTAAATACAAATTTGGATACGTTACTTACCTCACTATTAACTCACTTAAGAAACAGCAAGAGGAGAACCAACCTTCTCAGACCACGTGGCTGAATGGATGAGGAATATACACAAGAGACTCAGAACAGGGCCTGATGCACAGTGGGTGCTCACAAGAATGCCAGTGAACACCTCACCCGAGCCTCACACTTGGAGGTGTTCTTAAGTCCATGTCTGCAGATGAGACATCAGCTCTAGAGTGGAAAGAGCATGACCTTGAAGCCCAAGGATTNGAGTTTAGGCTCTGGTTCACTGCCCAAGTGACCTCTGGGAACCATCTGATTTTTGGAGCCCTAATTTACAAAATGGGGACAGGAATACTATTTCTGCCTATGTGCTGCTGTAAGCATCCAAAGAGACCCAAGTATATATAATGACTGTGTTAAACATAAAACATAATGTAGACTAGGCACACTGTATGGTACTGGGAGGCAGTTTCAATGGCAGTTAGGCATACACACTCTAATTAGACTTTCCTAGTGCAGATCTTGGCTCTACGATCCAGTAGCTAGTGATTTTGAACCAATTACCTATCTTTTCTTTGCCTCCATATCCTCACTAATAAAATTAGGCTAACGGTATCAACCCACCTTATTAAACTGTGGCAGGATTAAATGAGTTAATGCAAGTCAAGCAGTTAGACTATGACCTGCTACAAAGCAGGGCTCAGTACACAGCAGTTGCTCAATGATTACTATTATTGCAGTCTGGGGCCAATTTTTAAGTCAGTCCCAGCCGCCCTACCTTGCCTAACCAGCTTCTTGGAAAGCAGACTATGAGCCTCACCTGCTGTCNGGCAGCCCAGGCCTCTCGGTGCCAATCTTCCACCAGGGCCACAGCCTCCTCCCCACTCTCGGGGTGTCGTGCCTGCACCCAGGCCTGCACCTCCCTGGGTAAGATGGATAGGAACTGTTCTAGAACCAGCAATTCCAAGATCTGCTCTTTGAGGCGGATCTCAGGCCTCAGCCAACGACAGCAGAGAGCCCAGAGCTGGCTGAAAGCCTCATGGGGCCCAGCTGCGTCCTGGTATTGGAACTGCCTGAAACACAGGCGGGAAACCTCAGGGCCAGGGACATGGCCATGGACCTCCTTCTGGGGTTTGGAGACTGGTCCCCACGAGTCCTCCTCTAATTTCACAATCAGGAGGTCTTCAGGCTCTGGTGGAGGCGAGGCCACAGCCATCACTGGGCCTGAAGGCTTCACTCGGGTGGGGCTGTCCTCATCCGGTGACTTCCTGCATTGACAATGTGTCCTTCCAAGGACTCCTGGGGAAGGACTGCTCCCCAAGACTGTGAAGACAGAAAGACAAAGGGCAGAGTGAGAGAGAGGACCCAAGAGTCTCACTTTCCTCACTTCCCTCAAACCTTCCACAACCTGTAAAAGGCACAGAAAGACTCAAGAGATACTCCACTGCAAAGGGCAGGAAGTNAGACCCCGAGTAGGCGCCGAAGCCAGCACCTAGCTCACCTTACAGGCAGACATCACCATGTTACACCCTTGGGGACATGCCTAAATGTGTAAGCTGAGAACCCTGGGCTCTGGGCTCCAGTCCTGGTGTGGCCTTCCTCACTTTTACATCATGTCCAAAAGCTAACCTTCCCTCAAGCTGGTTCTGAGGGCCATCTCCTCCATGAGACCTGCCTTCTGAGACTTCTTGAAACTCGGTGTTCCTCTATGGATGGTCATCTTGCAAAATCCCTCTCACTATCCAGTTAGCCCACAAATTTGACATTAGTCATCATCTCTAAACTGAAGTTTCTCAAAACTCCAGCCAAGGCAGTCTGCGGGCCTCAGGACTCCAACATTTCCACTTGACTATCCCCTAAATGCCTCTTGTTCAATGGGTCAGAACTGAATACATCATTAGATATGATACCTATAATCCTAGCAATCAGGAGGCTGAGGCAGGAAGATCCTAAGTTCAAAACCAACCTGAGCTATAATAGCAAAACTCCGACTCCAAAACCAAACCTAAGTAAATAAATAATAAAATCCTGTTTGTCATCTTTTACGGCAAGCCCCTGCCTTCTGGAGTTCTCCATTCAGTGCAAGGCATCACTTTCCATCATCCTTTCTTCCAGGTACCTGGCTCACCACAAAGACCTGACACTTACATCCTCAGTACCACTACATCAGTCCACAGAACCATCTCACCCCATNCTGCACTTGCCCTCCAATACATGACCAGGCCATCTCCCTCCCCAGTCCTCACCCTGAAGTCCAGTCCACTCTNCATAACACCTGACTACTTGGCCTGCGGTTCCTCCCTCACTGCTCTCTGAATCCTCCACAGAACCACTGCCAGTCCTTCCTCACCTACCTAGGTCTCTCCTGAAACTGCACGTTTCCCATGGGGCCTTCCCATTCCCTGAAACAGGGCTTGTCCTCAGTCACAAGCTTCCATGGCATCCTGGGTGCTTATTGCAACCATGATCACCATNTTGTAAATACCATACTGACCAGATCACAGCTTCTGATGGACCTAACACAGTGCTCAGCACACAGAGGAAGCACAAGGANCAGGAAGTTGTGGATGGTGAACTCGTGAGGCCAGGATCACACTAGACAAAGAACAATTGGTTTCTTGCCCATGTCAAAAGGGTTCTTTCCTCTCTGACTTCTACCTTTCCATGACACCATCTTCTATAACACATTGCGTGGACATGTGAATGTTGGCATCTAAGGTGAGGACGGCCTCCCTGATGACACCCATACTAGGTTCCCTTAGAAAATAAGCTCTTCATGGCAAGTCTAATGACATAAAACACACCCAACCCAAGAAGGCCATTGTCTGCATCTAAGCTGGAATGGCACAGCAGAACCCAAAGAAGAAGGACGATGGCATCNGGTATTCTGGTCATCTGACTGGACTGTATGGAAACAAGGCAAAGGTGACCAAAAAAAAAAGAGGCTGGTCATAAAGACATCCACGTACTTAGGAAGATGATTGGAGAAAAATGCATGGCCACTGGGCTACTCCTGGCTCATCCCTCTGCTACCAAACCACCTGTCACTTCCTTCAGGAAGAGTTCCTTGGTGTGCCCTTGTCATGTCCTACCAGCATCCCTGATCCTGTTCCCAAATGTTCACCCATGCTTTGTAGTCACCTATTCCCACACTGGACAATGCCACTACACTGTATCACTAAGGCCAGAACAGTACCTCATACATGATAAACAGCAGAGCCATTAAAGAACTCTGATGCCTTGTATTAAATATATGAATCTGTTTTATNAAAAGTCTAGAATGTCCATGAGTTACATAAGAATTAACATTCATAACTTTTTGTAAAAACTCATTTTGCTGATACACTAATCCAAACACATATCTGTCACTACCACACACAAGGACTAACCCGTCAGGCATTCACAGAGTACCTATTATGCTCTGCATTGTACTGGGAGCTACATACCCAACAATAGCTGGGACAGACAGTAAGCCAGCAAGCAAAGACTCCTATGCTCCTGCATANAGGGGACATCCATTAGGCAATGAGCAGCCAGCCACCAGTCCTAAAGCTAGAATATTTTTTGGCGAGGAGAGATCCTAAAATCCTCTAAGGTTCATTTCAAACAGATGTCAAATACCCCTGGGGGATCATNTATCAATATTCTCCATATGGACTACAGACTACTGTGGGGGAAGGGAGGTCAACACAGTCAGCCAAGAGCTGGGCAGGGACGGACTCTAGGCCTGAGGCTATGAGGTGCCTTTTATTGGCACTAAGTACATGCTAAGCATTCTCCATGCATGCATATTTGCAAGGAATCCTCTAGGCAAGCAAGTAGAAGGCCATTAGTGCTGAACTGAACATCATTGACCTGTAACTCCCGTGACACATAAAGACCAGAGAGAGAGAGAGAGAGAGAGAGAGAGAGAGAGAGAGAGAGAGAGAGAGAGGAGAGACACTAAGTTTCAGAGTCAATTCCATCCATGTCTGTTCCAGAGTGGGCATGTGGTACTGATCCCTCTGTCTCTGCTACTCTCTGCCTGCTTTGAGTTTCTTGAGCCTTTCCTGTCACTGAATGGAAGCGAGNTATCTTTCTGACAGCATATTCCCAGACCAAAGTTGACTCTTCTATCTCCTGTTCANGCTAGAAAACCTGGCTGTTAGTATACTTAGGACAGTGTGCTGACCAAAATGGCTCCTGACCAAAGCCTGCCCAGCTGTGATGCACAGAGGGAAGCTGCGCTTCTGAGAGAGGGGGCGGGGGAAGAGAGGGAACTACCAGATGGCAGAGTTAGGACCTAGGCCCAGGTCAGTCTTCCCCCATCATTTTCCTCAATCACATTACATAGCCTCATACCTGCTAGAATTATGCAATGGGAGACAGAAAAGACATCAAGGGAACAGTGAGAAGACAGACTCTAGATCCACTTCTGCCCCTTCCATGTTATGTGACACTGGACAGGTCAGACAGCCTCCTGTGGCCACCTGTCTGAGCTCTTGTCCCAGGCTAACTTGTACACAAGGACAGAATAAGCAGGCAGTGAAAGTGAAATGGAACAAGTGAGTGAATGTGTGGAAGGGGTAGAAACTGTGACCAACCATGATGTCCTGAGGGGATGTAGACTCGGGATGTCCCCAGTTCTTCTGCCTTTTCCAAGAGAAACTAGACCTCTAGAGTTTCAAATGCTAGCAACAGTCAGAACTGTTTCAGACACCAAGAGGATTAAAGAAAGCATGATAGTGGACTTCACCCCACATGGGCTGCCACTATGTCTCCTCATGGCTAAATAAACCATCTCAAAGGTATCTTCCAGTACCCAGAATGACTTAGGAGGGGCACAGACTCCCCAAATGATGAATGAGAGGTGCTCAATCAAAATCAGAGTCACCAGAATTCATAGTATGAAATTCTCAGATTTAATTGTTTTTAATTGTTTTTAATTGGGACCACTTAACCATGGGAAAGCTGAGCAAGGGCTTGGCTCCTGGGGCACTGAATATGAGTATGGACATAAGTTCTCTCCTCCACTAGCACCTACAACAATAGGAGAGAGAGAGAAGATTCTCCTTGGGACCTGAAAAAGAGACCAGATTGGTTGGGGACTCCCAAACAGTAAGAAACTGGGAGTTCCCAAAGCTTGTCAGTTCCACTTGGCTGACAGTACAAGCTACAGCTTAAAGCAGGTGGGACAAACATCTAAGGACTCAAACTGGGGACCGCAGAGAGGCCCTCACTTAGCACACCAACTTCAATCACTGGAGATAGCTACCTAGAGTAGTCTGCGGAGAAACCAGCTCTTTGTGGAGATATGTTGTGATGAATTAGCAATGGCTGCAAGACCTCCAGAAAAGGGAACAGCAGCATGTATCCCTATGTGTTAGCCAAGCCTGTCCTTAAACCCCCATCAGCCACTGCTTCAGCCTCAGCTTACAGCCAACATGGACAGCAGGAAGAAAAGACTGAAGCTCATAGGACTAGAAGTCCATAGCCATCTTCAAGCCTGGGTGAACAAAGCTCACCCTGACGATCACTAGCCCACATTCACCAAGCATTTACTCATTGCTTGATCTACATTAGGTGTTTACTGTGCTGAGCTGGACAAAGGGAAACGGAGATGAGCCCGACACTTCCTGTCCTGATGATGCTGTCTAGTGGGAGAGACAAAGAAAAAAGTCACAGATAATTATATTAATAAAAGTGGTAAATACAGTATGATTTGGGAGATGAGAAGTTGGAGGTGACAGTCTGCTTAAAGGGGTTACATGTTGAGTGGGTTCTTGAGTAGTTCTCTTCAGAGAATGGGGGATGGGTACAGCAGAGAGATAGGATAGAGAATAGTGGAGACCCAAATGGCCCACCCAGGAAATGGGAAAAACTTTGACAGCCTCAGAGTGTGGGGTGTGTGAAAAGTGGGTTGCAAAGGGAGTTATGAAGACACTATAATACCAGCCTTCATTCCACATGTGCTGCACACCAGTGATGGATTCCAAGCTGGAAACTGAAGATACAACCAGACTTGAGTGNTAAACAGATAGCACTGGCTGCTATGTTTGTTGGAGCTGGAGAAACCAAAATGTGGACACTTCTGCAGAGACCCTCAGAAGACAGAGGGAATTTTAAGAGATACTAAAGAAAAGGCAAGAGGGGAAACGGCATGGATGGGAAGGAATGCAGGAGGAATCTGCTGGTAAAACAAGTAGGTGAGTAGAGGGTGGGTGAGTCAGTGGATGAAGATGCCTTTCACTGCCATCAGGAATGAGGAAAGAAGTACAGGTTTGGGGCTGAAACACAAAAACGAGTCCCATTACAGATGACATGAACTTGGGTGTGAAGAATGAAGCACTATTTTAAGACTTCCAGCTCAGGGCCTCTTCACTTCTTTGCCAGGGCCTTTGGAATCCTCTCTCCCTTGCCTGTGCTCTCCAAACCCTAAGGTGACTTCCCTACACGGCAAAAACCCATCCCTTCCACCTCATCTGCAGACCCGCCTCACTGCCGGCCCCTCCAACTCACTCTTCGTCCCGACCCCTCGGTGACCCTGCCCATCTCCAGACG
>LZPO01037921.1:316915-328345 GCA_001675575.1 Neotoma lepida
GTCTGTCCTCACTGCCATCTGAGTCCTGGTGAGTGGGGTTCCAGGCCGTCTGTCCTCACTGCCATCTGAGTCCTGGTGAGTGGGGTTCCAGGCCGTCTGTCCTCACTGCCATCTGAGTCCTGGTGAGTGGGACTCCAGGCCGTCGGTCCTCACTGCCCCCACCCTGCCCTGCTCTACTTTTCTCTAAACTTGAGCGTCTAAAGCATATGCTCTCCCCTGATGTTCTTTTTCTGTCTCCCTAACTAGAAANACAAGCTTTACAGGAGGGGACCCCGCTTTATTCACCACCTCATCCCTCACCTGAGAGAACCTGCCTGGCTCAGGACTTTGATGGATGAATGAGCAGCAGGGTAGAAGGCTGTGACTGTCACCCCAAGGTGCAGGGACCCTCAAGGTCTGCAGAGGAATAGACTGTGACTGCAGTGTTCTAGAAAGAGTGAAGCAGGGCTAACTGGGCGTGGTGAGCTGGGGAAGTGGCTAGGGGAAGAGACCCTTGTGCAATCACTAGAGACCCTTGTGATGAGGGCCTAGAATAGTACAGCAGCAGCAGAAGGAAGACGGACGGTGCTGTGACATTGTTTAAATCACCTTCAAATGGACTGCACTCAGTTGTGCCACACCCCCAATCCTCAACCTGCCACCCTGACAGGCTATGACGCCTGGACTCACATTGTTAGTGGACCTTCCACTCAGCCCTGTCTGTTTCTGCAGTCTTGTCCTTCCCATGCATGTCCTTGAGGAGCAGTCTTCCTCAGAACAAAACGCCATGTCAGTTACTCACTTTTGCAAGTAAACGGCCAATGGCNTGTGGTGTTGTTTTCCCTTATTTGGTTTGGTTTGGTATTTGAGACACGATCTTGTAGGCTTACCTGGCTCAGTGTTATCTATGCCCAGGCCAGCTTTGAACTCACAATAATCCTTTTGCTCCAGCTTCCCAAGGGCAGGGATTACAGGCATGCACCATGCACCCAGCCCAGCCGTGGGTTTTACTTTAAATCCAGACTTTGGTTTGTCATTTAAATCTGGGCATGGTGGTGATACATGCCTGTAACCCTAGCAACCAAGAATCAGAGGCAGGAGGTCTGCCTAAAGTCTGAGGCCAGCCTGTGCTACACAGCAAGGCCCCTGTCTCCAAAGAATCCTCAATGCTCCCACACCAAAAAAAAAAAAAGATTTAATACCAATTCTCTTCTCATTCTCCCTCATTCTTCAGCTTCCGTTCCCTCCCATGCTGAGGGAAAGTTCAGAAAAACGCACTTTTAAAATGTATGTACCACTCTAACCAGCACACAACTAAAATTGTTATTTTTTACACTATAAAATGATTAATATTTGGACTTGAGTCTTTAGACAGTTTCCCTAAGGCTATTACTTGTCTACCATTTTTTAAATTTTTTTGTTTTTTAATCACTTTTTTAATATAGAGAACAATGGGGTGATGATTCATTGAATATCTCCTTCTCTAATACCAGNAAGGATAGGCATCCTGAAGCGCATTATTCCAGCTTAAATCCTACCAGCTAACAGTATATCTTCCCATGTCAACATGGATGATTCTAATTAGCACTAGTGCAGAATAATCCACTGTGTATGTGCATGTGTATGTGTGTGCAAATGTGTGTAGAAATGTATGTGCAGATGTGTGCATATGTGTGTGCAGATATGTGTTGCATGTGTGTGTGCAGGTGTATATGTGTGCAGGTATGAATTTGTGTATGTATGTGTGTGCAGATGTGTGCAGGTGTGCATGTGTGTATGTATATGTGTGTGTGCAGGTGTATATGTGTGCAGGTGTGTATATGTGCATGTGTGTGTGTGCAGATGTGTATGTGCAGATGTGTGTACATGGATGTGTTTATGCAGATATGTATGTGCAATGTGCGTGCATGTGTGTGTGTGTGTGTGTGTGTGTGTGTGTGTGACATAACAGCAGCATGAACTCTGCCTGTCTTGGCATGCTGCTTCACCACCTGCTAAGAGACTTTAGAGTCTTATTTTCTTCATTTACAAAATAGATAAAGTAACAGAATTGGCTTGAAGATGAGATGATCTGTGGAAGCCTTGGAACCTCCTGCTGCCTAGTAAGTGCTCAGTAATGCTGCACACTATTCTTCTCCTCTTACATTGCTCTCAGTGTTTGGCTTGGTTCCAACTTTCTACCGTGACAGTGTTGCAATGAGCNTCCCTGTGTATTTGTGGGGCCAGGGAATGGCTCCGTAGGGAAGCCCTCACTGCTCATGCGTGCTTTCCACCCTATGTGGAGCTGTGAGCAGTGACATTTGTCTTTGCTCCCAGCTCCTACAGCGAGGCAGGAAGCAGAGACAGGGATGCCCCAGAAGCTCATGGCCCAGTTAGCCTGGTGTACACAATGAACAACAAAAATACCTTGTTTCAAACAAGGCGGAAACCAAGGAACAGCTCCCAAGGTGTACTCTGATTTCCATACATGGACTACGACATATCCATGCCCCCCAACATAGACACACATGCATATCATATATACACATATACATATTGTATACAACATACACATATGTGCATTTGTGCCTGTGTGCATGTGTGCATGCGTTAGTACATGCGTGCATGCGTTAGTGCATGTACACACAGAGTTTCATGTGCTCTGTATCTTTTAATGTAAATTCCTGAAGAGGAAGTTCTTAGGTCAAAGGACATATACCTACAAATGTTATTTATTACCAAATTTCTCTTTAAAACTAGTATTCCGAATTACACTTCTTACCAGCAGTTTAGGGAGCATATTACCCACCTCATCTCAACCCTGGCTACTAGCACATTTCTAAANGGTTTCCATGCTCAGTTATTTTGATTTGCGTCTCTTTAAATATGAGTAAAGCTAATACTTCCACAGAGGTAGCTCCGTCTTTCTTCACAGTGATAAGCTCCTGCTCCTATTCCTTGCCTGTTTTCCTGCTAAATCATCTTTTCATTGCTTTTTCTGAGCTCTCAGTGCCTTAAAGGTAAGAAAACTGACAACCATTTTCAGACACATGGTGACTGTGAAATTGGATATAACTCAGCTAGTTACACACATTATTTTGTAAATAGTGTAGAGCTTCCACTTGCTTTTCTGTCCCAGTATGTCTGGAGCATTCCCACCAACCCTTTCTCAGGGTCACAGTCTGTGCCTCTGTTGCTTCTTCCCCCTACCCCCACACTGGCTCCTTCCAGACTCAGTGACTGGTGCAACGGCCTCACTGTAGAAGTTTCCAGCCCTAAAACATAAACCACACACTGGATCTTTACACCTGGAAAGCAAGAATCCTTGAGCAGATCTAAGCAGGCTCTGTGTGTATGTCCAAACCAAGCCGCTCAGGCCCCGTATAGAGGCCAAATGGCCCCCCTGCTTGGCTCCCCTGCTTGTGTGGCTGCTGTCAGGAACACTTAGAACTGGGCACGGAACTTTGTGGTGCCCACTCACCTCCTCCTGGAGTTGTCCCACATGGGAGGAGCAATGATGACAATGTGACTGTAATATGGTGCTCGTGAGCTCAATGTCTGAAATAACTCACATCCCTTTGGGGACGGTCTGCTGTGGTGTGGTTCAGATAGTCCACACACATCTGTTTCAAATCCAATGCTTCTTCAAGGGATGCGGGTTCCTCTGGGGATGAGAAAACTCAGGTAGTACAGTGTCTCACCCCAAGCACCCACACTGCTCTGCTGCACTGTTCACACGGTCTGACTGTGGTAGGACCATTCAGTCATACATTCATTCTTACAATATTGTCATAGTCACTGAAGGTAGACTGGCTTGTTTTCCCTACCACCTGAGCAGCTGGAAATGAGGCTGTCAAGATCAATGAATTTGCCCCCAAAACACTTCACGGTCAATGTCGGGGTTACAGAGCTCCTCCAACCAGCTGTGTGCACTGTTAGGAGGCAGTCCTAGGAATCTGGTGTCTATCTTCATATGCTTTCTAGTTCTGAAAATGCCATATGGTCCTGGAAGCCCCTGGAAAATGGACTCAGAGGAGACCAAGCCCCTGGGGCAGCAGGTATCCAGACACTGTGGGCCATCAGACAGATCTGTGTTGCTGTCATCTGAGTGTGAACCATTGCCCAGATGAAGAGGGAGTGTCCTTTGCTAAAGTTTTATCTGGTACTTGTGTTCTAGGCAGAGGGTACTGTGGTGTGTAAGCCCAAACACTTTCTTAAAACATAAGCAACTTAGAAAATAAAGAAAAGCACGAGAAAATAAAAATTCTAAAGTAACTCTGTTGCCCAAAGCAGCTCTTCTTAACATTTAGAATGGATCCCCTCGGCTGAGCTGTATATTAAGTAATGCATGCTTAGCGTAGTGGGGTTGTGTTATACATACTGTTTGTAGCAACCTTGATGCTGCTCTATTTTTACTGGTTATTTCAACTCCTTGGTGTGTGTGTGTGTGCATGTGTGTGTGTGTATGTGTTTCTTCCTATGGGGTGGGGTTCACACATGTGTGAGGGTAACTGTACTTGGGTCTACATGCTTATGGTGACAGAGGTCAGCCTCAGGTGTTGTTCCTCAGGCACCATCTGTCTTGTTTTTTGTTTGTTTGTTTGTTTGTTTGTTTTTAAGTGCATTGGTGTTTTCTCATGAGTGTTTTGTCCCCTGGAACTGGAGTTACAGACAGTTGTGAGCTGCCGTGTGGGTGCAGGGAATTGTCCTCTGGAAGAGCATTGGCTGCTCTTAACCACTGAGCCATCTCTCCAGCCCTCCACTTTGTTTTTTGAGGCAGAGTCGATCACCTGGACCTGGTGCTCACCAATTAGGCTAGGCTAGTTGGCCAGTGAGCTCCAGGGATCCACACCCATTTCTACCTCCCCATTGTTGCACCAACATGCCCTGCTTTTTTGTGAAAGGTGCTAGGAATTGAACTTGGGTCCTCATCCTTGCACAGTGAGCACTTTACCCACGGAGTGATCTCCCCAGCCCTTGACAGTTCCAACTCTGTCCTCCCTTTCTGTGTGACCTTGTGGAGTAGAAGTGGGACATAAGTAATGCTTACACTTTATGTCACTGAACACTTGACTAAGCATCCCCACCCCACTGAGGAAGCCACCTACCCCTGCTCCCCTGCAGAGCAGTGCCAGGGTTTATCTTTGCACCCAGCACTAGGTATCCCCAGATTCCTGTGTGGCCTCTAGGTCCCTGGTGGTGTTTACTGCTGGAAGTAATGGCTTGCTGAGCTCTACTGAGTGGCAGGATAAATGCTCCAAATACATTCACTCTTCATCTTTGTGGTGACCCAGTGAGCTGGGTGCTTGTACCCCTGTTCCACAAGCGAAGAAACTGCAGCTCAGAGAGGCTCAGTGCTCAAGAGGACCCAGCTGGTTAGAGGCCAGACAGATGTCCCAGGGCTGGCCTCCTGACCCTGCACTTCTCGGAACACTAGAGCAGAGTGATGCCCTCCACCCCAGTCTTGGAGGCCAATCCGTGGGTTTGCCTCATGTGGGGCTCCGTGGGAGGGATGCTGCCTCTATCAGCGGCAGAACTTTCCTCTGCTCCAAAGCTGGATGGCTCTGAAGGAGTTCCCACTGCAGCTACATGGGTAGGGGTGGAAGGCTTCTTCCATGAGCCTCCTCTCTCCCTCCACAGGAGGCTTCCTGGCTGTGAACAGCACTTGGTGTCAGAAAGAGGCCACCGGCCTTAACAGGCCACATCTATTTTCATTTACCTTCTGAAAGAAGATTAAGGAGAAAATTCAATTTTGCCTAATGCCTCCCCCCAAATGGCTAATTTATATGCTAATTAGCGAGATAGGGATCGATGAAACTGGTAATCAATATGATATCCCAGGCACCAGTAATGAAACTCATCTGAGGATGCACCGCTAGTGGAAATGAAGCAGTTACACAGAATAAATGGGGCAGCTCGGGGAGCAGGGGCTCCACAGTGCACTTGACTGTGTTAGTCCTCTCTTAGGCCTCCCCTGACTCCTCCGCCCCATGAGAATCACTATCCATTCAGGCCCTTCATGGCGCCATGGATGGCCTTCTTCCTCTCTAAGGGCCAGACCCTGCACTGTCGCTGTGGCTGCTGGTGGGCAGGGGGGCGGAGGGGAGCTGCAGAGAATGACAGTGTCTGAAAGACCAGAGGCAGGGCAGTGGGGGCTGGATGGAGCTCCCTAAGCCATGCAGTCCAGAGCTGTCATACCTGCTCAGTTTGGCATAAGGATTTTTATTCAGAGGAAAGTATATTAAGCACATTACTCAGATGCTTCAAAAACTTGTCTCAATTTCAAGTGTGTCACCTCGCGAGGCCACATGTTAAATGATATGTCCTGCAGAAGTCCAGAGTAAAACAGGCCACAGTTTCCACATGGCATAGCTTGACTCCAGGAAGTTTTATTTCAGCCTGAGTGTTGCCTGCAGGCTTCTGTGTAGGTCCTGGGGGCTGAGGGGTGTCTGCTGTCACCTCTGGAGATAGACCAGCNGATGTTACTCAGTTCACACTCATCAACTAAGATTGCCCAAAAACGTACTTTACCCTGTGCCTGTTCCCTGGAATCACCTTGGAGATTTCCCTATGAAAATGTTTAGATATATTGGAAAGTTGCAAAGCTTGTACAATGGATATTAGATGTGTTATTAGACATATCCTATCTAAATTCTACAACTAGCATTTTACCAGATTAGCATCATTACTTAACTATCAAATTATCCATCCTTCTATCCATTCATCAATATCCCTTTTAAGGACATATTTCAGCCAGGCAGTAGTGGCACAGGCCTTTAATCCCAGCACTCAGAAGACAGAGGCAGGTGGATCTCTGTGAGTTCAAGGCCAGCCTGGTCGACAAAAGGAGTTCCAGGACAGCCAGGGATACACAGAGAAACCCCCATGTTGAGAGAGAGAGAGAGAGAGAGAGAGAGAGAGAGAGAGAGAGAGAGAATAGAAAGGAAAACATATTTCAACTAAGTTGCAGAACTCTGAGCACGTCATCCCTGAACAGTTGAGCGATGTAGAGCGAATCTTAATCAGTCTTATTAATTGAAAACACCAGGCCAGGTATTGAGGTAAATTCTGAATGATCAGAGAGACAGAACAAGCCACAGCCAACCTCACCTTGCCAACTCCTCAGCTGATCTTGTTTCCTCAGACTGCAGGCTTCTGAGTCTTCACCCAAATGAATCTCAGCTGAACTCTGCTCAAAGCCTGAAAGCTTAAGAGGCCCCTAGCTTCTGGTTTCCACACCTTATATACCTTTCTGCTTCCTGCCAGTACTTTCTGGGATTAAAGGCATGTGTCTTTCTCAAGCAAAGACATGAGATCTCAGGTGCTGGAATTAAAGGTGTGTGCCACTGGAATTAAAGGTGTGTGCCACCATGCCTGGCTGTTTCCAGTGTGGCCTTGAACTCACAGAGATCTGGATGGATCTCTGCCTCGGGAATGCTAGGATTAAAGGCGTGTGCTACCACTGCCTAACCTCTATGTTTAATCTAGTGGCTGTTCTGTTCTCTGACCCCAAATAAGTTTTATTAGGGTACACAATATTTTGGGGGACGTAATATAATCACCACAGAGCAGAGTTCAGTTTTTGTGGGTTCTTTTCTTTTGAGGTGAATTTACATGCCATGAAATCCTCCAATCTGAAGAGCTTCATTCTCTAAGCTTGACAGGCACCTACACTGAGTGATACAAACCCGGTCAGTACCGCCCCAGATGCCCCCTGTACCTCACACTGTTTGCAGGAGCCACCACTGTCTGGTTTCTTTCCTGCCATAGAGACTGATATAAGTGGGACATCTCTTCATTACTTCATGTTGGCACATTCAAGATCCTCTCAAAACTAAAGCTTCCTGTGGTCACCCTAGTTGCTGTAGAGCATTAGAAGTTGGTCCTCCTGGGAATTATATCTTTGTGCCCATGTAACGATCCTTACTAAGCCCTTATCATATGTGGGGTCTGTCATTTGTGATAGTGGTTTTAGATAATTACTTTATTATCTCTGTGGATGTCGTGCATGGGAGCCACCAGTGTGTGGGTGTCCAAAGAGGACAGATGTCCCATCACCTGGAGTTAGGTCACCTAACATGAGTTCTGGGAACTGAACTTGGGTCCTCTGGAAGAGCAGTACATGCTTTTAACCTCTGAGCCGTCTTTCCAGCCCCCATTCTAGTATTCTTGATCTTCTCCCATGCTGTGTAGCTCAATGGTTTGTTCACTGATNAATAGTGTTCCCTTGCATAAATACACAAGAGTGTAGTTGATGTCAGTAAAGCTACTGTGAACATAATTGTCCAAGACTTCTTATGAAAATCTGTTTTCATTTGCTTAAGTCCATTTCTAGGATGGAATTTCTGGCTTCTGGGGTCATTCTGAGTGTTTAATTTTTGTAGGAAATTGAGCATTTCATGGAGAGTAGAACCATGATTATGGACACTGGAAAGGGCATGAGGAGAAGGGGGATAGAGTCGTGGTTTAATGAGTACAAAAGTACAGGTAGAAGAAAAGATTAAGTTCTTGTGCCCTACAGCTTGGTAGGGTGACCATAGTTAACAGTGGTTTATTCTGTGTTCCAAAATATCTCAGAGAAAGAATTTTGAATATAAGAAACAGTACATATTTGAGGTGACAGTTCTACTAATCACCTTGATTTGATGTGGATCAGAACTTACCCACACCCCATAAATATGTATAATTATTACATGTCAACTACGAACTTTTAAAAATTGAAAGAAATTGCCAATCTGTTTTCCAAAGTGAGTTGTGAGGCTTTTTAAGAGTTAATGCCCCTCAGGGCTGGAGAGATGGCTCGGAGGGCAAAGTGCCTGCATCCACGTAAACCCTGCTGTGGTATGCATCTGTAAGCCGGTGTTGGGAGGGCAGGTGGCAGAGATAGTCCATTGGCTAGCCAGCCTAGTCAAATGGATGTGTTCTGGGTTCATTGAGAAGCCCTGCCTGAGAAAACACAGGGTGAGGGCAATGGAGGAAGACATTCAGCTCAACTGCTAGCCTCCACATGCATGCCCACACACAAGTATGAACACCCACATGTATATACACCACATATACATACACACAAACACACACACACGGGGGGGTTACTGCCCCTCCCTGAAAATTTATTTTTGAAAAGGCTTATTTTGTTTTTGTGAGAGTTTTACCTGCACGTGTATAAGTACACTACCTGTGTGCCTGGTGCTGCCAGAGGAGGGTGCCAGGTCCCCTGGAACTAGAGTTAAAGAGGATTGTGAGCTGCAGTGTGGGTGCTGGGAATCAAACCTAGGTCCTCTGCAAGAACAGCCAGTNCTCTTAGCTCCTGAGTCATGAATGAACGAATGAATTGGTGGAGGAGTGTCCAGGCCCAGGCGTTTCTGCTGTGGTCACCTGCAGGTTCTAATGGACAATGGCACTGGGAGGCACTGAAGGTTCAGCATCTGATTCAAGCAAAAGACCTTCACACATCGTCGCAGTTTGTTTGCTTTAATGACTCTTTTCCACTTTGAGAAACAGCCTTCTGTGGCCGTTTCTCTTTTTTCTCTTTTACTTTTATAAGGTATTGGGAATATTCTGGAATTATTGGGGATCACAGAACAGACTTCACATCAAAAGACCTGCCTGTTAGTCCTCCAATTTGACACTCGACCTTTGTCACTTTGGGCAAGTTATTTATTGAATTCCAGGCTTGTGAGGATAAAAATACCTGGCTCAGAATTTTCTGGAATTTGAGAACTAGGGTAAGAAAAGACTTTTCCACCAGCAAACAAAGGGGATTCTTTGGTTCCAGACTCTGGCTGTGGATGGGGAGGCTATGGACAGGCAGACACTGGGGAGCTGTCACCACCTTTTTGGAGCACAGTAGTCTCTTGGCTTGTGAATGTGAACATACATCCCTCCACAGACAACCCCACTGCAGGAGACTGCCCTGCTTTGCTGGGAAGGGGTCTCTGGGGTCAGTATGCTCTGAACCACATCATCAGCTTTGGGATCCAGGGTCGGGATGGCTGCTGCTCAGCCACTCTCCCAAGTTTTTGGCCCCATGATTGTCTCTGCAGAACTACATTTTCTGTACCAGGCAGAAGGGTAAGTGTGGAGATCAGATGGCCTGCACTCTCACGCATGTGCCTAGCTCCAATAGTCCCCCTTTGGGTTGGTTGTGTTCTGTAATGTGTCCCCTGAGAAGACAGACTAAGCAGCCTGTGTTACCCTGCAATTTCTCCAAACTATTTGCATGAAATACTGCAGACAAAAAGCAAGGCCTCTGATTGGCTGTTGCTAGGTAACAACATAATCATCAGGAAATTAGGCTGTCCTCCCCCCCCAACCCAGAGTATGTGTGTGATTGCAGCGTTGTGCAGGAAGAGAGAGGGAGTGGAACAAAGAGAGATAAATGGGATGGTCTTGAAGGCGGGGACACCACAGCCACAAACCTGCGCCCCACGGTAGGACAATCTGCTTTGGGTTGGGCTCTTTATGCAGTCAAGCCAATATTGGTCCATTTTCCTTTTTTTGTTTCCTCTCTCTTTTGAATTTTTTTTTTAATTTTTCTGTAAGAACATCGAAGCTGGCAGGGCCCTGCAGACAGCACAGACAGAAGCTATGGGAGCAACTTTGCCATTTGAAGTGATTTATAGNCGCAGAAGGTGGTGTCTCATGTGCGGATGACCGAGGGTGAACAAGGAATGTGTGTAGAAAGGAAGAATCCATTGGCATGGCTTTTAGAGTGTCTGTAAAAACCAGAACGTGGGAAAGTGCATGTGGATGAGGCGCGTGGCAGAGAAAACAAGCATGCTGTGGAATGTGGAGGGAATGTCTTCAGGCTGAAGTTTGGAGCTGTCTGTTTAACTCCACCAGTGTCCTGCTCAGCCAGGCAGTCCTCAGCCTGTTCCTCTGCCGGGTTAGACTTTCAGGTGGATGAGAGATGTGTGTGTGTGTGTGTGTGTACAACTGAAGCACCTAGTTCATTTTCAAGATTGTGTCCAAGCATAACAGTGGGTAGAGCCTGGCAAGGGTACACCATTCTTGGATGCGTCTGAGGCTGGAGGCTGGGTGTTAACACGGAGCACCTTGCTTTCCTCTCATGGTAACCCCAGGTGGCTTTCCCACTCCCTTGCCTCGGCCTCCCTTTCAGTTCCCCAGCAATGACCCTGCCCTTCCTCTAGACCCTCCACAGCCTTGCTGCACACCTCATTGGCTTGCTATGACCCTAGGCGAGCTAATTGCCTTTTGCCATTCATTGTCTACCAGATTAATGACTTCTTGTGTGTGTGGATGATGCCCACGGTGTGCTCTGAGATGCCTCTGTGTACTCACTCTGGCTCCTCTCCTTTCTCCTCCACCTCCTCTCTGGGCACCGCATTGGGTTTGGTTTTGTGTTTGTTTGTTTGTTTGTTTGTTTTAAGAATTCTTTTCATGTAATAGCTAAACTAGAAGGTGCTGCCCTTCCTTCTCTAACTGATCCAAGGATACAATCCTAGGCGGATC
>LZPO01037921.1:349785-362436 GCA_001675575.1 Neotoma lepida
CACTCTTTAGTTCCCATCCAGCTGGCCCCAGGCCCCTCTGAATATAGTTAGACAGCAGAGGGCAGTGTGCTGAGGCCTTCATATGCCAGCTCTGAGGGGTGGGGATCCGGGGTAGGCGCACACTGAGAGAAGAAACAGGAGGGGTCCTGGCCTCCTGCCTTCTGCTGTAGCACGTGGATGCTATTGTGTGAGAAGCCTGTGGGAAGCTGAGAACGTGTCTCTTACTCCATCTCCCCATCCTATCTCAGGATGGGGACCCAAGCTCAAGGGTTGGGGAAGCTAGGTTATGAGAGCTGCACTACCTCCCTGTTTCCAGCAGAGGGCACCAGGGACTGGGCTGAATAAATGTCTTGGAAATGCCTGGGGTTAACCTCATTGTGAGGACAAGCTGATCCTTTGCTTGCCTGTCATTTTTGTCCTGTTTTTTTCCATACCATGCCTCACCTTAGTGGTGTGCAGCCAATTCTGATAGTATCTGGAGGAAGGAAAGTAACAGAAGGAATGATGCTGGCCTCTGAGGCCCTGTCCGCCCCAGCTGGGCAGAATTCAGTTCTGATCACTAGCCATATTTCCTGTGTTCTTTACAAACTCCACCTGCTCCGGTTCCTCCTTCAGCCCCTAACTGCCCCCCACCCCTGTGTGCTTCTCTGTTGCTGTTTTTCTGTCTCTGTCTGTATCTTGTGCACACCTTTTACAACCAACCCCTTTTCTTGTTTGACTAGTCCAGGATCCGCCCTAACTTCCTCTTGCCTGTGTGTTGGTATTGCTCCTACCTGCATTCTCTGGACTCTCACAGGCCCCTCTTTTTCAGGTACAGAACCTGACCCTACGAACACAGCAGACANCAGCAGCAGCAGCCTCGGGCCCTACCCCCACCCAGCCTGTCCTGCCCAGCTTGGCCCTGAAACCCACAGCCAGCAGTAGCCAGCCTCTACCTGCCCCACCACAGGGCAGGAACACGGCTCAGGGGTCCCCTGCAGGTGCCAAGCCTGGTATAACTGACAATGTGGCGGAGCCACTCAAGAAAGGAGATGGTGACAGCAGTGTGTCAGGGAACATGGAGGGTCGGCCTGGGCTTGGTCGGACAGTTCCTGCTGTGGCTACTCACCCCCTCATAGCACCAGGTAAGGCCCCAGGGAGGTGAAATCTGGGTTGTGGATCAACAGGACCTTCCAAACCTTCCTTCTGTGTGTGCATTAGGACACCAGCCTCTCCCTGTCCTCTCCCAATCCTGGGGGGTTTGCCAACTCCAGGCTCCATTTCGTACTTAGTCTGACTTTAAGGAAGGAAGCCACATCATTAAGGATAAGCCAGTCCTTCTCAACAACACAACCCGGCTCTGGGAGCCAGTCACATCTTAAGCCCTGACTGGGTGGTTTGGGAGTTAGACTATTTTGAAATTCCCAAAGTTAGTGAAAGGGATGTGGCTGGCCAGAGCTTGTGAGAGCCGCACGGGCAGAGGGGAGACAGGAAGCTGACTTTCTCATCCTGCAGCAGACCTCAGCTAACTAATGTGTGCCAGGTGTGCCACCTCTTCTGAGTGTGCCGAGGCCAGGGAGGTCAAGGAGGGTGGCACTGTGGCCAGTTCTGTGTCTGAGCTCTGAGCCCTGTAGGAGTGTGGAGGGACCGCCTTGCCTGGAGGAGGGGAGCTGGAAAGGCTTGCCAGGGATCCCCACACTTGAGAGTAAATCTAGAAGATGGAAAAACAAATGAGCTAATTGTTTGTGGGGTACACTCTGCAAATGGGAATGAATCCGTGTTCTCAGGCTAGCCTCCATCCCTGTCCACTGAACCTCCCAGCACTGCCTGTTACAGCCAGCCTTTAANGAGAAAATCTGCCAGGAGCCTGGAAGCAGACTTCCCAGTCTAAGGAACAAGAGCAAACTATTCGACCACAGGAATAAAGATAGCAGGGAACATACCGTGTGGATTAAAGACAGTCCCTCTGGTCCACTCCTTGAGAAAGCCACTGTCCCTCATCCTCACCCACACCACTCAGAATCCAACAGAATCCATGTGGCCTTTGAATTTTTCTTGAGAATGTATCACTAGATTAAAACCAAGGTGGTCAGGACTGGGATGTCACTTGGTGGTACAACACTTACCTAGAATATGTGAGGCCCTCCATGGCTTTAATCCCCACTGTCACCAAAAAGAAAAAAAAATTAGGTCCAAGTATGATTTCTTATATAAGAGAGTGTATAGTTAACAAGAGGTGCCAGATACGTAAGCAGATCCATTCAGGTTTTTAATCCACTGTAGGTGCGGCAGGCACAGCTGGCCACTCACTGCCATGCAGGATGGGTCTGAAGTGCTGTCTCTCAGGCAAGGCAGCATCTGAGTCTTTTTATGTAGCCCAGTCCAACCTGAAACATGCTATCTTCCTGTGTCAGCCTCAGGAGTACTGGGTCACAGGTATGTGCCAGCACACCCTGCTGGCACCTGAGTCTTGAAGCATGAGTTGCGGTAACCCAGCCAACCAAGTAGGGATGGGCATCCCAGGCAGGCAGCAGGAAGCATGGGCCAAGCCCAGGAGTGTGAGTCATTTCTTCACCTTTGGAGACTCAGAAATCACCAAGGACAAAGGACAGGTTAACTGCCTTGCCTAGATCCTGGGTGAGCTGAGGAGGGCACCCCCTGCAGAGGCCCACAGTTCCCAGTCTTCCTCCTGCCTGGCACTGTTTTTTCCCAGACTGCCCCAACTTTGTTCTTTGATGGAAAAAGAAAGTGAGATTCTGGAGGGGCCAGACTAGAGGGAGCCATTGAGAATATTAGGGGAGAGCTAGAGCCCAAATCTCCCCCTGAAAGGATAAAAACAAGAAAGGCAAGTGGGTACCTTTCGCGGGCCCTGCCAAGGTGTGCCACGAAACAAGCATGCCTCGAACAACAGAGTTAGTGCACAGGTTTATTGGGGGAAGGAGAGAAAGAAAGGCTGTGTCAGAGTAGGGACATGAGAGAGGCAGGCAGACAGACAGACAGATCAGGGAAGAGGCAAGAGAGGTAAAAGAGAGAGAGAGAGCTGTGCCTGGCAGGATGCCTTTAAGGAGTGCACGTGTCACACAGCCTCGCAGCTGAGGCAGGAACCAACGCCTCCTCCCCTTCTTTTGAATTTCAACTATATTTTTAAAATGTTTTTCATACAATACATTGATCACCTTTTCCCCTCCCCCATTTCCTCCCAGATCCTCCTCCCCAACCCACCCAACTCCTCTCTCTCCCTCTTAAACAAACAAAAAACAAGCAAACAAAACCAAACAAAAAACAAGAAATACAAATCAAAAACAGAAATCAAAATATATAAGCCAAAGACCAATAATACAAAAAAATGCCCAAACAAAGCAAAATGAGATAAAAATTCTACTAAAATACCTTTGACTTTGTTTTGTGTTGGCCAGCTCTCCTTGGGCATGGGACCTATCCTAAATGTGGTGATATACCCAGTGAGACTCCATTGGAGAAAACTGGTGTTTCCTTTACCATAGGGGATCAGTTGCAGATAGCGTCACTTTCCCCTCTCATCACTAGGACCTGTCTGGCTTGAACCTGTGCCAGCTTTGTGCATGCTACCACAGCCTCTGTGAGTTCATTCAAAGCATCAACTCTGTTGTGTCTAGAAGATACTGTTTCCTTGGAGTTAGCCATCACCTCTGGCTCTAACAGTCTTTCCCTGGGCCTTGAGGGGAGAATCAAAGCCCCGCTTCTAAGTTCTAGAGCTGAAGCAATCTCAGGACCCGGGACCTTGGGAATCCCATTCCTGCCCAGGCCGAAGTGTAGCTTCTCTCTAAATTGAAACCAGCCCCAATTTCTAAGGATTGGTCAAAACANGGACGTTCTTGAACATCTCCCAAGGCTACTGGCATCTCTGGGATCTCCAGGAAGTTGGACAGAGAGGGGACAGATACTCAGGGACAGTCTGTCCTGTGTTGGAGAGCATACTAGGCAGTCTGTGCATGCCACTTCTTTCTACCTTTGAGAGAGCCCTTTCTCGGTATTGTATATGGGAAAGCTGAGGCCCAGGGAGATTTCCCCCAAGAACTTACTACATACAGCCCACGAAGTCACTCAGGTGGTCAGTGCGGGACTAGATCCCATTCCACATCCATCCACTATGCTCAGCTCCTGCACGCTCAGACATCAAGTGCCACTCTCGGTTCTCACGCTTGAGGCCTCCCTACCTTTCCTCTCTCTCCCCAGCCCAAAGCTCAGAGAACCTGGGGGCTCTAAGACTGTTTGGGTTTGCAGAGCCAAAATGGCCAGCTCTCTATTCTTGAGCCCTGGAAAGGTAAGCGACAGGGAATGGCAGGCTTTGAGGGCCAGAGGCCTAGGTGTGGTCTGAGCCTGACAGTGTGGGTTATGATGTAGAGCGGGGACCAGTGGCCCCACAGAACTTTCCGTGGAGCAGCTGTGTGCTGAGGAATACAAAGACCCTCTCCCCAGAGACACAGATCAGTGGGCTTGGCATTGTTCCTGCCTCCCACTGTCTGGCCCATTCTTCCTTTCTCTCCCACCCCCTCTCCTCCATAAGCCNCTCCACCCTCAACTCCCACCTCCCAAAAGGAAGGCAGCTGGGGGCGGCTTAGGAGCCACTGGGCCTCTCCGGGCTGTGGAACAAAAAGACTGACATCATTCTTTCAACCTGATGGGGGGTGGGGGACAGAGCAGAGCGGCACCTGTCAGACTACACAGTTCCTCAGGCAGAGGTGACTGCTGGCCTTCTGCCCAGCCAACCCACTGTGCGTCAATGAGGAAGGGGCAAATGAGGGAGAGCCGAGCAGGCATGCTTGTGCTTGTAAGAGAGCCCTGTGCACTGGAGAGGGAGAGAGCTGCAAGGAGAGCCTATTTTGTTGTGTGGGAGCATTTTTTTATAGCTGGCTGGCTGCCCCAGGAGGGGCAGAGTAGCAAAGAGGAATGTATCTTCCCTGGGGGTGTTTCCTCCAGAGAGGCAAGCCCTCCTGCCCCAGCTGGGACTGCTCCCACTGACAGCTGTTTGGGGGCAAAGCCCCTCCCCCATGGCAAGCGCCCTGCTGTTCCTGCTCCTGTCACCTTGGCAACCAGCTTCTTTAGGCTGTGCAAATAGAAAAGGTCCCTTATGCCCTGAAAGAGGGTGGGTGGGGGAGGGGAGGCAGGGCAGGAGAGCAGAGCCTAAGATGTTGGGCCTTGGAAGAGAAGGCAAAGGGTCTGGCCTTGCCCTTCTCAGGGCTGAGAGGACTGGAGCATGGAGGGCAGAAGAGGACTTAGCAGAGGATCCCATGGGCCCGGCCTCTGGGGCAGCCAGCCTTAAAGGATCCTGGCCACTGCTCCAACTAGGAGGCTTGATCCTTTGAGTCATCATTCTGGATGCTAAGCCTTGGGCTCTGGGTAACACTCAGGCCCAAAGGTGAGGAGAAAGTTGCTGACCAAGAGGGGTGTGCTGTTATAAAAGGGAATTGTTGGGTCTCTGAAGATCCTGGGCCCCTCTCACTCAGTTGTAGCTCCAGATGCCAGGCCTTTGTTCAGTCTCCTCAACCCGCCTCGGGTCTTGGCTCAGAGAGGGAATCTTCTGATGGGCAGGCCTGCCACAGAGCTGTTTTGTTTTATCACAGAGGGGATTTGTGTCAGGGCACAGAGATTTCCATCTGCAATAGGCTGGGCATAGTGATGNTTGCTGGTTCAAGNATTCTTAGGTACTGTATTTCCCTCCTGAAGCAGCCACTAAATGAGTGGGTCACACTGTCACTGAAAGAATGCTAAGTGTGCAGGTGGACCTGTAATGCAGCTGCAGATGCAAAATGCCAGTGATTTGGATGTTAAAATCATAAAACTGCCTTGAAAGTTATAGCAACTATCCACTATAGGACCAAATTTAGATTGTGAAGACTCTTCTTAGGCTCAGGGGAAATCCAGAACACATCAGTTATCAGTGAGGGGGTTGCATTTTGCTCAACATCCTTCACTGCATGGGTGGGCATGAATGTGTACACACACAAGTGCCTGCATATGTGTGTACAGATGGGTGTTTGTGTGCCAAGAAAGAGAGAAAACCAATCACAGTACATATCTCCTTCAGTCCCAATGATGAGTATCCCATTTCACAAATGAAGAGGCTCCCAATGAATGATCAACTGCCATCCCCAAATCATTTTTCTCTGTCTCTTCTACTGTTCAGTTCAGCTCAAGAAATATTCATTTGACACTGTTTTGTGTGCCCACCTCTATGCCAAACCATGGGAGTCACAGAGCTGAACAAGAGCTGAAATTCTGTGGGAGGTTGTNAAAATCCGAGCTATGTCTTGAAAATGAAATTGTCAGGTATAGAACAGGAGAGTTGCCTCAGCCAGCACTGAGGGACACCCCGGTCCAGAGTGAACCACAGAGAGAANGCTCACCTTAGACATCCGTTGTCTCACTCTCTGCACTACCCAGCTTGACACCCTCACTCTCTGGACTGGCTTTCTGTTTTACTCAAAGCCAGCTTACGGGGTGATGGTCTGCAGGGCATGCTGTTCACAGCCTTTGCTTACCTACTGTTGTCTCCTTTCTCTTCNGATACCTTCACTTTGCTTTTCTTTCCTACCTGGCCATGTAGAAGCCCCATTCCATAGTAGGACCTACTATTCTATAGTAAGACCTACTATGTGACATGTTGATGACTGCTGATGGGTTAACTCTTTGAGACCCTGCCACACTACCCACATACCAACTGCCATGCTTACAATGGATTTCTTATACTGACTGTCTGCTACAGTCAAGCAAATAGACTCTTGTCTCTTCTCCTACCCCCACCCCTCTGTGACTGACTTGACCTGTCTGTCTGTCATGTACCTTTGCCACCTGCCCTCTCTATAGCACACCCTTTTCATTGCCCCTCCAGGGTCACTTTCAAAGTTCTCGACAGCCCGTGGTGAGCACTTGCAGGTTTGCTGTGTTCACTTATGCTTGCTGACATCTTATGTGCTCAGCCTTGGCATCTTGGGGCATCTTTTATATGCAAGAACCATGCCTCATCTGTCAGCTTCAGAGACATCAACCTTCTGCATGGGGGATGTCACTGCAAACTCCTCCCAGTTCTTACTTGTAAGATGAGAATGCTGCTCATAGGCTCATTGTTAGGAATAAATGAAAGTAAAATTATAAAGAGCATTTGAGACATTCAAAGCAATACACAGACAACAGAGAGTATTTAAGAGCAGCTACCATTTCCTAGCATCTACTATGTACCAGGCATTGATTAAAAAAAAAAAAAAGGTGATTTTTTTTTGTGTGGTTTAAATATAATACTCTATTTGATGCTAATATCTACCCTGTGTGATATGTATCAACATTGGCAGAATAGGAAGTCAAGATCCAGAGAGGTTAAGCAATTTATCTAAAGTTGCATAGCTTATAGGTAGCAGAGCCAAACTTCCATCCCGAATCTGACTCTAAAACTCATGCCAGGAGCCACCCCACAGTGCATCTTCTGCCGAGGGTAGGTAGGGCAAAAATACTAGGTTTTCTTCTAATGCTCCAAGCTGTTTAGCAAGGAGGCTTATACCCAGAGCATTTGGTAGTCTCACCATATAGCTGCCAACGAGGCCTGAGGACATGGGGCTCACCGAAAGTGTCCCTTGGTGGCAATCCTGTTTTTATACCTGATTACCTCTTACGGGGATTTCTCTTCATTCCCTGGAGGGAACGGAACACATCACTGGAAATTCATGTATTGCTTAAGGTCCATCTAAAAAGAGTGTCCCTGTCTACTCATGCAGAGTATGACTGCTCTACAGTCAGCTGCAGTCTCAGTCATGAAAGCTGGGTCACATAGGCATCTCAGGAGAGGAGCAGTCACCAGAAGTGCTGGCTCAGTTAGACCCATGCTGAGTGGCTGAGTGTGCCTCCTCTTCTGGGCTTCAGCTGTACAGAGCTGCTTGCAGGTGCCCAAGTATGGCCAGTGTTGCCTCCCCAATGCTGATCCTCTTGCCATCGTCTTCCAAAGGCTGAATTGTGCTAAACTCATCTGGGAAGGTGCCTGTGTCCTTCCAAAGCCGAACCCTCATGCTCGTGTTCTTCCTATTCTGAGCTTCTCTCCTGTCACAACTTTTGCCAAACTGCAGAGAGCCTCTGTCTACCACCTGACCTGGCTTCAGAGAGTGCCACTCCACAAGTAGGTAGGGACACTCTGCTTCCAGGCACACCTCAAGCAATACAACATCAGTTTCCAGTAGTACGTTCCCTCCAGGCTTGGGTCAGCAGCAGTTTGAGAAGGGAGGGAAGGAGGGAAACTGCCTGTAAGAGGCACCCAGATATAAAAACAGGCTTGCCACCTAAGGGGCACTTTTTGGTGATCCCCACAAGGCATAGTGTTTTGTGGACTGCCTGGCAACTATCTCACAAGACTGCCAACTGCTCTTTCCTGGACTTCCATTTTAGGGGCTATGTGCTTGGTCTCTAGAACTTGCTTGTTCAGTAAATGGATGTCAGAAGTTTATGTTAACTTTCTAAATCTTGAAATGCAGTAGTTATGAAAAAGATACATCATTTCTCTCCCATGAGAGTCCTACCTTGATCATGTGATTCTNCTATCTTAAGTTCTGGACACTTAGCAAAGCAAGGGCAGATGCCAGCCNGCAGGCTGGAGTGGGAAACTTCTTGGATGGTAAACAGTCTCCTGCATACTTGGAGCCTTAAAATCAACAGAAGCCTGTTATTGACAAATCTTAGCAGTAGATACAACCAGGGGTGTGGGGACATGCCAGTGACTCCTCACAGGCTCCCTTCTGCCTAGGAGACTTATAAAAAAAACTGGTGTGGAAGCTGTGAATTGGCCTGGTTGGATTCCAAGGAGGTAATGCAAGGTCAGGGAAGAAGCCAGGAAGCTGATCCTTGCCAGGGCTCTCTCCTTTGACCTAGGACCTGTGATCATCAGAGGTCCTACCTAGGCTTGCTATTTGGTCTTGTGTGTCTGTCTCCCCACCACCAGCATCAGCACATTCCTATGTCATAACAGAAAGGGCTGGTGAGACTTTCCAGAACTGTGGTTGATGTCTCATGGAACCAACCCATTGGGTTTCTCAGAAGCAATGGACTTCCCAGCAGGTCCTTAGGAAGAAATTGTACAGATTCGGCGATTTCTGTGCATTTATATTTCACAAATGCACTGCATCCTGGCTGTAGGGAGTAGGGCATGGTTTCTTCTGGTGTCATGGCTTGAGTGGGAAAAGCTTCCCTTCAGTGCCTCCATATTGAATTGGGATGGCCTTAAAGAGGGCAGGAATGAACTGATCTTACTATGGTTGGCAGCAGATAGTCTCTGAGTATCTATACAGGTCTAGAATATTCTGTTGGACTATGCAGAAGGTAAAAGAAACTCATCTTTTAAATTAAATGAAAGTATGTCTTTTCAGCTAATAGTAAGATATGTTTTCAATTCAAAAAGCATTCAGTCTGGCTAGAAAGGGCATATGTATATAAAAGTGTTCCCCAAGACTTCATTTCACCGAAGATCCGTNTAATTGAAAGTTGCACCTTCGTTGACTCTTAGAAGGAAACATGCTGTCATTCAGCTACCATCACTCTGCTCTGCATCATCACTGAAGATGCTGAAGTGGGGGAAGGTGGTGAATGTTGAAGAATCAGTGAGATGCATNTTTAAGCAAGGCTGTGCTACCTCCCAATGGATCTAACAGGAAGCATCTAAGAAAGCACTGATAACTAAGGATTCTGGCAAATGGAGAAAATGGGAGCTGAGCCTGATCCAAAACCCTGAAACCAGAGGTCACTGAAGCAGAAGGAGCACATTCCATCAAATGGAAGCATTGCCCCAGGGGCCCCAGAGGCACACAGNGACATGCCATTTATGGCACAAGTAGGTCATTTAGGGTTACTGACGGTTAGTCCAAGAAGTTAATGAGCAAGGNTGGGACAGGTGCAGGGTTCCCAGGGAGAGTACACTAGTCTGAAAGATTACACTTGTCACTCACAGTTTGGTCCCGAAGAGAACTAGTTTTGTGGGAGAAACAGACCCCACAAATNGAGTCCTACTTTGTAGTCATTNACTCGGTGAGTATCACTGATTGAGCATCTGCTGCATTCAAGTTATCTTAGCAGAAACAAGCGGGTTACATAAATTCCTCCCACCAAGGAGATTAGTGATTTACTAAAATAACTATGACANAGGCATCATGTTTTACCCCATTTTAAAGATGACAGCGCAGAGATCCAGAGCCATCCAGTGGCGCACACCTCGTAAGTGGCAGAGCTGGCACTCAAATCCAAGTATTTGGGCACTAGATCTCCCACTGACATTNAGCAGACTGCTTCTCCGAGTACTGCAGAGTAGAGTGACCTCGGTGCAGACCAGAGCTAGGAAGAAGCCTGGTGATGGTACAGCTTGGAGGAGGATGCTAGGGTTCAGTCTACAGCCCAGACCAAACAGTACCAGTGCTGCACAGGAAACAGCAAAGGTTTCTTGGTCGGATAAATAATTACAAATGAAAGACTGGTTTAGGCTACAAAGAGATACTGAATGCTAGGGCTTTGGACAACTGGACAAAGGGGAGCCCTTGCTGCTTTTGAGTCAGGGGTTGTATCTGTGCGCTGGAGAGATTCATTAGAACTCTGTCCATAAGATGGATTGCAGCAGGAAGGAACCAGAATCNGGAAGACTAAGTAAAAAGTCCCTGCAATATGCTGAACAAAAGGATTTTTGACCCAGGATAATGCTGCGGTTAAACCGTGGTCTTTGCTTCTTANTAACCCCAAAAGATTAATGATGCACACTTGCCCAAAATACTTTTCCTACTTTGATCTGTGAGCTCACTTTCCCTTCTGAGCTTTCATCCCAGCTTGGGCAGATATGGCATCATTTGTCCTGCAACAATTGTAGTTTCATGTGAGTGCCACAGTTCGGAGGAAGGCTGGGATAGGAGGAGGCTCACAGGACAGGGGCCAGGAAGCCAGCAGTTCCCTTTTCAAATCTCTTGGTGTGCTAGCTCTATACACATTGCTGCATTCATCAGCTCTTCAAGAGAAAGGGTTCTCTTTGGCTCACATCTCTGTAGGTTCTAGTCCATGGCTGAACTTACTGCTTCAGGCCTGTGGTGAGGTAACAAATCATGATGGGATCACATGGAAAAATCAAAACCACGTCTCTCATGGCTGGGAACTAACTGTGTTCTTTATGTCTCCAAACTGCACTCTTCATGTCTTTTAGCATTAGAACCTTTTTTTCCCCTCTTCATCCTTGTTCTTCCAACCTCATAAATTCTGAATTTTTTATTCATGTGAATATTTGTGTGTGTGTGTGTGTGTGTGCGCGCGCACGTGCGCACGCGCGCATGCAAGACAGAGATTGGTATCAGTGGTGTCTTTCTCAGTCACTCTTCACCTTATATACTGAGACAGATCTCTCATTTGAACCTCAAGTTTGCCACTTTGACTAACCCTATGCCAGCTTGCTCCTGGAATCCCTTTATCCACCTCCCAAGTGCTGGGGTTATAGGTGAGCTGCCACACCCACCCTAAGCCTGGCACAAGGGTTCCAAACTCTGATTCCCATACTGCGCAGCAAGCAATTCCCCCATTGAGCCATCTTCCCAGCCACAATAAGTCCTGAATTTTAAAACCATTTTCCTAATGATTTCCACCAAGATGTAGAGCTGGAAGACCTGTGTGATCTCCTAGACACGACGTCTGTTGCACTGAAACACACTGAAAGGAAGAAGCCCTTGTCTTGGGCCTCACAGCAACAGGTGGCAGATCATCATCCATCATGCCCTTAGCTCCCCAGACCTGGCCCGTCTCTAGCCCTCCCTCAGATGGCAGCCTCTGGAGTAGCTCTGGCCAGCATGTTATCCACAGGTCATTCTAGCCATTGGAGCCTGATGGCCCCTCAGCACCGCCCAGGCTTCTTACCAAGAGTTATTATCTTTATACCTGATGAACATCTTTTTTGGTTGTTAAACTCTGGGCTATCCAATGAGAGATTAGGAGGCAGGGCTTAGACAGGAGTCACGGACAGTTTATAATCCCCAAAAGCCTGCTGGCAGTCTGTGCAGGTTCCTCCAGCCCCTCCAGCCCCTTAAATCCAGTACATCCCCCTCAAATCCACACTGCTCTCCGAGTTTCTTGGTTCATCACTCGTTGCCATCCACAAGAACCTGCTGTGCCGGCCTTATCACTGTCTCTGCCCACAGTGTCCAGCCCCTGAGCTCCGTTCTGCTTTTGCTCCGGGTGTCTCTTGTTTCTGCTCTTTCTTTATTCTCATTGGCAACCTGCTTGGAATTCCATACGGGGCTGTGATGACAGAAACTTGCAGGTAAAGAGGCAAAACTGAAGAAAGAACATACCTCCCCTAACTCAATTTGAAACCCTTATGGTTTCAGAGTCTCAGGGTTCTTTGTAAATGATAGCTTGAACCTACAATCTGTCTGTCCTTATGTGGTTGTATAAATATGACTGTGAGGGTCTAGCTGTGGCCCTCTATGTCTNCATGGCATACCTACTCACTCAGCTCTCTGGCTGTGGGAGTCACTGTGGAAAGTGGCATCTAAGTAGGACAGATTCAGCTGACCTGCTCATATTCTGAGCTGGCCTGGATGCTTGCCAGACAGAGGATTTGCACTCTGAACTGGATTTCCTGGGTCATTACTATCTATAAGGCAGAAGCTAAAAACACAACAGAAGCTACTAAAA
>LZPO01037921.1:371226-382220 GCA_001675575.1 Neotoma lepida
TTTTTATCTGTGTCACAGGGGAATCACTTTTCTATCTCTTTTCCTGTTGTGAATATGTATAAAGTAGAGGCCTGAGTGCATTGCACCTTCTAGGTCTGCTTCCTTCCCCAGCAGAGCTCACCTGTCTCCTCTGTCTGTCCTTCCAGCAAGCCAAAATGAAGTTAAAAACTAGGGAACAGGGTGATGATTCTGGATCTATTATATGTTAATATCAAAGTAGCACATGCTTCTCTCTTCTTGAGTGAATCCAGTTTGTACTGAAGTTCTTCCAGCTGTCCAGTATTTAATTTCCAGGCATTTGGTCCCATGGAGAGAGAGAATTTTTTCATGAGTGAGAATAGGGAGTGATCTTAAATGTCAGTTTCTTCCTTTGTCTTATGCCTCTTGGCAATGGGAAGATGGAGGTGATAGTTCNCAGTGGTTGGGAAAAATCTCAAAAAGGCGATGTTCTTTGGTATTCCTTAGGAGACTGTCTTGAAGAGAGAACCAGTGTGAGCCTTCCACTCCTGTGGGATAGTGAGGTGCTCTGAGCACTCTGATCATGCCTTTGTATTAGCCGCAAAACCTCTCACCATGATTTAGTGATTCAGAGCTGGCCTCCCCTCAAGGTAGAAGCTTGAAAGCACACAGGTTTATGATTTAACTGTTGGTGTGGAATAGTACAAACTACCGCATGAGTCACCATTTGAAAAGGCTTTGTAGCATGTTTTCTGTTTAAAAAAATGTGGCACTTAGGATAAATTTAATCTACACATTAAATAGATGTAGGTTTCATTTTAAGAATTGACATTTAAATTTTTCATTTTGAGTTCTTAGCTACATCAGAATACTGGTTTGGTATTTGTAAAGATATTCAGAGGCAAACCATCTTTAAGTATCTACTTCATATCATAGATACTTNAGGAATTGCTAGGCAAATAGCCTTTTGCCTAAGACAATATTCTTAATTAATTTTAGACTTTTCTCTCTTATTAGTAACAAAATGGAATATAACTCACATGATCAAGAAATGAGCTACTTTTTAAAAATGTTTAGATTTTAATTTTCTGTGTGTGAGTATTTTGCCTGTGTGTGTGTATAGTCACCACATACATGCCTGGTGCTCATAGGGGGCTATAAAAGGGCATCAGATCCCCTGGCACTGGAGTTACAGACAGTTGTAAGTTGCCATGTAGGTTCTGGGAGCCAAACCTGGGTCCTCTACAGGAACAACAAGTGCTCCTAACCAGTGACCCATCTCTCCAGCCCCTCAAATGTGCTGTTTTTACAGTTAACTAAGAGTCATGCAATATGAAATTATTAGGGGAGGTATGTGTGTGTACATGTTCATGTGCATGCATGTGTATTTGTCTTCCTTTATCATAGTCCTCCTTATTTTTTGACACAGTCTCTCACTGAATCTGAAGATCACTGATTGGCTGAATTAGTTGGCTAGGAAGCCCTGAAGATTGTCCTCCTGTCCCTGCCCCTTAGCACTGGGGATATAGGCATGTACCACCATGCCTGGCCTTTTACGTGGGTGCTGGGAATCAGAGCTCATGGAACAAGCACTTTACAGACTGAGCCATCTCCCCAGAATTATTAGTTTTAGAAAATAGGAGTATAGTCAGAAACAACATAATTTAAATAATTCTCACTCTGGGATTTATTATAATACTACATAGGCCCCTTCACAAACTTTGTAACCCACCCTCCCAGATTATGGTAGTTAGTGAAAGGGGACGTGGTTTCCCTGTCTTTCAATGTCCAAGTATTTTAGTTCAAATGAGTCCAAAGACAACACTGTTTCTACATCTGCTAAAGAAGTAGTTGATGCTAAATGCAGCTTGTCAGTGTCTGAGATTAATCCAGATGTTAGAGAGGCCGGGTTTCCTATTTCAACGTTCTTTAAAAGCCTACTTAGTGGTCAGATGTTAGGACAAGATGACATCAATGCCATATTATAATGAAATCCTCCTCAGTAGATTGGGGGACCAGGCCTGCTGCCATGTTGGAACCCTCAGCAAGAAAACAAAGGTTCATGACTACTGAGAATTATGTCCAGAGCACTGGCTGCACAGCTCTCNTGCCTCAAACACTGCATATTATTCCTAGTTACTGATATCTTCAGGATAGTTTAACCCATCTGTATGTGGCCAGAGCTACACAGCTGTATTAACATTTGGAACAACCAAAGCAAGTGACAGTCTAAAATAATGTGAAGGAAATGAATTTTTTTAAAATGGATTTGTCCCATTTTTCCAGACATGCAGTTGTCAGTACTTAACTGTTAATTGACAGTAGCAAGTAAGATGATTGAAAGCTTAGGGAGCAGCAAAAATAAATAAATAAACGTATACAAATTTAAAAATGTGAGATGCCCTGCCAAACCTGACCACCAGAGTCCTGTCCCAGGAGCCACATGGACAGAAAGAGAGACCTGACTCTTGTGTCCATATGTACACCCCTCTGTCATACAATTAGCTAAACACTAAAGAGAGTAGTGCTCTCTGAGAGANGGACGCCATCAGNATTAACTGTAAAGGGATAACATCTGTAACATCTGGACCATNACCTAGGCAGGACAGCTGAGGCTGCGGCCACCTCCTGCATCCCACCTTGGCTGCCATTTATGTTATTTTGGATGATCCTACAGTTAGTAGCCAAAAATAATAACAAAGTTGGCATATTAGGGGGCATGATTGTCTTTCCTTATTACCAGCCTGAAGATAATTAGAACATTTACTAAATATTTCAAGATTTCTTTTGTAAGTGGAACTTTAAAAATCGGTCTTCCATGAGTTAATTTTTAACATTTTAAACTGATTTCATTTCACAGGTGAAACCACTTCCTGGCTTTGTAAATTTCACCTTTGTATCCCTAGGTGTAGGGGTTCTTCCTTTGATGACTCAGAAAACCTTCCCTTGGTTTCTGGGGTTCTTCTGATTTTTAGCCTCTTTAGGCTAAAAGATGCCATAGAAAGGGGATCTGGTGTTTGTCTCCTTGGCCTTTAGATTAATAGTCTTGGTGACGGTGAATCGACTTGGCTTGCCCTGAATAGCAGAGCACTTCTGCTGTGTTGCATTCTTGTCAAAGCAGAGATAAATAACAACTCTTTTAAGACTGACCTCAGGTGTGCAAAGACAAGGCACGGGGTATACCCTCAGTAGACACACCATGGGGAGCAGGAACAAGGCCTCAGTCTGGCCTCTGGGACTGGGTAAGGTCAGGCTTAGTGAGAGTGAGGTCAGGGCCACTTCTCAGTGTTGTGCTCCATGATCTTAACTTTCTCTCTGCAGGTGCAACAGGTACACATGTCACAGTTGAGGAGGCTGAGGCCTGGTATAGCCTGCTGGCACCACAGACTAGGATTTTAGCCCAGTGTCCTTCTATTTCTCCATTTACTCAAACCAGCATTTCCCAATAACTTAAACTTACTGTAATTTATGGTTCTTAAAGATAGAGAAATTGAGACTCAGTGAACACCTTGTGCCTGAGGTTATCCCAGGTAGAGGCAGCATGAGCTGAGGCTTGACCCAGAACCAGCATCTATTCTGCTTTGCCACCCTTGATCCCTTCCCCCTGAGACTTGGGAGATCTCTGTAGAGCTTCTCCCTTGGTGTCTTAATATCTGCCAGAGCACAGAGCACTTGTCCCCATGTGATGGAGACAAGCTGGGAGTCCTTGAGCTGGGCATTGGACACCATCCTNTGACAGACCTCCATTGTCAGTGTTAGGCAGAACAGACAAGACTTTGCCTTGACCCCTGCAGCCAGGACTAACTAGCATTCCTGGTGTCCTGGCCTGTTGGAAGTCACTTTGCAGTCCCACAGAAGCCGACCGACCACCACAGCAGCCACTTACATCTAACCTCACCCCATTATGGCACTCAGCCTGAGGCTTAGGAAGCAGTTCAGGGCTCTGGGTGGAAATCCCCCACTTTTCCCTTGTCCTCAGCTGCATGGGGGAGGGTGGCTGTCGCCTGCACTGATTGCTTCCCTCCCAGCTCTGGGTGACAGCTTGGAAGACATCCAGCTGTTTACAGTTCCACTTCTGGATCCGAACTAGCACTAGCCTGTGATTTGGGGTGAATTGGACAGGCCCTCTGTGCCTGTCCTGAGAGGGAGGGTTTGGCCCTCCAGCTAAGGCTGTAGACAGATATTCAGCTCTTACCCGGAATACTGAGACGCTCATCTGCCCTCCTGGCCTGCTAACCTAGCCTCGATGAGGTCATCCTGAAGTGGCACACAGGCTGGCTTGGGGTCACCTGACTCAGCTACTCTCCCATTCTGCTGGCCAGCTCCTCCTTCATGGAGAACCTGGGTTTGGATCCAGAGTCCTGCCTCTGTGCCCGTAAAGCTCCCTGCTGTGCAGGCTGAGTGGCCAAGATGTCCTCTGTCACTGCTGTTCCTTCCCAGGTTCTTCAGAACAGCTGCAGTTGGCCCAGCTGAGGAAGGTGCTCTAAAGGGCAGGCTAATGCCAGAGCCTCCAGGCAACAGGTCTCTGTCTCACAGCTCTGTCCTTACAAGAACTCAAAAGCTTACAGGCAGTGGCTCCTCCGGGACTCAGGACCCGGTGTGGGAAGACGCCTGCAATTTTCCTCCCCACTAAGAAAGAGCTCCTTTGGTGTGTGTTCTAGAAGATACCATCTTCCAAATAGCATTCACTCTTGCTTGGGTTCTAAAAAGCACGTGTGTAATGTGTGCAGTCTGCATGGGAGATGCATGTGTGGTCATCTAAATTTAGTGTAAAACTTTGTGGGAGAAATGACTCATCCTAGATTGTAAGTGTGAGAAACGTATTAAATAATGGTGTGCTAGGCTGTTGAGANAGCATGCGCTACTTCTCTTCTGGCATCTTGGAATATTGACTGTAGCTCCTGGATCCTGATTAACCACGTTCCTTTTCTTATTAGTTCAAGACTCCCATCTGGGAATCACTCACCTAGATCACTGCCAGTTCCCAAACCTAATGTCTCAGACCACACATGATGCCTCTGCTTCCGTGTCCCGGAATGGAGTACACATTTCCTGTACCTCCCTCAAGTGCCCTCATGCTGTCCCTAGCAGTCAAAGCATAGCCCTCCCTCCCCTGCCTGCTCCACTTAGGCAGCCCACTCCAGGGAAACTGAAACCTCTGTGCTCTGCCCAACTTTCTTTCATGACCTGGGAGGTATTTGCTGCCCATCTTGTTGCTGTGGCCGAGTACATGACAGAAGCAGCCTAAGGAAAGAAAGATGCTGTCCACTGTGATGGAGAGGCACAGTGGTAGGAGTTTGAAGCTGCTGGTCACATGATGAAGAGGCACAGTGGTAGGAGCTTGAAGCCACTGGTCACATTGTGTCCACAGTCAGGAAGCAGAGCGCTGAATTCAGTGTTAAGCTCACTTTGTCCTTTTTAATTTAGTTTGGGCCCCCAGCTAATGGAATGGTGCCAGCCCACATTCAGGGTGAGTCTGCCTACCGCCATCACACCTCTCTGGAAACATGCTCACAGACAAGTCCAATGTTTGTCTCTAGGTGACTCTAAATCCTCTCGAGTTGACAAGATTAAACCATCACATAGAGCAAGTCCCTCAGTCCTCAAGACAAGTTGCCTCATGCCTTAGGCTCAGGGTCCCTTCAACTGGATCTGGTCCCCTCCCCTCCCACCAAACCTGGATTCCTAAGCAGTGTCAGAAAGGGTCTCACAGCAAAGTCTAAATGGGTGCAGCCACACTTGAATTTTAAAGAACATTCTCCCCATAAATCTCTTTGTAAAGAGTGCCTGGATTGAGCTCCAGCCCACCCCCTCCGCCATGCCCTTCCTTCTTCGGCTCTCTCCTGGGAAGGGGCACCTCCCTCACTTTCACAGTACCACTAATTTCTTTGGGGGTCCAGATATAACTAAAGAGATTAGGAAGGGTTGCCCCATACCTTTCCACAGGCCTAGCCATTCTGCCTTTCCTCTCTGTAAGGTGAGGACCTTTCTGCCGCTGGCACCAGGTGTGGCCTCTTGCTGTCTCCTGGATACAGGTTCAGAGGGTCATTTTGCAGGTGCTTTGCTCACATTCTCTCGAACAGGCTGAGCTGAAGCACAAAGCATGATTGCAGTGCTGAGCCTGGAGCCAGTGATCTGGTTTTGATGTTTGCCGAGCCATGTTATCAATTGCTTTTCCTTAAATTCTCTGTGAATTTCATTAGTTTATTCTCATATTGTAACCAGCCAAAACATCCAGTGTCAACCTCTGGCTTACACACACTCACGCGTACACACACGCACAAACCCCCCACATTCCCGAATAATAGATGGTTTATGTGTCACCTGTACCTAGGAAGAACTTGGTTCTGAACTGGCCAGGCTTATCGAGACTTGATGAGGCTGACCTCTCTCCAGCTGACTGGAAAGTATCTTTCCAGGAGCCTCCTGCCTTTCTTGGCCTCTAGAGGTCATCCTGCCTTGCCAAGTTTCTGGATCAAGCTTGGTGCACTAACTCTACTCTGCTGAGGAAATCCTCTACAGTGACAGTGAAATTGGGCTAAGAATGGCAGCTGTCATTTATGGGCAGGTCCACGGAAATCTCACTTATACAATAGACACCAACTATGCCACTCACTGTCACAGCTCCAGGGAGTAGTTTTTGAATCTCACCTCTGGTAGACCTCTTTGTAGTACCCAGGAGACCTGTATTCTTTATGGTGATGACAGACTTGAGTTTATTATTTATTTTTATTATTTTATATTTATAATTCATTGCAGTTTTATAGGCCTTAAGCATGTGTCATATTTTGGATATTGTGTTAGCCCCTATGGGCAGAGAGGTGACTGGGTCACAGCCCTGCCTTGGTTAGCAGAAGTGACCAGTCCCAAAGAGGATGATTTCAAAACAGTAGCATAAATGAGGGGCCACTGGGTAGGCCCCCCCTCCCCCTTCCTGCAGAAGAGCTGTTTCTGTCAGAGCCTGTGAGTGAGATCAGCAGTGAGAAGCAACCTGGTGTCTGATCATATGCTTAGTAAGACACATTCTAGTAGTCCATTTGTGGTCAGCTTAAAGGAGTTCCAGCCTGCCTCTTCCCAGTGTGGCCCATTTTCTCGCCCAGCCCTGGAGCTAGATGAGGTGCTAACTGTAGGAAGGCATCTGAGACCTGTGGGAATCCTGCTGACTGGAGAGCACTGAGGAACTAAATTCCAAAGACAGAGTTTCTTTGTCTCTTTTCTTTGCCTCAGGCCAGCAGGGCGGGTTCCTGCAAGTTTCACTGTCGAAGCGGCTTTTCCCCAAACAGGCTGCAAAGCAGTCTGGGAGAGTGGAAAGCAGATTAAATTAATCTCTGTGCTGAACGTGGCAGGGGGTGAGACCAATTGGTTCTTCCAGAAATAGCCCAAACTCTTTGTTACTAAAGCAGGTGATGAACTCTAGGGCATGGTGGTGATGGCAAAGCCCGACAGCTGTGAGCACCCTCCTCTGCCCCTGGGATTCTGTCTCCTCCTATTATCTGTCCCAGGGTTATGATGGAGACTAGAACTTCTGGTGTCAGCGTGAAGGAGTTGATTTGTTTGTCTTNTTATCATGAGATCTTAAAAAAATAAAAAAAAAAGAAAGGAAAAGAACAAAAGGCTGAAGATATCAGAGTCCTTGCTTCCCATTGGTGAGCACTGATCTGTAACCTCTGCTGATGAATGTTTTAGGCAGCACAGGTCTAAAACAGTAAGGAAGGGGTTGGAGCCGGGGACATTGCAGTTGAGCAGGGCTAGAAAGAGCTCACAGAAGGGGATAGGGTGTCAGGAGAAGGATGAGTGGCAGTGACCCCAGAGAGGTAAGGAGAGTGGATTCCTTCCAATTTAATTCCATAATAAGTACCAGAGGCATTGTAAACCACACACTTCCTCAGCCTGTGCTCAGGCAGGACTATGGCTGTTCAAAAGCAAACAGTAGCCAGGTGTGGTGGTGCACAGCTATGAGCCCAGCACTAGGAGGCTGGGAGAGAGCCGAGGAGGGCCAAGACAAGAGGATCTCAAGTGTAAGGCTGGCCATAGCAACTTNGTGAGACCCTTGTCTCTAGATGGAGAGACAGATAGATAGGAACCAAAACTCTCTGAGATGCACACGTGATAGTCACGTTAAGGTNGGTCCTGACATCTTTATTTGAGAGCCCATGGAACAGGCTAAGAGGGCCAGGACTTGGCATGATCCACTCGCTGATGGAGACAGTCCCTAGGCCTTNCGAAGCCTGTGTTTGCTCAGTGTACATATCCAATTAGACTGTCTCTGATCTTAAGGAACAGAGCCAGGATTAATGGCAGAAATTAGCAGGAAGACAGATTTAGGGCTCATTCTAAGGAAGAACTTTGTGATTATACTCCCCAAGGTAGCATGAGTACCTCAGAATTAGCTCCTCTGTTGCTGGAAGCATTCAGACAGACATGCTAGAAGTCACTGGGTGGGGAGGACTGTGGGGCTGCGAGAGCATTGGTAGAGACTGGAGCTGATCTTGTGCTGTGACCCACAGTGTGTTGAGATCCTCAGGGACTGTCTCACTGGGCTTTAGCCAGGAGGCAACAGCCGTCATCTAAATGTAGCATTCAGCTTTCATTGTAAGCCTTATATTTGAACAATATTTATCCATCATTTTAAATAAAATCTGTATTTCTGTGTGTATTCAATCAAAATATTAGAAAATAAAAGCAAGGAAAATGGAATAAACACAGACTTTAAAATTTAAAAGAGAAACTTAGTTTGATTGCTTGTGTCATTAGTTCGATCAGGGCTATGCCTAGATTGTAAAAATTGGTTTTTCAGTTTCTAAACACTTTCACTGAAAACAAAAGACTAATTCCAAAGGGAGGATTTCCAGCCAGGGTGATAGCTCACACCNTAAGTCCCATTACATGGGAGGCAGAGGCAGGCGGATCTCTGTGAGTTTAAGAACAGGCTTGGTCTACCGAGTGAGTTCCAGGACAGCCAGGGCTACACAGAGAAACCTTGTCTGGGCGAAAGAAAGAAGAAGAAAGAAAATGGGACTGGACTGTCCCTGGTTTTCTACAGAAAAGTCAAAGCTATTAAAATTTATTTCGCATTAGCACAAACATTTAAAGGGTATTTTTTTTAACTTGCTGGTATGACTTTGGGTCAAATACAAATTACTTTTTAAGATTTTTAAAAATGATTTTGTGTGTTTCTGTGCAGGCATGCAGGCATGCATGTATATTAAAGTGCAGGTGTGCACTTGTCACACTGTACCCCTGTGGTGCTCAGAGGACAACTCAGTTTGCTTTCTCTTTCCACCACAGGTTCTAGGCACCAAACTCAGGTCAGAGCTTGTACAACACTCACTGAGCCATCTCACCAGCCCCAGATCAGTCATATCTCCTGGTGGCTTCTGCTCGTCTCTGGGGTTCACTCCTAGTGGGTTCTTTGTGTAGGACTGAGGACTGAAGGCATGTCACAGCCTGTACTTTCTCATGAAAAGTTGGTCCTGNTTTTCTGAATCAGGACTCTTAGTAAGAAAATTGACCCGAGGTTGGAGATATGCTGGAGCCCAGTGAGAAATTGTCACTAAAATGTTTCTGTTTTTATTTCCTTGTGTGCATGATTAGACACCATGAATTACCATTTCCCGGGAATATGTTGGGTCCTTAACATGAAATAACATCTTCATAGAAAGTATTGTACAGAAATTACCTAAGTAACAATGTACTGCAGTTATTTTTTATTTTGTTATTTTAATAGTTTCTCACTGTTTATCATACACCATTGGCTTATGTTTAATATTAATAGGCATGTTGCAATAAAGAAATGGATTTTCCACTTTTTTCTTTTAGGAAGTTCCAGGTTAAAAGCACCTCAGCTCACTGAGCACTTGGTGACAGAGAACAACCTTGGGAAGGGGACTGGGGAGAGGGCTCTTAAAATGAGGTGGTGAAGCCTTGCGCCTCAGCAGCATTGAGGCACATCACTCAGGAGAGGATGNAGGAGGGAGAGGAGGCCCACCCTGATGGGCTGGGGGAGGCACCCATCCCACTCTGGAGCATTGTGTTGACTTTTCCAAAGGAGAAGTTAAGAAGGTTGTCCACAGAGAGGTGGAGGGTGGGTCTGTGGTTTGCTGAAGGCTAGATGGAGTGTATACTGCACTCTGAACAGGAGGTATGATTAAGAGCAGGGATCAGCAGAGAAAAAGGCAGCTGTGCCAGCAGCTTCAGCATTGGAGAAGGAAAATAACCCTGTAACTTAGTGCAATGGCCTCCAAAGGATAGTGTCTACTGGTGTTTCAGCCCCCAAATTTCCTGAGCATCAGTTTCAAGGTGCTGTTAAAATCTGACCCTCCAACGAGACTCATACAGAAGGTTCCTTTAACATCTGTCCACCAAGTGGCTCTATTATACCATGAGCCTGTGTTTAGTGGAGCTTCTTGGTCTGCCTTTAAATATCTTGATCACTATTTGAAGTTCTCTGTAAACTGAGTATTGCTTTGTCTAACCCAGTACTGCCTGAGGCCTTACTCCTCAGGAGTAAGAATTCTGCTCCCCAGGAGCAGAATTCTGGCCTGTTCAGCCTGTTTGGATAGCTGTTTAAGAAAAAAACCTGCTGGCTGCAGAGGCAGATTGTTGCAGAACTGATTGCACTTACACTGGGTGGTGTGAGCACTAGAGCTGGACCACTTGTAAATAGGTCTTGGAGGGTAGGGACCACCTGGGTGGCACTGTCGCTTGTGTATACCGTGGGTGCTGNTTGTCCATCTCCAAGCTGGCCTCCGTTCTCATCTCTGCCACTTTTGTCTCCTCTTTTTCTTGCTCCCTCTCTTTCTCTCGTGCAGAGACAGGGCAGGGCATTGTTCATGCACTGACCGACCTCAGCAGCCCCGGCATGACCTCAGGGAACGGAAACTCTGCCTCCAGCATCGCCGGCACTGCCCCCCAGAATGGTGAGAATAAACCACCACAGGCCATTGTGAAACCCCAAATCCTGACGCATGTTATCGAAGGGTTTGTGATCCAGGAGGGGGCGGAGCCTTTCCCGGTACGGACTACTTCTTTTCCCC
>LZPO01037921.1:404781-434822 GCA_001675575.1 Neotoma lepida
TGGGAGTTGAATGGGGATTGAGCTGGCTGGGGTCACATGGAGGCTACAGAAAACAGGAAGGACAGAGACAAAGAGGCCAAGGGAAGCCAACCTGGGGACTACCACGGTAGGTGAGCATAGAGGAGGGAAGGGCGGGGCGGCATGCAGGTTTCTGGCCTAGTCACCTTAGGTACTCTGTGCTNAGAGGGTACCCACTTCTGCTGTGAGCAAATCCTAGGCTCATAAGGTGTAGTCATTCCAAGAGATAAGGGAATCTGATAGAAGTGGCCTTCCTCAAAGAGGGGGCGAGTTATAGGGCAGGCAGAGAGTAGAGATAAGAGATTATCAGCAGAGACCATAAGTAGGAAAGACCATCAGTGGGAGCCCTTAGCAGCTGAGGTTCAGCGAGTTCTGGTCATCTAGCTGATATTGACTCCAAGCTCAGGTTCAGCCTCCAAGGATGCTGTTCTTATTACTTCATCTTACAAATGAAGACTGATGCCCAGAGGGCCGGCGTTGCTAATAAAAGGTGACACCAGAGTTCCAAACAGGCACCCGGTCCCCATATCTGTTCTTTCCTATGGGGCTCTNACCGAAGCCAGCTAACCATGAACAAATCCCAATGCCCACTTCCTCCAAGCCAGGACCTTTGAGCTTGGTGGAAGGAATACTAAGCCCAGGGAGAATAGGCCACCACTGACATGCTCCCTGCTCCCAGCTACCAAACCATAAATTCTTTTCTCCTCTTGAACTTTCCCCTCACAAGAGCAGCCTCACCCCAACTCATCAAGCACAGCAAACCTGAATGCTCCTATTCCCCAAGCTCGCCTNACTCATGCCCTGCCACACTGCTGTCCAAACCAAAATCCAGACTCAGTGCTCCTTAGGTCCTGCCAGGCAGANGAGCTTCTCCAACCCAAGGCACGAGGGGCAGCTGGGGAAGAGGGTGGGAGCTTCTTTAAGTACNGAGATGAAGCAGGAGGTGCATCTCAGTGATAGTAAGCTATTTAATGTATGAGGTCCTGGGTTTGATACCCAGCACTGTAAAGACATGTTGTCTTTAAACTCCGAGGTAAAATATGTGTTANATATTATCAGAAAGATACAATAGCCAGCAAAACCTGAAAGGCATTGGACAGATTGTCCACTGTGCCATCATCTGGGGGGGAGTCAGAGGAAGTAGGGGTGCTTGCTGTAAAATCTGTGTGTGCCTTCTCAGCACACACCATCTCTGGAAGTATGCCTGAGACACTGATACCACTGGCCACCTCCATGCAAAGGCTTTGTGCCAGGCCAACTCTTGAATCCTTTCTGAATGTCTGTGCTGTGTGAATAGAATGAAAAGTTCCTACTCAGAAATCCAACGAAGCAGGAAAATCAGGCAGTGATTTCTCCTGTGAAGTACGTCACTGAAGTCATCCCACTTCCATCACCCCAGGGCCAAGAAGAGACTCCTGTGGCAGCTCCTCCTGTCTGCATTCGGCTTCTTAGGCCTGTACCTATACATGTTGCCTATTCTCAGGTACCCCCCCCCAGGCCAGGGTTTAAGAGGATCTTTCCAAGGACCTCCTAGAGGGAAGGAAGGTGGTAGCTGGCTTAGCCTGGGCAAATGTTCTATTGACCCTCCCCACCAAACAAGGAACATGTCAAATACCCCTTCCTGTTTGTCACACCTACAGGTACTTAGAGGGCTTACTCCCCATGGGCATCTGCCCCATAGCCACAAGGCCTCTGCTGAGGGACAACTTTACAGGTATCCTCCGGCACTGGTAAGCAGCCACTATTCTCCNACTCAGAATGTCCACAAACTATACAGGTCTGCCGGCTTCCCACTCACACCCAGGCATTCTGTCTTTGGGAAGCCAGGAGCCCCAACAGGTCACACACCGCCCAGTCTGTGTTTGTTTGGTTCTAAGCTAGAGGTTCCTAGGGACAGNTCTGTAGAGCCNTGGTGCCCAGCAGTGAGCAGATAAGTATCAAGCAGCTGGGTGAACAGAACTGTCTTTCCTGCTCCTCGTGCTCATGACCAGGGCCCGGCCTGAAGTCCTGACCTGTACCTCTTGGGGAGCAGCAATTATTTGGGATGGCATCTTTGACCCACATGTAGCCAAGCAAGAGGCGAGACGGCAGAACCTCACCATTGGACTGACTGTCTTTGCTGTAGGCAGGTAAGGCCCAGGGAGGGGGCTGTGCTTCTAGGTAGCNGGCAGGAGAGTGTGCACAGGGATTCATGGAGCCTTGTTCCATGCCGTATGAACTCCTAGAGCAGCTACAGGCTACACCCATTATTTCAGACCCTCGGGGAAGCACAAAGGCATGTCTCCTGTCCCCGTCTTCCTGGACAGCAAAGCCAGAGTCCACCCATCCCAGTAGCCAAGGGCTCAGAACTACTCCTAAAAAGGAACATGCCTGGGGTAGGTCTGGCACACATGGAGACACTGGGTTTGTAGTGAGGACATAAAAGACCTTTTTGGGCTCATGAGGAGAAAAGGGGCCTAGCAACTGGCTAAAGGGAGGGACTTGGTATAGGTGATGCAGCATGGGAGTAGTGAGGCTTTGCCAGGGAAGTCTGATGAACTGGCTGGGAGCTCAGGAATTTAGAATGGGGTGACTCCAGGCTAGNTAAAGGACATGAGCGTGGGTGGAGTTGGAGAGTGACAGAACAGGCCAGATCACAGCTGAGTGAGGTAGGACTGTTTGTGGGTGAAAGATAAGGTAAGCGAGCTGGATGAATGAGAGTCTCACACAGTGCCACAGTCCAGGTGACCATGTCAAGGGAGTAGCCACAGAAGCAGGTAACTGAGGAGAATAAAATCATTGCAGGTGAGGCTCACAAAGGATGGAGCTCAGGTGTAGAAGGAACTAGGAAGGAGGAAGCAACAAAAGGCAGGACATTTCCCTCCCATTGTGGGTGGGAGGGAGAGTCCAGGGTGGTGACCACTTTCCCAAGTGGTGCAAAGGGGACTCCTGGCTGGGTATGGAGTCAGACCTACAACCCTAAGTCACAGAGCAGTGGAGTGCGAGATAGGTAGGGGAGTGGGCCAGCCTCCTGTGGGGTAAAATGAGAGTGCCCACCCAGGAAGAAAAACCCAAAAACCCGGGCAAAGAATTCTGGGCCACTGGATGTCCCAGAACACTGTTCAAGATTTCTCCAACTGTGTCCCAAACCCCATGTAAGAGAGAAAAAGCCACTGGAGTCATTGCAACACAAGGTGGCTGAAAGATCCACGGGGCTGGCCCAAGGGCAAGGGGACAGAGGGGCTGTACCACTTAGGCTATAGCTGCTCCTCCAGCTTCNGTGCCTGTGGCCATTAGGGGGCCAAACAGAATGCTCTAGGGGCCACAGACTCCAGAAAGTGAGATTTCAGGACCCCTTTCTGAGTTCCAGGACTGTGAGTCCTACACTCTGAGATGCTGACCTGTGAGTCCAGATTTCCACAGGTCCACCAGAAGCGGAGCACNGGCAAGTCAAGGGTCTGGCCTCAACTCCGAGCTGGGCTCAACTCCTGCCTCCAGCACTTAGCAATTTTGTATCTTTGTCCCAGTGACTACAGCTCTTCAAAAAATAGCACATGCTCAGAGTATTAGGCTTGATTACTTAGTCCCTCAGACTTCTGGTTGGTGTCCTAGGTTACCAGGGATGCAAATTGTCAGTATTCTGAGCACTCTGCTTGTCCATGTAAAGAATGGCCACAAACATTATGGCTTAAAATAAATCGCTATAGTCAGGAATTCAGGACCTCCCAGGAAGGNCTCTTCACCACCAGCTGTCTGAGTCTCAACAGAGAGATGAACAATTAAAGACCCACGATGCCTCTCACTCCAAACAAGCTCCCTCCATGGTTGGCTTGGGCTTTATATTAATTTACACTCTACTGCTGTGATANCATCATGATTAAAAACAACTTGGAGAGGAAGGGGTTTTATTTCATCTTACTTNAGTTNGGAANGACCCGGAAAGGAAGTCAGGGCAGGAACCTGGAGGCAGGAACTGAAGCAGAGACCATGAAGGAGTGCTGCTTACTGGCTTGGTTCCCCACAGGCTGGCTCAGCCTGCTTTCTTATACACCCCAGGACCACCAGCCCAGGGATGNACCCACCCATAGTCCGCTACGCCCTCCCACATCATTGCCACAGGCCAATCTGATGGTGGCGTTTTCCCATTTGCAGTTTCCTCTTCCCAGATGACCCTGACTTGTGTCAAGTTGACAAAAACCTAAACAGCACAGGCTTCCTTGCATCATAGCAGCCTCTGGTCCTGGGACCCCCTTGCACAAGGCTCAGAGTACTGCAAACACTTCCTGTTCTCCAAGGATGGTCCAGCATCCTCAGTACTGCCTGGGTCAGAGGAGTCAGAACAAGTCCGTATTCAGGGGAACAGGGCAGGNCAACTCTTCCCTTCCAGGCAGAAGTGGTAGACCGTTTTCAATCCCCTTTAATCCACCCTTCCAAGGCTGGAGATCTGAGATTGCATGGCTCGNTGTGGGCAGGGGTGGAGGATGGCAGGACTGACTCTGGTCTGACCGTCTGGCAGGTACCTGGAGAAGTACCTGGAACGCTTCCTGGAATCTGCCGAGCAGCACTTCATGGTGGGTCAGAGCGTGGTGTACTACGTGTTCACTGACCTCCCGGAAGCAGTGCCCTACATGGCGCTGGGCCAGGGTCGCCTGCTGCGGGTGAAACCTGTGCTTCGAGAGAGCCGCTGGCAGGACGTGTCCATGGAGCGCATGCGCACGCTACACGAGGCTCTGGGAGGGCAGCTGGGGCAAGAAGCTGACTATGTGTTTTGCCTGGACATAGACCAGCACTTCACTGGTAACTTCGGGCCCGAGGCGCTGTCCGACTTGGTGGCGCAGCTGCACGCCTGGCACTACCACAGGCCGCGGTGGCTGCTGCCCTACGAGNGGGACAAGCGATCGGCTGCCGCCCTGTCGTTGGGACAGGGCGACTTCTACTACCACGCTGCGGTGTTCGGAGGCAGTGTGGCGGCGCTGCGCAAGCTGACCGCCCACTGTGCGCGTGGCCAGCAGCTGGACCGTGAGCGCGGCGTCGAGGCGCTCTGGCACGACGAGAGCCACCTCAACAAGTTCTTCTGGCTGTACAAGCCCACCAAGCTGCTGTCGCCTGAGTTCTGCTGGGACCAGCTAATTGGCTGGAGGACAGAGATCCACTACCCTCGCCTGCTCTGGGAGCCCAAGGAGTATGCACTGTTGAGAAACTAGCACGGTCCCCTGGGCGGGCCGGGTGCAGGAGCATCTTCGGCACTGCGGGTGTGGAGTGGGGATTGCAAGATGTTTCAAGACCATGGAGACAGTTAGAGGCCCGTTCCAGTGTCTCTGGAAGGGGGACTGTGGAGCTCAGAGGTCTTTAAAAGAGTTTCCTGTTCCCGGGGCCTGTAGACCCTGTTAACCAATCAGCTGGCTGGAGAGTCCCTTTGCTCTAACCAGATGCAAATTATGGAAAGGCGNGAGGAAGCTCTTCCGGAGCCTACTTTTGGCAGCTTTTGTATCCTAGGTGTTTGTTAGCATCAGCAGCAAGCAGGTGGGAGTCGCAAGTGGCGCTTTCTAGNGTTAAACCTTTTGCCTCGGCCTTGGGGTCAAGGCCTATCTTAGTCCTTGGCAGCAGCTGACGTTGCAGCTTCTGAGTGGGCTTAGGTATCAGGCTTCCCCAGACCTTGACAGTGACCAGAGTTACAGTCACTGAGCCTTCAGTATCTGAGGCTTGACAGCTGTCTGGAAGCATTCCTGTGACCAGAGCCTTCAGATTCTCTTGGTCCTCAGCTCCTCCTCCTCTCTGCCCCTGCTGTCCCTCTTGTCTGTGCCCTGGCCTCTCTTGTTCAACTGCCCCTTCCTCCCCCACCAAGCAGGCTGCGGGCTTCCCACTTTGCATTGCCTGGCTGACCCAGTGAGCACTTCCCCTTTGGTTCCCAAGCAGCTGGCTGCCTTGCCGCGGGTGTAGCGTGACCTCCTGACCACTCAGCTAGCTGTAGCTGCCTCTTTCATCACCATTGCTCNGCTGTCGCTATGCTAACATGTCCTTCATGTTACTAGCTCAGCCGTCACCCCTAAACATTGGCAGGACCATTCGAGGGAAGCCTTTTATGGGCCTAACAGTGCCATGTCAGGGAAGCAGCATGGCAGAGTGTCATCTTCCTCACCCCACCCCCACCCCCACTGGTTCACTAAGAGCAAATGAANGTCTAGTTCTATATAGGATAAATAATAGGATAAAAGGGTAGATTCTTGAATTTACTCTGAAAAGAAAAAGGGGAAGATATAGAAATGATAAGAAAAAAGGTAGATTATTGAATCTACTTTTAAGAGGCAACTACTAGTTTTAAATACTTTACATTGGATTGGATTTTTGTATATTGTATACAAATTTTGTATTGGACTCACCAAAATAGGATAAATANTGAAATTTTTTGTCTGAATTTGTCAAATGTTAACAGACTGGACATTGTTAATGTAATTCTTGACTGTATATATTGTATATACTTATTGTACTTATTGTATATAATTTTTCTTATATTAGTTGTAACTTTTTTTAGACAAAAAAAAGGGAAATGTGATATTTTATTTGTGCTCTAACAAATAAAACTTATCTGGGGATCAGAGGACAAAGCCAGCCACTAGATTAGACATAGAGGCCAGACAGTGGTGGCACATACCTTTAATCCTATCACTCAGGAGGCAGAGATCCATCTGGATCTCTGTGAGTTCAAGGCCACACTGGAAATAGAGCCAGGCATGGTGGNACACACCTTTAATCCCAGCACTTGAGATCTCATGCCTTTGCTTGGGAAGGACACATGCCTTTAATCCCAGGAAGTAATGGCAGGAAGCAGAAAGGTATATATGGCCTGAGGACCAGGAACTAGAAGCCTTTTAGTGGCAGTTCAGCTAAAACCCTTTCAGTCTGAGGAAACAAGATTGGCTGAGGAGTTGGCGAGGTGAGGTTGGCTGTAGCTCGTTCTGTTTCTCTGATCTTTCAGTGTTCACTTCAACATCTTGACTCGAGGTTTTCTANTAATAAGACTGTTTAGCAATTCGTGTTACAGAGATGTTTGAACCAACCCAGCCTCACGTCTCTGCCATACTCACAGAAGTCCCTTCTGCTAGACCTCCTCTCTGTATGGGACTGGGTATGGNGTTTTCTGGAGNTCACAAAGGCTCTGACAGCCAAAAGCCTGTTTCAAATAACCATGGCTAAGGCTGTGTCTTCAAGGAGCCAGTCACCAGCTGGGACTGTTGTATGGCATTCTCAAGGTGTCCGTGGACTGTGCAAGGCGGCTGGTGCTGGCATGAGAGTAGTCTGGATGGCTGTTTGGCTGTCAGTCCTTTGCTTAGGCAGCAAGGGAGAGTTCGACACCTGCTAATGTGGGAGTCAAGTTGCCCCTCCCCCTATGGCTTTGCTTATTTACAGGACAGTGACCATCAGAGGGAACGCTTACAATAAGGGCTCAAAGAACTNATCATTAACAATGGCAGTAATTTTAAGAGATTTGTGACATTGCTTAACACTGCCCAGGGCCCCAGGAAGGGACGCGTCCCCTTTCCCCTGGTCCCTTTCACCTCTGACCTCAGTGAGTGCATCTTTTGAAGTGATTAAGAGACCAGGGCACAAAGAGGGACCAAAACTACCCAGACACAGGATCTGTTCAAGTTCTTGGGATGTCAGCAGTAGGAGAGTGAGGGTAATCCCTCTTGCCCAGCCCAACTCCCTTCAGGAACTAGTCACTGAGAAAGGACAGCAGGCATTCGTCGGGGGCTCTGCCGTGGTATCGCCCCCTGTCTACAGCATAGCTTGTGCATATTTGATGTTTACTATAGTAAACAAGTAATTTAAAAATGATCCTTATAGCAGCTGGGCTTGGTGGCGCACGCCTTTAATCCCAGCACTCAGGAGGCAGAGGCAGGAGGATCTCTGAGTTCGAGGCCAGCCTGNTCTACAGAGCGAGTTCTAGGACAGCTAGGGCTACACAGATAAACCCTATCTNGAAAAACCAAAAGAAAAAAAAGATCCTTATAGAATTTTCTACTCTAGAGTGAACATTTTTAAAAAAGAAAAGGGAAAGTAGGAAAGAGGGAGGAGGAAGAAGAGATGGTGGCTGAATTTCCTCATCCACACCTGCACTGCTGTCTTCATTCTTTGTGAGAAAGACACAGGGTGCTGAGGAGATAGCTCACTCAGCTACGTGTCTGCTACGCAAGCATGAATGCCTGAGTTCGGATCCGAGGGACACAGCAGGCATACTGGCACACACTTGTAGAAACAGGATGATCCTGCCTGACTTTTTATTTTAGCAGCCTCTACTGTTCTCAAGTAGGGCAGTCATTCTAGCTATTTGTCTGGGCCAACCCTGATGTTTTACAATCTGATACTGTTTACGAGCAGGTTCTGGTACTGATTCCAGTACTGAGCAATCCATCCTTTCTGCTTCCCGGGGTCTTCACCTGCACCAGGTGAGTAAACGCCAAACTCTGTAGTGGGCATTCAACAAAGCCCCCTGGACTCAGAGAGAGGGACTGAGTGGGCCAGGTGTGCTTAAAGGCAGGTAGGTGCTGGCTATGAGCTGGCACAGTCCTTCCTCTTGTGGGACAATGCTCACCCTCCACCTTGCCCTGCAACTTTCACCAGTTCTAACAAGCTCTGCCCCCCTGGAGAGCTGACCATGAGCCAGGAATATCTTGTAAGCCTTCCTGTCTATGAGCTCTGTGTGATGTAGGCAAGTTCCCTACCTGTGCAGGGTATCAGCGTATGCACAGGAAAGATGGGGAAGCCAGGAATCCTCCTTGCAGTGTGTGGGGGGGGAGGGGTGCCATGATGCTTCACTAAACATCTTGCCCTTTTCCCTCTCTCTGCCTGTCCCCATTACAAGCAAGGTCATGGGGTGTAAGGGGTTGTCCTAAGAATAGAGGATCCCAGGTTTATAGGGGAGTAAAGGGCATGAGCAAGGACTTCTAAGGCCCATACCCTGGGCAGACAGGTGCTGCTGAGGGAGACCCTCTGAGGAGCAAGGAGAGGATGCAAGAAACTGCAGGGTGGATAGGATGGTACCTTCTTGGGAACAGGAAGGAAGGAAAACCTCACTTCCACAGAGATTTCCCTGGTTGCCACCACTGTCCTTGGGTCTATAGGACTTGCCCACACATTCCCAGGGGAGGAAACGAAAATCAGAATCCTGGTTCCTCGAGCATCAGCACTACAGGCAAGATCTAGGTGTGGCTCAGGCACCCCACACTGCCCAGAAACTCCCGAACAGCTCCAGCCGTCTAGGGAGCAGAAGGGCTAGGCCAAATGCTAGCAAGGTCCAGACTTACCTGCAGGGCTATTGATGCGACATTGACAGGCACAGGTTCAAGCCTTTCACACCTGCTGGTTGACTTNGCCTTGCATTNGCCCTACTAGGTGATTGCTGTTACCTATCTCATTTGACACAAGATGCAATTAGGCACAAGTCACTAAGTCATTGTCACACCACTAGCAGCTTAAATTCCTGAAGGCCAGAACAAACAGGTAATGAAATATGGCAAGAGACTGAAGACTCAAGTCTCAGGAACTGAGGTAAACACTGCTCTAGTCTCCTCTGGCCATTTCTCTGCCCCCTTTCTCTTCTGCTTGAGTCTGGCCGAATGCAGCCAACCCAGCACCTAGTCTCTAGGGTCTTCAGTACAGTTACCCACCATCTCTTAACGAACTTCTTCCTGATACATGGAGTGGAGAAGCTGACCAGAGAGTCAGTGTCATACAATGACTAGCTGGTAAATACTTAGCAACCTGCTCTTTAAGAAGACAGGAGATGGCTCAGTCGCTCAAGTGCTTCCTGCGCAAGAGTGAGGACCTGAGTTCGATCCTAGGGAGCACATCTAAAAAAGCTGAGTGTGGTGAATGGCAATCATTCCAGAGTGTGGAGGCAAAGACAGACAGATCCCTGTGCTCCTGGCCAGCCAGTCTAGTTGGTGAGCCTCAGAGAAATGAGAGAGCCTGACTCAAAAAAAAAAATAAGACTAAGAAAGTGGACAGAGCCTGAAGAATGGCACTCAGGGTTAGCCTTTGGCCTCCACACGGGTGGACACGTGAACACGTTGTGGTTGAAGACAAGCCACCAACACTCCTGAATGTGTAATTGTGAAGAGGTGTGTACTTACCACCTGTTCTTATGAGCCAGGGCAGCTGCTGCACTAGTGGCTGTGTGCGTGTATGTGTGTGTGTGTGTGTGTGTGTGTACTTACTGAGTCACCTCTGGCCAATCAGCTGTGGATAACATGGGTAATGGGGTAACGTGACACAGATACAGCTGCCAGAGCCCAGCTCTTTCTGGTACAGCAGAACACAAAGGTCAACCTTAGAGAAAGACCCCAGGCCTGTAAGGTTACCAAAACCATGGTGGTTCTGTGCAAGCCCACACCCATTCTTAGTTCAATGGTAAAACACTGATATCCAATCAATATGAAGTACACCCCCAAAAGGCTTGGTCCTCAAGGCTGGAGCCAACTCCTGAGATACAACTGTAGCTTGAAAGCTCTGCTCTAGTCAATGGATTCACCCATTCACACTCATAATTTGATGACATTTGTGGGGAGCCTGGTTGGAGGAAGCAGGTCCTCGAGAGGCCTTTGAAGGGCACGGTGCTTCTCACACTTTTCTGTCTCTCTCTCTCTCTGAGGTGAGCAACTGTGCCTTTGACGCCCTTCCATGGGGATGCTCTGTCTCCCACAGACCCAGAAACAATGGAACCAGCCAACTATGAGCTGTGCCACAGACAGAAACCATCAACCAAGCCCGTCTTGCCTCCGTTAAACCATCTGGTATTTGTCANGGGATGAAAAGTCTGCAACACAAAACAATTTCTACCAGAGAACTAGGTCATTGCTGTTTGGAAAGGGTTTGTGGGAAGAACTTGAAAAAGCTAGTGAAAGTTTCAAGAAAGCCCAGAATGCTGTCGACGGAGCTCATGGGAAAGTCTGCCGGGAGCTCAGAAGACCAGAATGAGGACGGGACTGTGAAAACAAAGCCCTGTGCTCTCTGGGTTCCAGAGGGGAATGGGCACACTGCTGGAAACTGTCCCGGAGCTCACTCATGTTCCGTTCAGGCAGTGAATTATTTGCCCATTTCCGCCTCCCACATCCATACCTTTCAACATTGGCCCCACACAGGCCCAGAAACAATAGAAGACAAGTCTTGTCTCCACTCCTTCCTCTGCCTCTCTGCTTCCTGGTTGCCACAGAGGGAGCATCTTCCACTACACAGACCTCTCTCCTCAATGTCAAGCCTCAGTCCTAAACTGATGGCCAAGAGCTAATGGACTAAAACCATAAGCCAAAAGCAATCAGTCGTCCTATGAACTGTCCCAGGTATTTGTTGCAGTGACTAAGAGTCTGACACACATTCTGCTTCCTTCCTGGGGAGATGTACTTCAGATAGGGGCTCTGTGGTGACCTAGAGCTGGGTCACTTATCTCCACTAGGACACCTTTGCAAGGCCAACCTTGATCAACCTGGGGGATTCACTCTTGTAGTTCCCTTCTGCCCCTCTTAGACATCAACACACAGACTCCACCATGTGAATGTATCTCCATGAGCCCACCCTCGCCCAACAGTAGAACAGCTTCCATAAATCAGGCTCTTGTGATGGATGACCAGAAGGTGGGGAAACAGAACCTAGTATACCTAACACAAGTTTCAAAACTAGAAAAACCGGGTACGTGCAACATCCTTGCCACTCAACTGGGCACAAAGTGCTTCTCTTGGGTTGCAGCCCCTTCCGCGGGGCATTATGTAGCATTCCAGCACGAAGCATGGGAGCCAACAGCAAGTGGCCATCGATCAGTCTCCCTTCCCAGCCCTGGGGCAGAGCAGTGCAAAGGTGGTCCAGNCCGCTCTCCCACACAGCCCCCGACACAGCACCAAGCAGTCCGTAAGCCTCCACCACCCGGGTGTGCAGGTTCAGTTTATTCTTCACATCAGAGACATACAAAGAGCAGAGGGGTTGCGNCCCTTTGACTCTCNCCCCCTTTAGTGTTCGTCCCCCACGTCTGATCTGTTTAGCTTCTCTCCTGAAGCTCCGAGGGCCACCTGCCCTCGCCTCCCTGCCACCAAGATGCAGACTGAGAAGCCAACAGACCATTTTCTCTTTTTTAATAAGGTAACTATTTCTAAATATGGTGGCCTGGAGGTCCCATAGAAAAAAAGCCAAGGGTGTTACAGCATTGGAACAGCGTATTTACAGGGTAGTAACATGCGGACGAAAAGCTACAATACTGAGTATCAGACGACGCAAGTCAAACAAAGGGGTTGGGGTGTGGGGGTAGAGAACCCCCCAGTGGAAAAGAAACCCCAGGAAACGTTAAACTGGTAAATCAATGGCGAGTTAAGGCTTAAAAAGTGTATAAAAATAACACAGTTAATATTCAAACGGACTCCAGATACAGAATATATAGATGAGTTTTGTCTAGTTTTCTTCTTCTCTGGGGGTGTGTGGAAGGGCTTCTCTGGGCTCTGTACATAGTTCCTATATACATGGACACGCATGGCTTTCGGATTGGGATGTCTGGGGGGGCTGGGGGCAGGGTCTGCTCCTGGGACCTCCTTTGGAGGATCCTATCCCTGCCGCAGGGCCTGGGGTCTGAGTTGGGGAGTCCCCTTCTGTGTTGAGAAAGACAACCCCTCCCTGGGCACTGTCCCCTTCTGGAGGGAATTCTGAAGGAAGTCTTAGCCCCAGGCCCACTCCATCCCCATCCCCCTGCCCACAGTCTGGAGTGGTGGGAGAGGTAGCCGATAGGTTTCCTGGCCAGCACCGAGGTAGACTGGGGTGGTCTTCAGGGCAGCAGGGGAGGAGCTAGGCCTCACCAGGCACCTCCCCAACCCATTTCCCTGGGCTTGCCACCCAGCCATCACTGCACCCTTTGGTCCCGCGGCTCTCCAGACCCCTCTTGTTTCCATGCCCTGAAGCCAGGCAGCCCTGGCAGCTGCCCTACCCTTTGCCCAGTGAAGGCTAGGACAAGGCTCAGGCAGTTTGAGCTGGGCGACGGGGCTGAAGGGCTCATTCCAGCTGTCTCCTGTATCCTCCTACCTGGGGGAGGATCCCCTTTGAAGTCCAGAACCCCAGGCCTGAGCCTCCCCTCAAGACCTGAGGCAATGGCCAGAGAAGGTCCCACGCTGCCCTCTGGTTCTCTGTATCCGTCTGTCCAGTCCTTCTAACTTCTCATTCTTAGCAGCACCAACATTCTGGCCAATAAATATCCTTTTTGTTATTTCCAAAACAAACTTAAAAACAAGAAAACAGTGAAGCAAGTGAGGGAAGGGGAACAAAAAGNAAAACCAACAGACGGGTTCAAAGTGCTCTGAGATCGTCTTTGGATGCCACCAGAACAGTCCAGAATCTTGCAGTTGGCCTGGCTGCCCAGGAGCCGGACCAGGCAGGGCTTCTGCGGACCAAGCTTTCTGGCAGGTTGGGAAGGTCATGAGAGAGCTTGGTGGTTCCTGGAGGCCCCAGCGGGAGTTAGGCTGGGTGCTGCCTAGGTCTGTGTCTGCCAAGTGGGCGGGGTGGCGCCACAGGTGGGCTCAGATCAGAGAGATTCGCACCGGGATGCCNGGGGACTCCGTCCTCTGGGGTGAGTGATGGCTCACCAGGTGTTCCACCACTGTATGTTTGGACATGTGCTTCATCAGGTAGGTCTCCTGTGGGCAGATGGAAGATGCAGAAGGTTTCACAACAGAGGCTGCAGATCCCAAAGCGGCCATGGGAGGGCAGCCCAGCTGGGGCTGCAGCCACAGCCTTGGGGGTCAGTTGGACCTGTGGGACGGGTTCTAGGGATTCTACTGCTGCTGAGGGTGATTCTGCTGCTTTGTTGGAGTCCAGTCCTACACAGTGCTGGCTGGAGGTGTGGAACAAGGCTGATAGGCAACTAGGCTCCCCCTCAACAGTTCCCATGCCAAACCCTGCACCTCCCAAAGTGCCAAGCCAATAGCTCTTTATCAACAGCCGCAGGGAGATANACAGTGTGAACGCAGCCCTGCCATCACACCCTACATCCACGTCTGTATCTGGTCGTGTTTCCTGGGAGGGTGAGGCAGGGGCCTGGCTGGAGTTGAGTTCTGCCATTTTTTAGCATTAGGANAAGTCATCTCCCGCAACCTGCTGCCAAACCTCCGTTTGCTCCCCTATAAGTAAGGGCATTACCTAGAGCCCTTGGCATGCCGTGAGGGACAAGGAGGCCACTCCTTCCCCAGCCTCAGCACTTTTATTCCAGTTGGAGGCAGGAATCCTTGCCTCTGTAAACTTTCAGTTGATCCTCTGCGGGTGAAGCCATCCCCATTTCCCACTGGCTCTACTAAGCCTGCCCTGAGGCATCATGATTATAGATGGGTGAGGTGACCTGGGCTGTCTGCATGTCCACATTGTCCACTGGCCTCGGCCAGGAGCAAGCTAACACACATACCCTGTCCCAGGGAGCACACAGCAAAGAGAAGGATGGGGGTGGGGGGCACTATGGCTTAAAAGACACTGACCCAGGGCAATATTAGAATATCTCTCTTTAAGAAAAAAATCTGTAAATAAAAACATGGCATTTAAAGAGACAAATGAATACATCCATGGGGTCTGGGTATTAGACAACAGGGCTTTTGAATAGGGGATTATAAAGGCATTATGGGTAAGTTTTTAAAGGACTTACTGCCCCTAGAGACAAAGTTTTGTTTTGTTTTTTGATTTTTTGAGACAAGGTTTCTCTGTGTAGCCTTGGCTGTCCTGGAACTCTCTCTGTAGACTAGGCTGGCCTGGAACTCAGAGATCCACCTGCCTCTGCCTTGCAAGTGCTGGGACTAAAGGCGTGCACCACCACTGCCTGGTGAGACATGAAATTTCTTACAAACAAAATAATAGGATGCCTGGATTTTGCTTCGGAAAGAAGCAGTTAAGAGAGGGCACAGTCAGTGACAAGCCTGATGAGCAAGCACGAGGACCCGACATGGACCGAAACCTCCAGCTCCAGGAGCCCAATCTAACCTCTTATCTTTTCAAATCAATTCTCTTAAGTATTTTGTTCTTGTGACAGAAAAAGGGCTGCCCCTCTAATGGACATATGTCNGGAGACATTTCTGGTGATGTCCTCTTGGGGAGGAGAGGATGCTACTGGTACCCAGTGGGTAGATGCAGAGGTTGATGACGTCCTACTAGACACAAGGAAGTATCCAGCCACAGAGAGGCATCCTGCCCAGGGTGCGTGGAGCTAGAATGGAGCCGTGTTGCTTTGAAGCAGTAACNGCAGCTTATGTGCTGTGGGACGTCTTTCTGTATGCTGTGAATGTGTGTTGCTCTGATTGGTTGATAAATAAAGCTGCGTTGGCTTATGGCAAGGCAGCTTAGAGGCAGGCAGGAAATCCAAGCAGATACACGGAGAAAAGAAAGGAGAGGAGGGAGAGATGCCAGCCACCTCCAAAGGAGCAACAACATGCCAGTAGACCGGTAAGCCACGGAACACGTGGCAAAACATAGATGAATAAAAATGGGTTAATTTAAGATATAAGAGCTAGCTAGCAAGAGGCCTGCCATAGGCCATTCAGTTTGTAAATAATATTAGGCCTCTGAGTGATTATTTTATAAGCAGCTATGAGACCGAGGGGCTGGGTGGGACCAGAGAAAACCTTCAGACTACACTAATGTGCAATTATATATTTAATCCCTGTCTCCATCAGTGGTCCCTAACTTCCCTATCTGATTGGTATTTCCTGCTTCCTCAGTGCCTGACTCAGTAGTCAGTGGACACTGAAGAAACAGTCACTGGCTCACTGATACTTCTGTCAGCCAGTAGCCCTGTAAGGAGCCACTTGATCAGAGTGGAGACTGATCCNCATGAACACTCTTGGCTATGGGNGCCTGGTACCAGAATAATTAAAGAACTAGAAACACGCACACAACTGAGTTACCTGAGCACCCAAGGCCCTCCTTTAGCAGATTTTTCCCCATCCAGGACCCATCTCTGGTCACCTTTCCCTGAAGGATGGGTGGCTCTGGCTCTGGTACTGTGCCCTCTGGTGGCTCTGGCAGGGATTACAGCTGCCCCATGTAGGAAAGTATTCTGCATTCCCCAGCTCAGAAGCCCACAGCCCTGCCTCGAGGCTCTGGAACTTGGGGGCAGGCAGCAGGACTCACCGAGGTGTAGGCCCGCCCACACATGCTGCAGCAGTAGGCTTTAGCGTGNTTGATGGCGTGAGCGGAGAGGTGGATCTGGAGGGAGGCGGAGTCTGAGTAGGCCCTGTAGCAGTTGGGACATTTGTAGGGCTTGTCCTTGTTGTGCTGGCGTTGGTGAGACTGTGAAGAGCATAGCAAGGGTATCATGAGGCGGCCTCCCACCCCGCCCCCTTCTTGGGCCCCTTCTGGAAGTGGGGACATAGTTGTACACCTGGGGGTCAGGAGACAGGTAGGCACTCACCTGGAGATTGGAGAGCTGAGTGAAAGCCTTCTCACAGCCAGGATGTGGGCACTTGTAGGGTCTGTCGCCTGTGTGGATTCTGCAAGAGCAGCCCCAGTGAGGCAGTAGTTCTGACATCCCCAACAGCAGCTCCAGTCCCCAAGCCCTTGCCCGGCCACAGCTAGACCTCTGCTGCCCAGCACCCCACTCACATTTTCTAGTGGTCCTACAAAGGCCACCAGCATCTTTCTCTGGCCTGATGAGTTTCTCACTCCCTCAAATCCCTGTGACATCCTACTTGTCAGTGCTAGGTCTCTGTTTTCTTGCCTCCCTCCATGAAAGCACGGCCTCCTTGGTCTTACCCACCGTTACCTCCCCAGTGCCCGACACAAGTTCTGCCCAAGGAGGCCTCAATAAACAGCTGGNCATCTCTAAAGTTAGCCACGGACATCAGAAATATGATTCTATAATCAGCCTCCTGCCCAGGTATTTCTTGAGTGTTTGTTGACTAACAGATAGTCCTCTAGGGACTTAGGTTCTTCTGTAGAAATACACCAAACCTCTTGACCAGCAAACTACCCCTCTGGCCTCCATCCACCCAACTATACCAACTGCCCAGTTGGTTTCTCCCTGGGTTCTCAGCCTCGGTACCCTCCTTCTGGGGCCTGCCCTGGTAATGCCCTTGCTCAGCAATCCCCAGCCCTTGCCCCAGCTTTCAGGGTCCTTCACGTTCTGCTTTGGTTTTTTTGTTTGTTTGTTTGTTTGTTTGTTTTTTGAGGCCTCCTCTATGTCACTGCCTTCTGTATCTCACTTCCTTCTCCAGCACACACAGCCCCAAGCCTCTGAGCCTTTGTCCATGCTGTTACCTCTGTCAGAAAGGAAGGCCTTTACCCTCTGGCTGGCATGTGGGGCCTTTCAGTACTGGTCCCAGATATTCCTCCTTTCCGTGCCTCTTTCATGGGCATGGCCACACACACAGGCTTTGTCACAGTGGGTTCATAATGGGGGTCCTCTGGACCAAGGCCTGCCTCTAATCACTAACTTGTCTCTATGAGGCAGCCAGCACAGGGCTGCCTCAGAAAGGGACTCAAAGAGACCATTTGCCATTGGACAAAGGACCAGGCTGCCTTTTCCCACTATCCACAAAGCCCTCAGTTTCCGGTCCTGAATTTCAGGCCACGCCCATCACCAGGATCCTATCCCTAGCACCTCCCACTAGCAGAGCTTCCAGCCTTGGCTCCCACATCTGTGAGATGGGATGCTCAGCCTGACCCCAGACAGCCCCTCTTCAAGCACAAGGAAAGCCGGCTGAAACTGGTACCCTGCCTGCTCCCCACCCCCTATTACCNCAGCCCCACGTGGGGACTTCAAAACCAGATCTGCTCTCTTACCTAATGCTCACCCCCTCCACACCAGACCCAGAACACCCCCTCCCTTCAACCTGGAGCCCAGGCTGCTCCTTTGTGTACCAGCTTGAATCCAATTCTGCCACCTCTTGTCTCCCCGAGTCCCAAGTTCCTCATCTCTAAAAGAGGGATAATGATNAAGACTGTGAGGATGAGAGACGCCATCTAAGGCTCTTCACGAAACACTTCTACAGTGTTTGGGAAACTGAGTCTCCACCACGTGAGTTGCAGGGATCAAACCCAGGTTATTAAGCTTGGTGGAAAGCGCCTTGCCCAGCCGAGCCATCTCATCAGCCTCCTTTTTGTTCTATTTTTTTAAGGAGGGTCTCATTCTGGCCCAAGCTGGCCTGAAATTCAATGCATTCCTCCTGTCTCAGCCTTCTATGTGCTGGGATGACAGACATGAGGCCCCACACCCAGCTGGTTTGCTTTCACCCTCAGGTACCACTGGATGGCTTTAACCACTTTGTATTTCATAATTAANACAAGGGTAGACATAGCAAAAGTCAATATTCNTGGAGCGGGAATCCCTCTCCGTGGCTTTTTTCATTCTCTCCCATGAAGACGCNCATTCAGCCCATACAAAAACTTCAGGGGCCCCTCTTGTGTTAAAGCGTTGTGTGTGTCAGGCACACAGGAGCCCTTTGATGCTGAATAGCTGTTCTTAATATTATAATTATTGTCATCAGACTCAAGAAAGCCAAATGACACTGTTCTCAGCTGCAGTTATGATTATATATGCACATCACATCACACAGCCAGGGGAAGAAAAACAAACCCAAGAGACAGTTTGCACCCGGCATAAGCAAACACACACAGGTAGTGTCACTCTGTCTGGCACTAGCCTCCATAAATAGACAGACTCTGAGCCCCCTTCTGTACTGAATTCCTCCTGAAGCAGCTTCATCCCCGACTTTCACACCCCGGNACCTGCAGACACGTGGTACCTTTCCCGTGTGTATCTCTTTGTCACAACTGCATAAGACACGTGCTGTGAGCCCACCATAAACAGACCATAGTAGAGACTGTCCTGCTCGCAATGTTGATACATGCATGTGGTGTGTGTCATTTGGTGAGACAACTGTCCCAAATCTGGGCTTGTGGGACAGGTTGGGAGTCATCTGCTCGTCACATGTGCCTCCCTTTCAAACACAAGTTCTGAGCGTTACTAAATAGGAACATCCCAACAGTGGTCTGGGGACAGGGGATAGCTCCTTTAGCTCCCAGGGTGGACTGGCACAGCCCTCGCTGACTCTGCATCTTTGGTGTGTCCGGCACAGCTTCTGCTTTGGATTCACCCTCTTTCACCCCCGTCATGACAGGAACACTGGGAGGACAGGTTGGGTTTCTAACAGGACCTGGTTGGTTGATTGTCAAGGGCAGGATGGCAGAATATGGTCTCTGCAGAATGCTCCTAGGGCTGGAGGTAGGGGCAGAGACAGAGGATTGCTGGGCTTGGCTGGATGCCAGGCAGGATGGCAGAATATGGTCTCTGCAGAATGGAATGGGGTTGATTCCTTGATTTGGTGGAAATCTAGGGGTCCTGGGGCTTAGGAGCCTTATAAACCCATCTCTTTGCCATTGGGTTAAGACATGGTACTTAATTTATGTGCCAGTGCCCTGTGACTTGTAATTATCTTCTAAGTGTTGACAGACTCCTCTTAGGTTGTTTTGTTTCCTGCCTAGTTCAAACTTGAGTCACACAAATGAGGGAAGGAAAGGGAGACAGAGAGATTATAAAAGGAAGAAAGAAAGAGAGAAAGAAAGAGAGAGAGAGAGAGAGGAAGGAAGGAAGGAAGGAAGGAAGGAAGGAAGGAAGGAAGGAAGGAAGGAAGGAAGGAAGAAAGAAGAAAGAAAGCCCTCAGAAATAGAAGCGATTCCCAGAGTCTGGGAATATTCTGGCAAAACAGCCCCCTTCAAGGACCAGTTCATTTTTGTTTTGTTTTCTCGCTCACATTCTTTCTTCNTACCCACCCCGCACCCCCTCGTGTGTTTATTTACTTTCAACAGGATCCTACTTTGCAGCTCTAGGCTGGCCTCAAATTTTCAGCAATCCTCCTGCCCCAGCCTCTCAAGAGCTGGGATTACAAGTATGAGCCCTCCCGTATTCATTCTTAAATATGCTTAAACAAAGTCTACTTATGAAAAAAACAGGATTCTTAATCATTATTACTTCTTGCTACTGTATCTATATTCCTTTTATTAACTTTTAAAACATGATTTATTTTGTTGTGTATGTGTGTCTGTGTATGGATATGTGCATGTGAGTGCAGGTACCCACAGAGGCCAGAGCAATTCTATCCCCCTGGAGCTGGAGTTACAGGCGGTTGTGGGCCCCCTGATGTGGGTGGTGGGGATCACCTCAAGTCTTCCAGAAGAGCTGGAAGTGCTCTTAACCACTGAACCCCGAATGTGTCTATTTTTAACTAATGCTTCCNCTATGCATTTCTGCCAGCTTTGAGCTAGGTGGCCTTTCTCAGGTCTAGACCCTTAGTTTAGAATCATAAACTGCCCCAGTTTCTTCTGCATGAATCCCCAGCACTCACATGAAAGCTGGATACAGCTAAACACATACACTCATGCTCCTAGGGCTGGAGGTAGGGGCAGAGACAGAGGATTGCTGGGCTTGGCTGGATGCCAGGCTAACTCCAAGCTCAGCCAGAGACTAAAGCTGACAGTGATGGGACAGGACCAGATATCCTCTGGCCTCCATACTTGTGCTCATGGGTGAACACACCCACATATGTGTATAAACCAGACACACAGACCACCCACCCTCTCATCACCCACCCAGGCATGCACACAAGGTCTTGGACCAGCACGTGGCTTAGTGGTAGATGCTTGCCTAGTATGCCCAAAGCCTTGGGTTTGACCCCCTGACCCACAGANACACACACACAGTTCTTTGTAAATGCAAAATACCTTTCTCAAATAACTATACGGGATAAACTAAAGGCCCTGAAGATGAGCCCTACTGTGTGCATCATGTCTTTAGACAGTAAGTGGCATGCACGAGACCTGAGCAGCAGATTCTATTCCCCTCTGATCTTGCTGCTTCTTACAGTGGACTGGGCAGAATCATGAAGTCCTGTCAACAGGCCTCACATTTGCCCTAAGGCTTCTGCTCTGCACAGCAGGTCAGAAACTTCTGGAATCTTCCTGAAAAAGATCAGGTGAATGAAGCCTGAGCGAAGCCTGGAACAGACCTCGGTTCCTTGTGCTTTGACTGTTAACACCAGCCTGAGGCCAGACACTGCCTGAGACTTTGGTCTAGATGAGGACAGCATAGCCCAGTGGACTGACAGACACACATGGGGTAAAAGGACAAGGAACTGTCACCAAGGTGAATGAAGCTAATTTCATTATGGTTAATATTGCATTTTTTTAAAGGGCCCATGAGAAGCAGCCTCTGCTTGGTCTGTCTCCGACCCTTCATTTAGGAAGCTATATTTAACAAAATAGAATAAAACAGTCTCCAAATAGATGACCTGCTTCACTTAACCCTTCAGATCCACGCGGGAGAAGGGCTACAGAAATTTCACATCCTTATATACTAATTACCACGGACAATTTAAAATCATACCTGGCTTAGAGACAACACATATGACTGACCTCATCTACAAACCCACACAGAACAACTGCGGTGCTTTAGCAAGGTCCCTCTCTGCTGAGTGAGACCCCCTCCTTTCTGCCATCATTACTTCCGTAAGTAGGCTCAAAAGGAACCGCTCTCCTTCCTAACAGGATATAATTGTCTAAATCAAATTTNTAGCCGTGACCATGCCAGAAATGTCACATTTAAAGACAANTCTCATTTAATTAGGCATGGCAAGCCTGATAGAACAGCACCTCATGAGAANGAGACAGCCTTGGCACAAGGCTGGACCTGTTCCACACCGTGTGGCGTCAAAGCCTCCCCCCCTACCCTCCCACCCCACCCCCCACTTTTTACATTTGTTGATTGGTTTTGTTCTGCCTTTGAGACAGGATCTCATATAGCCCAGGCTGGCCTTGAACTTACTATGTAACTGAGGCTTAGCCTTGAACTCCCAATCCTCCTGCCTCTGCTACTTGTATGTTATCACCCCTTTATAATGACAAATAAAACAAAACAAGAAAATAATCCAGGACCCTTGACACACTGAGACTTAGTCTCCAAAAGGGAGGTATCCTTGCTGTCACACAGTCTGGCAGAGGTGAAATCAGTTAGTTCTTAGTACACTGATGCCTAATAATAAAAGGAAAAAATTCACATACACACAGTGATTAAAATTCTGGCCCAGGGGCTTGGCAGAGTCTTCTGACAGCATTTTGTATCATATGCTCTAATTCTACAACCCAGGTTACCAGCAGATCTTTGCTTATTCATCAATACCAGGTCTTACACACCTATTCACATCACACCAGCCAATTTTTNAAAAATCAAGGCATGACAAAATCAGAAAATTACTGAAACCCACTTACACAGTCAGAACCATGCCTGAGGAGGCACAGAAATGGGAAANCAAGCTGNCAGCCTGCCCTGGGCCATGTTGTCATTCATTCTTACTATTAAACCTACATTTTATGCCCCNCACCAGAGAAACACACAAGGGAAAACATTTGCACCCTGGAATAAAGGATGCAAAGGTCACCAGGACAGATAAACACTAACAACAATGTTACCAGTCCTGGTGGCACACACNATAATCCTAGCTACTAGGAAGGCAGAGGTAGGAAGATAGCAAGCTCAATGTTGGCCTGGGTATAGAACAGGTCCTTGTTTCAAAAGAAAAAGAGAAGTTTTAAAAGGCCTGGGATATAGTTCCGTGGTAGCTAACTTGCTTAGCACACATAAGGCTCTGGGTTTAATCCCTGCTTTAAAAAAAAAAATCACCACAACAAAATTTACCAGGGCTGGGGATTATGGCTCAGTGGAGGAACCCTTGTCTAGCACACACGAAGCCATAGGTTTGATTCCCAACACCACAGGACAATTTTTAAAGCAATACTAAGAATAAAATACAGAGTTTCCTATGTAACTTTGGTCCCTTCCNGGAAAGGAAAACCTCAGCTGTCAGTAGTTACAGACTCCACAATCAGTCCTTTCACTGACTTTGGTCCAGTGGACATGAGGAAACACGCGACCTCACTTTCAGACACGACAGTCACATGAGCAAGCTGGACTTGGTCAGAACACATGGAACACACTGACTCCAATCTTCCGAACCTTGCTTGTGTCTTTAAACTCCTCTGGTCGTGGTCTCTATTCTCCCTCACACACACTTTGGTCTCCTTAAGTCACCTTAGACTATATATGCCACCAGGCAGGGATTTTTGTCTGGTTTGTTCCTAGAATTCTGTCTGGCACAGCACAGGGACTCAGTAATGTCTGTTAAATGGATGAATCATGTCCTCTGTTCAAACTAGGTCTATCTTTTCCACAAATACTTAACAAATGCCTAAACACTCATATGTGTTGCCACCCACNGAGGATACAGAAATGCAGGACACTGAGCCCTTGCTTTCCACAGCTCCCAAAATACTGAGGGAAGTAGAAAAACACACGGGCAAGTATGAGACAGCCCACTCCTGATTTAATGCAGACAAACAGGATGCTCAGGACCTATGGGCTCACAGAAGCCAGACCTGAACCAGCTATGATGGAGGAAGTAGGACCCAGGGGTGCAGAGGAGGTGGCCAGGATGTCTCCAGTAAAGGTCACTGTTAAGTGCCAAGACCTAGAGATGAGAAGGGCTGGGCATGGCCTATCAGAGGAATCTGGACTTGACCCTGGGGGCCATAGACCCCTGAAAATCCCTGCCCCTCCCCTCAGCAATTCCAGCACCAAGCGTCAGGCGCTGAGCCGGGGTGGGGGACACGGGACGGGACATGGACGCACAGCAGAGGATGGGAGGGAGGCACCTACCTGGTGTGCTGCTGGAGGTGGGAGAGCTGTCGGAAAGACTTGTCACAGTAGGAGCAGTGGTAGGGCTTGACACCCAGGTGGATGCGCAGGTGCTGGGCCAGGTAGGAGGCGTTGGCGAAGGACTTGGAGCAGTGTGGGCACTTGTGGGGCTTGGCCTCTGTGTGCGACTTGGAGTGGATCTGCATCTCAGACTTGGTGAAAAAGGTGAGCGGGCAAACCTTACACCTGCAGGCAAGAGGCAACTTCACACCTGGGAAGATCCCCGCCCACTTCAGTCCATCTCCAGGGAGACCCTCTCTAGCAAAGAGACAGCGTGCAAGGGGCAGAGTCTACTTGTGGAGTCCAGAGAACAGGCATCCACTCNGGACAGACAGAGGCAAGTTCCAGCACAGGCACCATCTAGTCTGGAGGGAGCTCTGACATCTGGGAACAGCTGCAGCTATCTAGGGAACAGGGCTATATACAACCACAGGGAAGCCAGGAAAGGCCTTGCCTACAGCCATGCCTGTGGTCCTGGGAGAGGAGGTTCTCACAGGCTAAGTCATTCTGACCTGGCTGTGTGTTAGAATCTTCTGGAACCTTCTGACAAGTACAGATGCCTAGCTCCCTACCACCACCCAACTAACTCAGAACTTCTGGAGGTCCAGCCCTGGCAGTAGCACGTTGTGAAAGCTCATCAGATGTTTTGACATGGTCCAAACAATTCTCATGGGACAAGGAGGACCAGGACTCTTAAAACTCCAGGGTGCTACCTGCCCTGGACCATCTCTGACGGGGCTAAACTCNATTCTTCTCCCCACCTTCTCCCTAATGGCCAGGCAAGTTGGTGGGACTCTGCCCTGCTCNTTGAATCTTAGCTCCCCACCCTTATTCCCTGGGGTCCCACTTTCTAGCTCTAGGCACACATCTCCACCACAACCCCACCCGGACCCCATATGAAGAGACCCTCACCTGTATGTCTTGCCCTCCTTTGCGGTCTCACCGGAGGCCAGGATGGGGTAGGGGACAACAAGGACAGGGGGACCCCCTGGGTTCTCTGCCTTGATCTTTTTTCGCCCACGTTCAGACTTGGGGGGGCCGAGGAGGCCATGGCCCTGGATTGTCTTGATGGAGTCCAGGAGGGGGGGGCTGGTGATCCCTGAGATGAGGGTGGGGGACGAGGCGATGAGGCGGCTCTGGCTGGTGGTGGTAGGTGTGGACGGGGTACTGGTGCCTGTGCCAGTGCCTGGGGTTGACTCCGATGTACTCACAGCAGGGGTCCGAGAGGAAAGCCCCAGACCTGGGAAGACACACACATGGGGGCAGAGATGAGGACAGCTAGCACAGGCCANCCAGCTCTGGGACTGACAAGTCCTCTTGCCTTTCTGAGCTATTCCCAATCCTAAATTATTACTCAGGGGTAACTAAATGACAGCTTGCATATGTGTAAAATGCCTTAGATAAGCTGAAGACTAAGTTAAGTTAGATTAGAAGTCAGTTTAAGGGCTGAAGGTCTAACTCACTGTAGAGTGCTGGTCCAGCACAAGGCCTGGGGTTTGATCCCCAGCACTACAGAAACTAAGAAGCACTTTAGAGATAATTCCACCCACAGAAAAAGTCCCAGGCACACAGACATTCACCTCCATGTTATTTATAATAGCAAAATNTCAGAGGCAACTGAATTATGCAAATTGGGGAAGAGCTGGGTAAACAGTGGTCAGTCTCCTCTTCTTAACTTCCCATTAGCTTTGTTTCAAAAGGCTGTGTAGACATGCACAGGAAAAATAAACAGCCGATGTGCACAAATGTGGTGTGGGGGCAGGGCAAGTTGTAAAAGTGATGGTTTAACTGTTTTCTGGCTCTATAGCAATGAAGTTTAAAAGGGAAAACCCCCAAATTCTGTAAGGACAGTTTTTATTTATTTACTTATTTTTGCTTTTTGAGACAGGGTCTCGTGTAGCNCAGGCTAGCCTGGCCTTAAAGTCCTAAACCTCCTGCCTCTATCTCCCACATGAACTACTGTGCCTGCCCAGGCAAAAAGTTATTCTTTGAAAAATGAAGACAGGAATGGTGCAATTGCTGACTGTAATCCATGCACTTGGGAGGCTGAGCTAGGGATGGCCAGTTCCAGGCCAGCCTAGACTACATAGTGAGAAGGAAGGAAGGAAGGAAGGAAGGAAGGAAGGAAGGAAGGAAGGAAGGAAGGAAGGAAGGAAGGAAGGAAGGGGCTACAAACATCTATAACAGCAACTTCAGTAGATAAAATATGATGCTAGTATGTGTCATCTGGCTCATTTTTATCTATTTCTATATATTTTTAAATATGCCAAAAATCTGTGCATTAAAAAAACATCCAGGGTTGGTGTGAATATCATCTGGTGCCACATACAGGTAGCAGGAATGCATACTTACTCAGCCTCCACTGAGGACAGTTTGGCAGTAGATACTAAAAGTTTAAATGCTCAATCAAAACGACTCTGAGATACCACCTTACACCTGTCAGAATGGCTATGATCAAAAACACTGATGACAGTCTATGCTGGAGAGGATGTGGAGCAAGGGGAACACTCCTCCACTGTTGGTGAGAGTGCAAACTTGTACAACCACTGTGGAAATCAGTATGGNGGTTTCTCAGAAAATTGGGAATGAATCTTCCTCAAGACCCACTGATACCACTCTTGGGTATATACCCAAGGAACACTCAATCATACCACAAAGATACNCGCTCAACTATGTTCATAGCAGCATTATTTGTAATAGCCAGAACGTGGAAACAACCTAGATGCCCNTCAACTGAAGAATGGATTAAGAAAATGTGGTACATATACACAATGGAGTACTACTCAGCAGAGAAAAACAATGACCATATGATATTTGCAGGCAAATNGATGAAACTAGAAAATACNATCCTGAGTGAGGTAACCCAGACTCAGAAGGACAAATATGGTATGTACTCACTAATAGGTGGATACTAGATATAAACCAAAGGACAATCAGACTGCAACCCNCAGATCCAGGGAGGCTACCTAGCAGGAAGGACCCTAGGATGACTGTAGCATAAAATAAGTTTGGGTTTTGCCCAATCACTGGGCAAGCTTTAGTGAAACATTTCACTTTTAGGATAAGAATTTGTAACCTCTATTTATGTTCAAGCTATCTGTATATTATCTCTCCTGCAGTTGTACATCAAGTGTTTTAATACAAAAGAAAAAAACAGACGTTAAAAAAAAAGTTTAAATGCTCATAACTTTTAACCAGGCAATGGATTCTACTTCTAGAAACCTCCATAAAGAAACAATTGTGCATGAGCACAAAGCTCTCCAGGCAGGGGCTTTCCACACAAAGCTGTGATTCCAGGAATGATACAAAGTGTTTGTCCTCCACAGGGGCTGTGGATATGGATATGGGACCCCTACGGCCACCAAAACAGGACAGCTGTAATGCAAGGCACACAGAGAAATGCCAGACTGTGCAAGCTCACAAGGGCCNATCTACCCCAGAAAGCACACTCTAACTACACGTGCAGACANGACACCATGAGTGTGCCAACACGGAGGCAGACCCCAGATGCTCTCACTGGCTAACACAGTTCTCTTTAACAAGGGAGGGGAATTTTTGGTCATGGGGGATTTTCATACTTTGTCTGTCTGCTTCAAAATTATTTGAATCTTTTACTTGGTGATGTCACCATTTCTAAACCTCTGTGATTAGAGAATAAAATAAATTAAGAGAAAACATANACAAGAATGGTAAGAATAGCAGAAGCAAGGCTAAATCCTTTCTCCTTTCAGTCTCTGACATTTCTAAATTTTCAATAACGACTATGTTATTACCTTTACAGTAAAAGTGCAATATCGATGTCTGGGTTAGAATGGCAAATAGGAAAAAAAAGGTAAATCATCGACACAGCCTTGACACACACACAGCAAACACACACACACACACACACGACAAAGAACATATACACCTGTCTCTTATACACATCTAGATGTGTATAAGAGACAGCTCTAAAAAACAAACAAAAAATATGGAAAAGGAAAAAAAGAGTCTCTAACTAAGATTCTGGGTTAAGGGGAAAAAATGATTCTGGGTTAGGCACTGGGGATTATGAGTAATTTTTTTCTTAGTTCCTCCTTTTTCCAAATTTCCCTTAATATGCTTATATTGCTTTTTTAATATTACTTTTACAATGAAAAAATAAATTTAATAAAATCATAATAACGGGAGATGTGCAGAGTGCAGCTGGGGCCTGGGGAGGCTCACAAGGCCCACAATTTTGGGGCACAGCTAAGAAANGGGGGAGAAAGGCACTTGGCTGGTGGCAGAGGTGAGCTCTGAGGGAGCAGACGCAGCCTCCGTGGCCTCCTGACCCTCCCTGGGTGTCAACACTGAGCTGTTCCTCCNCTGATCCCATCCCAGGAGCACGGCCCTGGGAGTCTCTCACACATCCCCTTCTCCTCACTCTTCACATCCGGTCCAGCAGGATGCTTCACACGCCTTCTCACTGTAAGGATCTATCCACTTCTCCGCATCCCCACAGCACTGTGGAGTGCACCTCACTATCATTTCCAGAAGCCCTCCCTGAGTCCATGCTGGTCCCAGAACCCCGTCTCAACCTCATGACCAGACTAGATTTCCTAAAGCCTTGACTCCCCACTGTTGCCAGGGGAANGTCCAAACTGCNGAGTGTGGAACACAGTGACTTCTGCCTTGCTTTTCTCCTCTGCTGAATGGAGACGGCAGGCTGGACTGCACGAAGATGCTGGTTTAGTACCAAACACTGTCTGTTCTTCATCCCAGCACTGGCACACCCCATCACCAGGCTGCTGTGAGGGAAGACTGTTACTAAGTACACACAGGTGCTAACTGAAGTCACTGCCACGCCAGAATCCCCGAGTCCTCCCCAACTAAACAACCTCCCTTCTGGCCTTCTACACACTGCTCCCTCCACCAGGCCCTTCCATTCTCCGGCTCTACCACCCAAGTCTGCTGTGAGCTTTTCTTTTTCTTCTCCACAGAAGTCGTCTGGTCTCCTATATCTGTTCAAACTTGTGGGGGTTCTGAGTCCCCCTTGNATCTCACTTTCCTAGTGAGTTTCCAGCTGTTGGAAAGGATTCTCATAGTTCAAGGTCAGAGGAAGCCTGGGGGCTACCGCTAGCACCCACTAGCCCCTCCACCAAGCTTCCCCTACAACCCCGGGTCCTGCCCACCCTGTTCTTATCTGGTCGGGTCCTACCCTCACCAGATCCTGGACCAGATCCTGCCCCAACATTCTTTACAGACCTTGCCAGCCCCGCCCACTCCACAGACCCCACCTACTCTCCCTACCTCATCCAGCCCTGCCCACTCAGCCTACCTGTGACAGTACTGGTGGCCGGCCTCGCGTGCAGCGCCACGTCGGGCTGCGGCACAGACTGCGGGTGCAGGCCCGGCACCTGCTGCAACTTGGGCAGCGACATGACGGCCTGACTGCTCTCGGCGGGCGCGGGGGGCACTAGCAGCGGCTGCTGTGATGAGGCTGAGGTGGGTGGCAGGTGAGGCGGCCGGATCTTCTCGGCCATCAGCTGCTCTTTGATCTTGTTAATCAGGACCAGGTTGTCCAGCTGCAGAAGGGAGAGGAGCCAGGTTGGGATGGGTGGGCCGCACTCCAGGACCCTCTCGCTGCAAGCTACAGCCCAAACCCAGGCAAAGAACAGAAGCTCCAAGGCGGAAGACCGCGGGAGCCAAAGTCTTACCTGGCTGGGCATGGTGGGAGGTGGGGGCCAGAAGTAGGGGTTGTTAAATCGAGGTTCGGCCATCCTGCAGGAAGAGAGCGGCTGTCACTATCAGCTATGAGATCTCCTTACCCCTTAGGACCCAAATTCCTCAGCCAAGTGGGCCTCCCACCAGGCCCAGAGACCCACATGCCCAGGTTGAAAAGTCAGAAATTCAGTGTCTCCCTGGGAGGACCTCAAGGGGCAAAGGTCACATTCAGACCAGAGTGCTCCCAGTACCTGCCCACTACCCATACTGCCAGGCCAGTTTCCATCCCCTAGAGCCAACCCCGTGGACCCTACATAGAACCCTCCCCTACCCAGAGACAACTGGAGAACCCTGGGAACACCTTTATAAATGGCCACGAAGCAGAAGCAACTACCCGTTTGGGATCCTTGCCTTCTGCCTCCTCCCCAAGGGAAGACATCCTCATTGGAACACATGAGATGGGGCAAAGATATGGCCTCTCTGAAGGGCAGGTGGTAGAGCAATTTACACAGACCCCAATAAACATTCCCTTTGACTCAAGAATTACACTCTGGAAAATTCAGGCACAGACAGGTGGACAGGTGTAAGGTCTGACCTGCAAAGCTGGAGTGTC
>LZPO01037921.1:434874-449209 GCA_001675575.1 Neotoma lepida
GNGGNNGGGGGGNGCGGTATTCATTGCTTCCTATCCACGTTGACTGAGTAATCTTTCAGAAATTACTTCCCTACCTGGTATTGCAGCTTTAGACCAGAAAGGAATNCCTGTGACCTCTTCTGCTCCAACTTGACATGTCCCTACTGGAATCGTGGTGGAGTTTGAGGAGAGAGCCCTCCACAAGCACACAATCCAATCTGAGTGTTTCCAGAGAACTTTTCTAGGGATCACCTTTTGTGATCTTTACTTGATAAGCTGTCTCTTATACACATCTAGATGTGTATAAGAGACAGTCCCTACTGGAATCGTGGTGGAGTTTGAGGAGAGAGCCCTCCACAAGCACACAATCCAATCTGAGTGTTTCCAGAGAACTTTNCTAGGGATCACCTTTTGTGATCTTTACTTGATAAGTGGCCACAAAAGGCAGCCTTATCTCTTCCTATAGGTGAAGAAACTGGGGTTTGGAGAGAAGGAAGAGGCCGCCCCACACCTCAAGGGTGCTAGGGTTGGGAAGTCAGATTACTCAAACTGCTTCCCAGGCCATCTGCTTTGTAAATTCTAGTCCTCAGTAGAACAAAAGCCGCCACAGCAAGGAAGCAAGTGGCTGCTGTGAAAGGCCTTACTCCTCACTCCCAACCTGAGGAGAGTTCGGTCTCAGCCAGAGAGCAGAGGACTGGGGAGTGGGGTAACCAGGACAGTTCCCATCCTGTCAGCCTTCAGTCCCCAAGGCATAGGAGACCCTTCCCTCTGTCCACNAAACCCCATGGCAGCCTCTTACGGACAAAAAGCAATGCTTGACCTGCCTAGCTCCCTGACTGTCCCCAGGCCTTTGGGACTGCTCCCCCAGAAAAACCTCAAAGCAAGACCACCAGTGAGGAGGCTGCGAGTTACCAGTGCCCGCCTTGTACTGGGCACATCAACACTGAGAACAGGAACTCTCACCATGCCCACTTTTAGAAGGGAGGAAAAAGTCAGAGGTAGAGTGACAGGCTCAAGATCACACAGCAAGTGAGCATACCCCTGAGACTCCAATCTCCTCAGCCTGACTCCAAATCCAGTGCACTGGCTCCTGAACTGTTCAGGGAGAAGAGAGGGCTTCTGGCTATAGACTTGTGGGGGTGTCCTGCCTTAGGGTGGCATGGTTGTGACCCCGTGAGTGGACGAGGCAGAGATGGGGGAGGGAAGCCGGGGGAGCTACCCTAAGGAAGCTTGGGAATGGGTACACATGGGAATTGCACGAAGGAATGTGCGGAGACTGATTCGAATTCTCTGAAAGGCAAGCCCACCCGCTTTCTAGCTGCTCAGTCTACNAAGTGCCCTCTTGGGGAGCCCAGGAGGATGGCAGCAGAGTGGACTTTCTGTCCCCACTCCATGGAAGAACTCCTCAANCATTAGAAGGAAGACCTGCTCAGGCTGCAGGGACAGGTAGTGGCAGGCCTGGCTGCAGCCCCCTAAGCTTTTTTCCTCATCACTAAGTCCTGCCCCAGGACTCTGCCCACTGCACTAGGCTGCTTCCAGACAGTTCTAGGGAAGCAATCCCCTCCTCCTCCTTTCCCTCATCTCCGATTCAAGGCCGAGCCTTGCCTTCCCAGATCCCAACCCAGTTAGGGAGCTGAGGGCTTACCCAGGGTCCCATTGCTGGGATAAAGTATATACTACCATTTATCAAGCTGCTGAGTAGCCAGGGATAGCCCTTTAGCTACAAAGCCAGGCACATCAAGGGGAAGCTTTGCCCAGGGCACCTGGTCTGCTCCACACAGCCTCTCCTCTACCATTCTCNAGCTATGAGTCTGTCAATGACCTTGGCCCTGGTATCCACCTACTGTGTGCCAGATGCAGAGGGCAGGACAGGGCCTGAGTGNCTACAGAGCTCTCGCCATTGCCTGGTACTCACTGGCATGTGGGTGAGCCCTGCCCTGAGGAAAGGTATGATGCAGGAGAGAGGCAAGAACNGGTAAGTATTCAGGACAGATGGAGGAGGGGGTGTAGCAGTGTGGAAAAGGATGAACACCTTCCCAGTGCCACAGTGGTATGGGACACCGAGGCTAGCTCTAGGGCCTTGAATGCCAAGATGAGATAGGGGATGAGACACCTTAGGGGATGAGACACCAGTGGTGGGAAGGCAACAAGGAGCATGGTGGGCCAAGGGGGCAATGTGGCAGAGAGGATGCCAAGGTCAGGGGAAAGTCTCCCAGGGCTGAGTGTCCATGCTGGGTGGGCAGAGGAGACACACTAGTAGTCAGTGGCAACCTTCAGCACTGGGCAAAAACCAAGACTGGGAGCCGGGAGCCACCCACCTTGACCCTGACTCTTACAATCCACCCACAACTGTCTTTGTTTTTCTTGTTCTAAAAGGTAAAGAAAGTTGAATTGTGGATGAATGACATGTCTCCTGGAGCTGNTTCACNAACACTGGGCTAAACCAGGGACCAGCATTAGGGAATCCAGGGCCAGTCAGACGTACCTTGTCTTCTGAAACAGTGAATGGAGAGCTCCCACCTATGAGGCCTTCTACACATCACCAGACCACTCCCTTCAGAGCCACCTGGGCCATTGAGGGGGTTCCTGTGTGTCTGGGGCTTCTTGCCTTCTTGATCTCTTTCACAACTCCTTTCCCAGCCCCCCACAGCAGGGAGCAGGAGCCCCATTCCCTAGCACCAGTGGCCCATTTACTTGAGAACTCTAAGTACCAAGAAGCCTGAGCCTCATCTAAAGTTTAGGCCCAGCTCCCCGCTGCCCCTGCCTTTCNCTAAGACTGTCTCACAGAAGCTGCTCTGCTTCAGTCAGCCAGTGCTGGCCTTGACTTTCTCCTGTGGCAAGCCCTTCTTCCTCCAGTCACCCACCTCTGGACAGTTCATAGACACATAGTGACCCTCCCACCTCAGACCAGCCACAGCTGACATGGGTTGGCCATTTCCAGATACTCTCCAATCCACCCTTGCCTCCCCAGCAGCCCTGGCTATGAACACCTCCCTCCTACTGAATGTGTGTCCTTGGGCAAGTTGATTGCCCACTTCCAAGTAAGGGATAAGCTGCCTAGAGGCTGGCCCACCCTGCAGGAGTGAGCCAAAGAGGCCTCAGGGAGAGATGAGGCCTGCCTTGAGTCTCAAAGAGTGAGTGGGAGTCAGCGAACAGATGGGGCAGGCATTCGGGTAGAAGTGACAGTGTTAGCTAATGCCTGTAGGCAAGCAATGCACTGGTGTGAGGAGTGTGTGGCCTCCCAGAGAGACTGGCAAACAGAGGTTATCCTGGACAGTCAGCCAGGGCCTTGCTCAGAGGCTGATCCTTAGGTCTTAGGCCCAGAGTCCAGATGTTTGCAGCAGTAGGTGAAGGGATGGAATACGTGATTTGTAAGACCCCTATGACTATCAGATACAGCAAATTCTAGAGAGGCCNGGAGTTGGTGGCAGGGAAATTCCCAGTTAGAGGTATGAGGCTAGGGCTGCACCTGGCCCAGAGGGGAATGACCAAAGGGGCCTGGCTACTCCAAGGAGCTGGTGGCCAGGGAAGTATACAGGCTGTCCCCACAGTGTGGCCCAGATCTCTGGACATCGACAGAGACAAACACAGTCAACACAACATGCAGACAGTACCAAACCCAGACAGAGGACAGACACAAACTTGTGGCCACAAGCATGGACCCATGGACACAGGAAGCCAAAGCCACCAACACTAAAAGGGCAAGCATACCTCCCCCATGACACCCCCAGAGGATAGCAGTGAGGGGCACTTAGGACTTTTATGAACACAATGCCTTGATCCCCAAAAAGCAAACCCCTTATTGACAGACCCGCAGCCTAGAATCACAAGTTCCTTACCTAGAGGGTCCTTTCCCACTTGGTGAACTTCTACTCATCCTTCAAGACCCAGCTCAAGTGTTCCCTCTTCTACGGAGCTTTCCCTGAACCCCCAGTCAGTCACTTCCTCTGTGTTCCCAACAGCACCTTGTATATGGGAATAACAATAACAATAATAATAAAATGACAGCTACTGTTGATTTAAACACCAATGTGCTGAGCATATTATGATTCGAGTTATTGACTCTTCCCAATGACTTTGTGAAATGAGCATTTAACAGAAATATAGCTCAAAGATGTCAATCAACTTGCCCAGTCACACAGCAAGTGAGTGAGGGAGTAAGCATGCCCACCCAGCCCTGGCCCGGCCCTGTAGGGTCACATGCACTCTGCTGTAGTTATTACTCAGTGGCTAGGAGAATCTGTAAGCTCCTCTCAGGTAGGATGGTATCTGGTATCTCACCTGGGCCAGCAACTGACCCAAGGTGGCCTCCTACAATGGGATATTTACAGCCATTACTTACTGCAACAATAGACCCAAGGTACAGATGAAGAAACTGAGGTCCAGAGAGGCTTAAGCAANCTGGCTGAGGCTATGGAGCTAAGTACAGATTTCAAAGCAGATCCTTCTGTCACTTTTCCCCAGAAAGCCTCTGAGGCTAGTCTAGCAAACTCCAGAAGGAAGGGCACACTCTCTGCCAGGCTCTGCCGCATGGGGAAAGCACAGACTTAGACCGGGAGGGAGACACAGAGGACACACAGCCCACGGTGGGTTGTAAGGAGCAGAGTGGGGGTCAAGGGGGGACACTGCTGCCAGGGTGGAGGAAGTGGGTGTTGTCAGTTCAACAGTTTAGGCCCCGCCTCCCAAAGCCACAGACATTAAAACCGACATCTGCCCTGTCCCCATGGCCACATGGGAGCAGGCTGGGGGGGATGGGTGGGCAGGGATGGGGAAGTGGGAGGGGCAGTACCCTTACAGGGGGACCCCGTGATCATAAGGGAACCATGCCCACAGGGGCCAGGAGCCCAGGGGGAGGTGCTAGCCTCCACTGCTTGGGGTTTTGTCTTTGTTTCTCTGATTTCCAAATTCTCAGTTATGGCATTCAGTTTCTTTTAAAATGAAAACAATAAATTTATTATTAAAAAAAAGAAAGAAAGAAAGTGCTTGGGAGCCTAAGGGGGGAAGTGAAGAGGCTCATGGGAAAGTCAGCTCAGCTGACGGGGGCACTCCAGAGCATACATGGGGCCTTTCACAGCCCCATCCTAAGACCTAGATTGGGGGGGGGGGTGTCAGGAGGGCTTCCGGAAAGAGGCAACACAATCTGCACTTTGACCCTGATTAGAATTCCACAGGTTGGGGCAGGGCACAAAGTAGATCTCTGCCCCTCCCCCAGTATTCTGGTCCAGGCCTTCAGCTCTGGCCTCAGCTACCTCCTGAAGGTTCTCCATCTCCACCCTCAGCCTTCCCTAAGCTCTACTGCAGTCACTGCCTCCTGNCCTACCTAGAAGCTTCCATGGCTCCTTACTGTAGACACAGTGAGAATGACTTAGGTCATGTGACCAGCTCCTATGACCCTCTGGACTCATTGCTTGTCCTACTGTAGGTTGACCAGACAGACTGATAGTTCCTCTTGCCAGTGTCCACTTTTCTTGCTTCCTCCCTGTTAAGGATGCCAGGGCCACTTCTGGCATCCTTGAAGGGGATGAATGATCCCAACTCCTCCCATGGGTCCTGGTACACAGACTGTTCTTCCTGGAAACATATGGGGTCTGCTACCACATGTGGGATCTGTTCCCTGTGTGCCCTGCATGTCCATCATCAGAGCAGTGCCCACATCAGAGGTCTTTTAAGCTGGCAGCATCTGGTGCCTGAATGAATGAATGAATGGATGGATGAATGAATGAATGGATGGATGGATGGATGAATGATTGAATGAACGAATGAATGACAAGTGTACATGCATGATCAGTGAAGGGAACTAAAAATGTTACAGCCTAGACAGAAGAAAGTGTCCTCCCCTCTGAGTGACCCCTGTATCACACTCGGTCCTGGGGCCCATATCTACCCAATCTCATTCTGACTGACACGAGGAGGGGCTGCTTGTGCTCTGACCCTAAAAGATGTAAACAGCTAGTGAGCACAGTCAACAGTTCTGCCTCACTAGCCATGAAAAGTCAAAGAGCTTTACCTGCCAAAGGAGCAAAAAGAACTATGAAAATGCTAACATCCAACACTGGTGAGGTTGGGATGAAGTTGGCACTCCCGTGATGATCAGTGGGAGTGCCAACCAGAACAAGCATTTGTGAAAAGAATCTACCCACAGTGTGTCAAGAGCTCTAAAAGTAGCCAGACCTCCTGGCCTAGTGTGCCCAGTCTTGGTCATCCATCCCTAGAAAACAGCCCAAAGATCCATGCATAACACTGCCTGTGTGCGTGGATTTTCATGAGCAAAATCTGGAACAGCCAAACTTGAAAGCAATAGGGAGATAGCTCTGAAATGATTCTCCTCTGACAGGCCTTAGTGGCACTGTTGTCACGTGTTCAACATGTATGTGAGCCTAAGAGGAACCGGGGCACAGAGGAACTAAGGAACTGCTCAAAGCCAAGCAGGGAACGTGGGATTCTGATCCAGACTATACGGGATCTGGAGCCCAGGCTACCAGACCCACTAAAAAGCATGGTTGATAACTCTCCCTGGGCAATTGGGAGACACCCAGGATACACAGCCAGGAGGACGACAAAGAAAGATAAAATCACACCCAAGATTGGATGCTGGCCAAAAAGAGGACCTGAGTGCTAACAGCGGGGGTGTATGGGGTTTGGAACAGGGCAGAAATGGGGCTGGGGGTTGAAGTACTTCATATCGGTCTTTTATGACTTTTCTACAGTGTGGCTATGTGGCTGTCTTGAGGAATTTTTTTTTTAAATAAAATTAAAGCTTTTGTAANCTTTGTTTGGCAAAGTAAGGCACCCTTGCCTCCTATTCAAAGAGCTACGCTCTCTAAATGTCCCCAGGAGATAAGCTAAGGGTCCCACAGCAAGCTTGAGCACCACCAGGCCCCCAGGCAGGAGGGCACTTAGGAAGGGACTCAAGTCCCATCACACCCAGGGGCTCCAGCCAGGAAGACAGACCAAGGGATAGCCAGCCTGCCTGCCACGCATTCTCCCTCTGACAGCCCTTTATAGGTCCCATTGCTTGGGGAAGTCCTAACCCCACAGCTGGTCAGCCAAGGCCTCTGCAAGGTCCTGTTGGTCATATTCATCCCGATCATCCAACCACTGCACTCATCCTTCTGTCTATAGCTCCTGAAGCTCCCTTTTCTATGCCAGCAGGTGCCATCCATCCGAAGACTACATCCTGAGCTAGAACCCTGGCATCAAACCTCAGCTCAGGTCACACTACCATGGGTTGGTGGTCTGGTCATTTGTCGATCTAGTTGCCCATGTAAGCAATGGGCTGGCTGAGGACAGCTTCTTTGAAGGTTCATGATAACATTCCCTGTTCCCCANTCAGGCCTCATGGTTCAACTGACAGGTCTTAGGTTCAAGGCCATTCTTTCTGATCGTTTCCCTACCTAACAGGAATCAGGCTACCCAGTTCCACACTCCTAAGCCCCCTGGGTCTTCTACCTTTCTTTTCTCTTCTAAATATACTAGTCTCCCCAACAGCCAAGTGTTACCCTCAAGGTTAGGATCATGGCAGAGCCATGCACTTACCAAATTAGAGTTGGGCAGAGCCCGGTCCACATTAGTACTCCATAAGGCCTTGAGGGACTCGATAAGGCAGGGTCTCTCCGTGCCAGAAGAGCAAAAGGGTGTGGGATCATTCCCAGGACAGAGAGGGAACACAGCTAGCTCCCCAGAGGAGCAAAAGGAACTGCACAGGCCAGGAGGCAGGAGGGCCCGTAGCAGCATGTTGGTCTGGAGTAGACAGGGTATAGGGGAAGCACAGGCTGGTGGCCAGAAAAGTTCACGCAAGGAGACCCTGAGCAATCTAGGGCAAGGTTTCCAGCAGACAAATCCTTATGTGGCCACAGGGATGGCTGAGAAATGACAAGCAAGAGGCTTTCCAAGACAGAGGCTGAGGTGAGATTGCCTTCTACCTGGCTCTTTGAGACCCACCCACCCACCTATGCTCAAAGTCTACCTCCCACAAACCCCTCTGTCCTCCAAATTCCCCATTCTATGAAGCCCAAAGCTGTNGCCNCTCCGACCCTACCCCTAAGACTCCAGCCAGGCCAGCCCCAGAAACTGGCTTCTGTGAACTTCCGGTGAGGAGTAAGGCTTAGGATCCTGGATCCAATTAGGGCAGGTGTTTGCAGCCCCACAGGCCCGGGAAGGGCTGTTTCCATTGTGATGGCAGAGAGAGCTGATCCTGGCAAAGGGAGCTAATGTCTGCACCCAGTGCCCTCCCTGATCTTCCATCCCTTTATCCTTAGCAACTCCACTCCCACCTCCAGACACCCAGAGATGTCCAGGACCACGGACCTTCTCCAGGCCAAGACACCATCTTCTTACAGACACAGAGCATGGGCCTTTCTCTACTGCCAGCTCCGCCCCCCCCCAACTCCCCCCCAGGGATGACAGGTGGATGGGGATGACAGTTGCTAACACTTCCTCCACCTAGGTCCCTTTAGATGCTTCCTGGGCAANGCTCAAACTCCTTCCAACCTCACAAGAAAGAATCGATGAACAGTTGAAATGTGGCACACCCCCAGAAAGATGCCTAGGACATACCTGAGCAGCACACTAATGTGTCAAAAAGCATACTCCAGGGCACCTGGGAGGTCCTTACCCTGTCCTTCCATTACAGTTCTGCCTAGCCCCCAAGCCCTGCCCTCCTGGTTCTCAGGGTACCCTCTGATTTGGGCTCAGGAACAAGGCTCTGTGGGTACTAACCACTTAAGCTCATGAGCTGGTGAGGGCTGACGGAGCAGAAACTTCTGGCAAGCCTTTCTGGGTCCTTCTCTAGGAAGTGAAGGGGCTCAACCAATCACAACTAGTAAGGGATGGGCCTAGGCCTTCACAGGAAGGCTGAAAGGGTGGATGTTACAGCCAGAGAGCCCAGGCTTGGGCCTTGGAATAGCAGCCAACCCCAGAGNGCAAAGCTGCCATTTGTAACCTGAGAGTGGGGTGCGTGTGTGGCTGCTGTGAGGACAGTACATGTAACATGTTTAAGGTTTCAGGACGGAGCCTGGCTCTGTGATGCCNTCACTGCACATGCTAACCTGGGTGTAAGGAGGAGTCTTACATTAGTGTCCCAGTATTTGGGGTGAAGGAGCTTCCTGTGGCTCTTCTGATTTCTCTCCATACCAGGGTTGCTCTGCTGACATGGATCCATCTGTCTTTCAAGACAGGTCCCAAACTGGGAACCCCAGCATGTGATCATAACCTCATAACCTCTCCACGAAGTAGTTCCTTCTCTCTCCTGTGTAGGTAGTCTGTGGTCAGGTGAGGCAAGGCTCAGGGCCAGCAAATAGTATGGACCCCAAGCAGAAGGACTGGGTGGCCATGTGGGTGGGGCAGAGTCCAGGGAAGACCTACTACAAACTGGACCACACTATCCCCACCCCCACCTGGTGGCCCACATCCACCCTGGGTTCTCAGGGCTGCTGTCTTCCCGTGTTCATGACTGGCTCCATTTCTTCAGGCAGATCCAGGCAAGGAGTGGGCATTTACCCACAGGAATGCAAGGGGATCCTGAGAACTCAGGAATGATGGTACAACAGGTGACTATGNATGTATGAATATGTATGTTTGAGTGTGATGGAGAGGCTCCCTACCACAGTCAGGTGTCTCCCATCAGAATCCCAGTACCTGGCTAACTAGACTATCCTCTAAGGCAGTGGTTCTCAACCTTCCTAATGCTGTGACCCTTTAATACAGTTCCTCAACTTATGGTGACCTCTAACCATAAAATTATTTTCATTGCCACTCCGTAACTGTAACTTTGCTGCTGCTATGAATCATAATGTAAATATCCCATATTCAGGATATCGGATATGCAACCCCTGTGAAAAGGTGGTTTAACCCCCCAAATGGGTCGNGACCCATAGGTTGAGAACCACTTCAGTCTGAGGCGCCAAAGGCCTTTGCCCAAAGCTCAAAACGGAACATCCTTGCTGGCCAGATGGGTGAGGCAGGAACCAACACTCTGAGGGATCCTTAGGCCTCAGAGTCAAGTCCCTCAGCCTGTCCCTCATACCTAATGACACTACTCAGGCACCTGCCCAGACCAGGTCAGTCTCTAAAGCCCACCTCACGTCTTGGGTTCCAGAAAACTCTCTGACCACCACAGCCCCAACACACTCCCACAACAGTTGGCTTCCTTGGTGCCAGGTGTAGCCCTGCGCACCAGGAATATTGCCCCATGGTGGAAAAGAGGATGGTACTGAAGGAGGCACAGTTATTCCAACCAGGGCTTCCTCCTGCAGTTAAACCCCCAAGGCAAAAGCTGGGCAGCCTGCTGAAAGCTGCTGAGTGCAGAGCTCAGCAGGTAAAGCCTCAGGAGCCACATATCAGACACAGCCCACTCCTCTCTCCTAACCCTGCAGTTTCCCCAGTGGGGAAGAAGACGTCTAGCTACAAAAGCTACAACAGCAGATGCCCCCTACAAGAGTGGAAAGCGAGTCTCTTTTCCCTGAGGACATCAAGCCTGTCCAGAGACCCCAAACAAGTGTCAGTATGGTGCTACAGAGACAGGAGAGGTTCCGGTAATACTAAGCAGTCTCGATGCCCATTCATTCATTCAGTCATTCATTCACTCATATGTTCAATACCATGCATCAAGGCCACCAGACTGGCCCAGTGGAGATAAAGAAGCCACCAAAGCCCATGAACCCATAGGGTCAAAGCTCCAGGAAGCTGCTACTNTAACTTGGCTTCCCAGGGTCATTCACTGGGAGGTTGGGGAACTCTAAGTTTGGAAAGAAGTAAGTGTCCTAGCAGTGACAAGGATCCTGGGAAGGAAAGCGCTCAGTGGAGGGGAGTTCTAGAGAGCAGGGGCTGTTCGGTCATGATATGGGCAGCGGTCGGGTAAGGCTGGGCTTCTCCACAACAGCTGGGGGATCTTAAACAGCCACACAGCGTTGATTTCCAGACCCAGCGGTGTGCCCCCATCTCCATCCCCACCCCACCCCTGCCTCCCCAGGGATAAGTTCCCTGACTTCTCCATGCCTGCACTTCCTAGGCTGCAAAAGAGGATGATAACAATGAGGACTATATACTTCCATATTCACAAAGCCTTGAAGGGCATGTTCTGGCACAAAGCCAACACTCTCTACATCCACTCTAAATACACCAGTGACAGTCCAAGATGGGGTCATGGTCAAAGTGTCGAAGGTGCTGAGTGGGAAAGCCACTCAGATGTTACAGTTCCGAGTTTGGGAGAGGCTAAGATTCTGAGATTNCACGATTCAATATTCTCATTATTTCCTAACAACAACCCGGAGACTCCCAGGGGAAGACGACAGACCTCAGTGTAACTTCATCTCCTAGGCACTGCCGGGACACCGGGGCTGCCACCACACCTGGCTCCACAGCTGTTCCTCACCTCTGCTGAAGCCCCAGCCACACCTCACTGGAAGCTTGAGTTGAGCTTAAGCCTGTGTAGAACTTAAACACGCCCCCCACCCCCACCCCCCAGCAGACAGTGAGAAGCACAAATAAACAAACGAGAAAGTTTCAGATGCCCAGAGCCACAAAAGAAAATAAGAAGGGGCTCATGTGACAGCAGGGAAGCTATTTACAGCAAACGGTCAGCAAAAGGCCCTTTGAGGAGGTGATGTGCCACCAGCCAGGCAAGGATTCAGGAAAAAAACATTCCAGGCCAGGGAAGGTGCACAAAGAAGTTGGCCTGGCCAGAGGTGCTAAGATAAGGGGGTGAGCAGGGAGGGCAGGGCAGGGCAAGAGCAAGGAAACAGAGGTTGAAAAGTGGGCAAAGCTGGGACCATGAAAGGTCCTGTGGGCCCCAAGAGGAATTTCGGTTACTTATTTATTTTCTTCTAAATGTTTAGGAAACAGTGGAACTTTCGGCAGGGGACTAAAGAGACAGAATGGTCAGTCAGGGTCCCCAGATCACTTTGTGTTCTGAAAACCCCCACTATGGTTTACAAAGTCAAGGCAGGGCCTAGAAAAGTGAAGTGACAATCCTTATAGGTCAATGCACATGTCCAGAGGTCCCAGCCCATGCCTGCCCAGGGGTGAGAGACATCCAAGACACTGTTATTATCTCCCCTATTATCAGTGAGATCAAGCAGAGCACCCCACTTTACAGGTGCTCAGCCTGAAGCTCACAGAAGTAAAGAGCATGCTCAGAGTCCTGAGACACAAATGGGACTTCATCTTAGGACGCAGGCCCACTGCTGAGAGGGTCTCTGAAACTCTGATTTGTGGGGAGACAATCCCGGGGGACTCACCTGAAGCCTTGGCTTTTCTCCCTTGCTGGCTTTAGAGAACCAGAGGGCTACATTTGCATCTCATATCTGTCCAACCTGGGTTGGGGGAGCTGGATTGGATGGATGGATGGATGGATATTGGATGGATAGATGGGTGGATGGATGATGGAACAGAGAGGCAGACTACTGAAATGACTAACCAATAAACCAGTGAGTGGACCGTGGAAGAATAAATGAACGGCCTAACAACGAATGAATGAACATACAAATGGCAAGAATAATGAGCAACAACCAGAGAGAGAGGCAAGGACGTGCTTGCCCAGGGCCAGGGCTATGCTAGCTTCAGACCCAGGCCACAGCTCACTCCCACACCAGCTTCCCACCTTTGACCAGCTGGCCTCCATTCCCCAGGGTCACATGTAGACAATCCCTTAGCCCCTGGGACCAACCTATGTCTCCATGCAGTGTGGCCATTATTTCCTAGCCCCAGAGCCAGCTAGCACCACTCCACCGGGCTCTCTGAGCATTTCACAGGAGACCAAAGCTCCAGTCTCTAGTCCAGGGCCAGACTTTGAGCCAGTGGCTTCCCCTCTCTGAGTCCAGATGACCTCCCAGGGCCTTTCCATCTCTGACATTCTTTGGGGTGGGGGTGAGCCTCTGGATTTTTACACAGCCACTGGGGTCAGCAGAAGAATTTCAGACCAAAAACTAGAAGTTGGGAAAGGTCCTGCCCACAGCACCACCCACTTAGGAAAGGCCCACACAGGGAGTCTGCAGGCCTGAGTTAAAGCCCTCCTCCATCACGCTCAACCTCTCCATGCCTCAGTTTCTTAGATTTTAGAATGGGAGTCAACTGTTGCTACCTGAACATCTGACTGCAACTCAGTTTTGGGGAGAGCCTGACATAGCAACCACATACACATTGTACAAACTGTAAAGTTCAAGTTCCTGAAAGATTAGGATGANAGGGCTTGGGGAAAATGAAGGGGGTCACACTGTCCTATTCCTGTTCAGTTCTGTCTGAAACAAAACATCCCGGTGTCAGAGCTCCAAAAGAGAGAACAGTGGTGGGAACCGAGCAGTGGATCCCGGCTGCAGCTCTCTTCTTACTGGGCAGTATACTGTGACTCTGGGCCTCAGTTTCTCCATCTAAAACCTTGTTGGTTCAGAACCCTGTGTCCTAGGCAAGCCTCNCTCTGCAGCTTAACATTCTCACACCTTGTACCCCTGGTTCTGTCCTTAGGGAGAGAGTTCACACAGTCTAGTGAAACCAAGACACAGATCTAGAGGGAGACTTGAGTGTTTTCCCTCCAGGAAATGGGGGGGGGGAGCGCTAGATAAGCACAAAGACTCTGAGCATAGCACAGGATCCTCCTAGGGCAGATTCTTCCAAAAGGAGAAAAGACCAGGTTCAGATTTTATAGGCCTGGCCTCAGACCACTATGCTGCCAGCAGAGCCAGCAGGTTCTGACCTGTCCAGTCAGACACTTCAGAAACTCAATTGATGTCCAATCAGCAAGACTTCAAAGTGGCAGGCGGGGTGACAGAAAGGGGTTAAGAACACAAGCCAGGGAGAGGCCTATGTTACAGGGGCCAGGTAACCAGCTACTCCTGTGTGTATTGGGACCCACAGGAGCTGCAGGCCTGTACCCAGCCAAAAACCCACCACCAAGAGCATTCATCACCAGAAGCCATCTCTGGAGGCCAAGAAGGCTACCCATACCTAGAGAGGGTTCTTCAACTGCAGTCAACCAGACTTGCCCCAAGAGGGGGCCTACCAAAACTTCCTGTCCACAAGGGGCTCTGGCCACCCATGAAGGGATAAGCCTCCCTCCACCCTCAAGACACACAACTCCTAAAGGAGCCACCCTGCTGGAGGGCAGGGTCGTGAGAGAGAAGGGTCATATTCTTATGACAGGGGTCTTAGCTCCAAACCCTAGGCCCACTCTAAGCCCCTAGTGCCAACCTCCCCCAAATCTGGGGTTATAGAATAGTTCCTTACAGTGCCACTTTGATAGAGAGTCTCATCCAAACGACTCCTCCCAAAACTCTCACCTCAACCCTACACACACACACACACACACACACACACACACACACACACACACAAACAATTCAGTGAAACTGAGGAGAAAGAACTT
>LZPO01037921.1:463628-478269 GCA_001675575.1 Neotoma lepida
TGGGTGGAAAAAGCCATCTGGTTTGGCAGAGCGCAAACTGCGCAAATTTGAAGGGCTCTCCCTTCAGACGACACTGCACTTCAAACACGAGGTTAACTTTCCACACACCTTCTCTGCTGCAGGCTCGGTTCCATGCAGAGACATCGTTTTTGTCTGTGGAAAGCTTTTCACTCTTCCAACAATATTCTGCAGCATTTCCCATCAGTGAAGCAGAACTGAAAAGAATGAGTGAGCNTCNCCCAAGTGCCCTACAGTGTCACCTGTGGGAGAAAAAACTCCAGGTCACACAGATGCTAGAATCTTCAGTTTCTTGGTCATCATTCTCCTAGCCTCGCCTATTTTCCAGGGTCCGCTTTACACACAGGGATACATAACATAACAGGGGCTGGGGACAGACTGCACCCAAGTTGGCTTACCTGGGAAGAAGACAACTGAGCTGTATCACAAAGCACACAGGCCCTTTTACAGAATCTGCATATGCCACCATAGTTGACTATAAATCTGGGACTTGTCATAGCCTCATGACTTCTTGTTTTGTTTTGTTTTGTTTTGTTTTGTTTTGTTTTTGTATTTCAAGACAGGGTTTCTCTGTGTAGCCCTGGCTGTCCTAGAACTCACTCTGTAGACCAGGCTGGCCTCAAACTCAGAACTCTGCCTGCCTCTGTCTCCCAAGTGCTAGGATTAAAGGCCTGCACCACCGCCTGGATTTTTGTTTGTTTTTGTTTTTTTATGCTAGAGTCTCACTATGGAAAGAAATGGACAGTGGCCTCAACTTTGTATTACTCTTGTATTACTTTGTATTACTCTTGTATTACTTTGTATTACTCTTGTATTACTTTGTATTACTCTTGTATTACTTTGTATTATTCAGCTGCAGCTGCTGGGACTTCNGAATGCACAAAGATACCAAGCTAAACTCACACCTGCATTTTGAGTACAGCATTTACTAAAGAAGTAATTAAAATTTCCCAGGAGGGTAACATTGCCTAGCACGTACTAGGCATTGGGCTCGGTCCCTACAACCCACACTGCAAAAGAAAAACAACAACCAAAACCCTTGCTAAACTGTACGGGCTGTGAGCGCTCCCACACGTTGGTGTGTGTGTCATATATAGCAATTGCTTCATGTTTTCAAGGATGACTGTTTTATCACCAAATTCTCAGCACATACCAGTAATCAAAAGCAAGTGAAGTTTAGTCCATTTTTTTAGATCTGAGACCTGATGAGATGGCTCGATGGATAAAGGCTCCTGCTGCAGAAGCATGAGGATCTAAGTTCAAATCCTCAGCACCCACAGAAAAAGCTGAGCCTGGCCACCCATGGCTGTAACGCCAGGGCTGTGGAGGATGGAGACGGTGGGATTGCTAGAAACCTAACAAGTTCGGTGAGAGACCCTGTCCCAAGGAAATATGGTGGAGAGGGGTAGAGCAGGAAATCTGGCGTCTTCTGGCAACCTGTGCAAGCACTCACAGATAAACACCATACATACACACACACACACACACACACACACACACACACACACACACACACGCACCCCAAAATAAAGCCATTTTCTAAACACTTAGAAAGCACCGTGGATCCAGTATGGCTGCATGGACGTCAGAAGACTCCCGAGCACAGTCTCCCCTTCAGCACAGCCATGATACTGTGCACCTATCTGGAAGCACATGATGGGAGTTTGACCCAAGATAGGTCCTTCTGACTTTGGTCCCTTGATGAGGGCGGAGTCCTCTCTAAAGCCACAATGCTCCCCTCTGTAGCAGATAACGTGGAGTGATCCTCTGAGGCCACTCTGATATCTTGTTCCATGCTAGACTGTCTTCTCTGAGTTCTACTGTCCATTGGAGACGTTCTGACTTCATCTTTCTATATTTAGTAGTTGGGATTTCATTGTAAGGGAAAAACATTCCTTGCTCCTTGATTGACCAATTGGTTTTGACATGAGTTCTTGCTGTGGAGTCCAGGCTCACCTCACACTTGTCAGCCTGTCCCTCAGCCTTGTGTGTGCTGTGTGCCACTGCACACAGGATTCTTCCCCTCCGTTCATTTACTTTTTTCTACCNGTGTGGGCTTATAGATCCTTATTTATTTTTTACCGTAGCTTCTAATTCATTGCTATCATTGTGTATTTGTTTGTGTGTGTGTACGTGTATGTTCAGGTATGTGTGTCCATGTCCAAGTATGGCAGGCAGTCAGAGGACAACCACAGTGTCCTTCCTCAGATGCTGTCCATCTTTAAAATTCAATTGACTTGTTTTTGTTGGGGATTATGCATGCCACAATACACGTGTGGAGGTCAGAGGACCTGTGTGCAGGAATTGGCCTCTCTTCCTACCATGTGGGTCTGGAGATGGGATACAGGAAGTCAGGCATGATAGCAGGTACCTTAAACCGATGAGCCATCTCCTAGGCCCCATTTTTTCTTTTTCTTTTTATCTTTCTTTCTCTTTTTCTTTCTCTTTCTGCTTTTCTTCTCTTCTCCTCTCTCTCTCTCTCTCTCTCTCTCTCTCTCTCTCTCTCTCTTTCTTTCTTCTCTTTTTTTTCTGAGAAGGGTCTCTCACTAGTGTGATTGACCATCAAGCCTCCAGGGTTTGCCAGTCTCTGCCTCCCGGTGCTAGGCTTACAAGTGTGTGCCACCACACCCAGTTTTTTCTGTGTGTCAGGTTTATGGGGAATTCTGAGTATCAAACTTAGTGTCATGCTTGTGAGGTAAGCACTTTACTCCCTGAGCCCTCTCCCTAGCCCTATCATTATTAATTTTGATTTCAAGTTGTCCTTGATTTGGCCAGTGGAAACTCCTTCGAGTTAGCACCTCTGCCTTTTGACACGTCTTTTGAGCATTTTCCTTATCATTGTGAACCAGTGTGTGTCTGAACACATTGTGTGTATATGCACTGATACCATGGGTAAATGACCTAAAGGACCCCAGGAGAAGTGTTTGGAGTCACTGTGGGAGCCCATGTGTAGGAGCACTGGGGCAGGAGAAAGCAAGTGAGAGCCACCTCGTCTATAAACCCCCATTGGAGTGTGGTACTGCCTCACCTTACCCATATTTCCATATGTACTCTCCCATTGGCAGCATTTGGTGACAGTGCTGCAGGCACAAACCTGGAGTAGAGAGTGTCACCTGGCTCACAATGTTGCTCCCAGCACTAAGCCATCAGGCCTGTGCCACCTCCACCCCACCCCTGCCCTCGAGTGACCCACACACTTTGGGAAACCATTTCTATATCCATCTGTTTGGGCTGTCATAACAAAAAACTATAAACCAAGTAGATTAGACAGCAGGTGTTCCATGCCACAGGTCTGGAGGANGGAAACTCAATATCAAGGTGCCACAGGGTTGGATTGAGGAGACATCTCTGCAGCATTTTCTCTTTGTGCACAAGAGAGGGGGGTGAGGGGTGGGTAACTCACATTCTCTTCTTTTTTTTCCCTTTTTCCTTTTTATTTAGTCATCTCTCATTCCGGCTGCAGTCTCTCCTCCACTTCTCCCATTTTCCCCACCTCCCTCTCCCCCACATTCACTGCTCCTCCTTTTCCCTTCAGAAAGGGCAGACATCCCAGGGCTCTCATCCAAACATGGAATAACAAGATGCAATAAGACTAAGCACAAACCCTCATATCAAGGCTGGTTGAGGCAACCCAGTAGGAGGATGTGGTGGTTTGAAAGAAATGGTGCCCAAATGGATGGCACTATTAGGTGTGGCCTTGTTGAAGTAGATGTAGTCTTGTTGAAGGAAGTGTGTCACCGTGGAGACAGGCTTTGAGGTCTCATATATGCTCAAGCCATGCCCAGTATCTCAGAGCACTTCCTGTTGCCTGCAAGTAAAAATGTAGGACACTTGAGTATTTCTCTAGCACCATGTCTGCCTGCATGCCACCATGCTGCATTATGAAGATAATGGACTAAACCTCTGAAAATATAAGCCACTCCAGTTAAATGTTTTTTCTTTATAAGAGTTGCCATGGTCATGGTGTCTCTTGACAGCAATAGAAAACTTCAAACAGAAGTAAAGGGTCCCAAGAGCAGGCAAAAGAGTCAGAGACACCCACACTCACACCAGTCCTGTGGGATTCGGACCCCAACCTTGTGACCTTATTTAGCTGTAATTACCTGGGTTTAGGGCTTTATAATATGATGAAGGGACGAAAGTCCATAGTATCTATCTCCCTTTGCTCCAGCTATATGATCCAGCTTTCCTGAGCCGAGGTTAGCCACTCACGCACTTCACTTCTTTCCAGCTAACACATGACTCAAGCTGACTTTCCACAGATCCAGAGATTGCAATTCCAGTTTCAAGGTGAATTCTGTTTTGTTTTATATTTTTAGTATAATAGGATTTTGGTAAAATAGGATTTTATTTATTTATTAAAAACAGGGATCATACTTTAAAAAATGTAGATATTAAGTGGCTCTGGCATGGGTCGGGGTCTATGATTCAAATTTCCCTTCTAATAATCAGGTTGGAATTTAAATGCCATTGTAACCAGTATGAAGAGGTGAGACTTTTGAGATGGGATGAGGCCACAGGGTCACGGGGGACTGTTATAAAAGAGGCCGTTCAGTTCCCAGCACTCTTGCCTTCTGCCATATTATCACACTTCAAGACTGCTCTCATGGACGCCAAAAAACTCACAGAAGAGATGCAAAGTTTGTAAAGGTTGAGAGACGTAAAAGCTTAAGTTGTTTCTCTAAGAAAATGTTTTAAGGTCTAAAAGGATATTTTTAGGATGGTAATACAAGTTATGATAAAAATGGTTTAGGTATGAAACATTGGACTCATCAAGATAAAATAGATAATAGAGTATTTTCTCCAAATTTACCAAATACAAATGGACTGCACATTGTGGATGTAATCCTTACTTGATAATTGTTCTTACTGTAAATAGTTTTACTATGTTAGAGTTAAAACCTTTCCTTTTTATTTACACAAAAAGGGGGAAATGTTGCGGAATATTTGTACACTGTGTGAAGACCGTGTTGCTGTAACCGGTGTAATAAAAAGCTGAGCAGCCAATAGCTAGGCAGGAGAGATAGGTGGGACTTCCGGGCAGAGAGAGGAAGAGGGGATAATCAAGGCACACAGGAGTTGCCATGGAGATGCAGAATGAGTCAGACACACAGCATGGAAGAGAGGTAAAAGCCATGAGGTAGAACATAGGTTAATAAAAATATGGGTTAATTTAAGTTATAAGAGGTAGTGGGACAAGCCAAAGCTAATGGCTAAGCTTTCATGATTAATAATAAGTCTCTGTCTCATTATTTGTGAGCTGGCAGCCCAAAGAAAAATTCGACTACAAATACCAGACTTCCCATGCTCTAAAGCTGTGAAAAATAACTTTATGCCCTTTATAGATTACCCAGTCATGGGAATTGGGAAGCAGGTAGGCTATCTTCAGACCTCCACTCCCCCTCCTCTCTTCCACATCCAACCTCCCCCCTCTCATCCCTAGCTCTGTAGCAGACCACCTGCTGGGGCCTTCCCTTCTTCTCTTCCCATCTCCAGCAGACCACACAGCTCTTCTCCCACAAGCTCACTACTCACTACTCCATCCCTTTGTCTCTGCTGCCAACTTCTGCAGCCACTCTCTGGGAACACATCGGCCATGGAAGCAGATAAGCCAAGGAAGCAGATCCTGGTGGCACACTCTGCTTTCATCCTTCCCATGGATCCCCCTCAGGACTCCCCTCCCCCCACTTCTAGCCCATCTCCGTTCCTAAGTGTCATCTCCCAATACCAAAAAACACGTTCTAACTGGAACTCCCAGTGATCAAACCTGGCAGGATCTCGAAGGCATTCCTTACTGTGGTGGTTTGAATGAAAATGACCCTGATAAACTCACCTGGAGTGGCACTATTGGGAGGTGTGACCTTGTGGGAGTAGGTGTGGCTTTGTTGGAGGAAGTGTGTCACTGGTGATGAGCTTTGGAGTTTCAGAAGTCCAAGCCAGGCGCCACCCCCCCATGTCTCTCTCTTCCTGCTGCCTGCCCATCTGGATGTAGAACTCTCAGCCGTCTCTCCAGCACCATGTTTACCTGCCTCCACGCTTCCCCCCATGAAGATAATGGACTGAACCTCTGAACTATAAGCCAGCCCAATTAAATGTTCCCCTTTATAAGAGTTGCCATGATCATCATGTCTCTTCACAGCAATAAAACCCTAACGAAGACACCTACGAAGCAACCCATAGCCACTACACTCTCCTAAGAGCCAGNGAGTGCAATGGAAACCAAGGAATGGAACACCCACCCAACAAAGACAAGACAAGATAGCAGCANCTAGAATGANAATCATCCCAAACTCAGATGCCTAAACACCAGTGTAAAAACACAACTAAGAACACCCAGGACAATATGTCTCCACTAGAGCCCAGAAAGCCCACCACAGCAGGCCCTGGGACAGGCAACATAGCTGAAACACAAGATAAAGACCTCAAAACAGCCTTTATGAGTATGTTAGAGGTCCTGAAAGAGGAAATGAATAAATCTATTAAAGAAATACATGAAAACACAAGCAAACAGTGGAATGAAATAAAGAAAATAGCTCAAGACATACAAATGGAAGTAGAATCAATAAAGAAAACCCAAACTGAGGGAAAACTGAAAAGGAAAGGTTTAGGAACTCAAACAGGAACCTCAGAGGCAAACCTTACCNACAGAATACAAGTGCTGGAAGAGAATCTCAGTAACCAAAGACAAAAGAAATAGATACCTCAGTCAAAGAAAATGTGAAATCTAAAAAATCCAGGCACAAAACATCCAGGAAATTTGGGACACTTTAAAAAGAGCAAATCTGCAAATAACAGGAATAGAGGAAGGAGAAGAAACCCAGGTCAGAGGCACAGAAAATACTTTATGTTGAAATCACAGAAAAAAATCCCCAACCTAAAGAAGGAGATGCCTGTTGAGGTACAAGAAACATACAGAGCACCAAATAGACTGGACCAGAAAAGAAATTCCCCGTGTCACATAATAACCAAAACACTAGATGTACAGAAAAATGAAAGATATTAAAAGCTTCAAGAGAAAAAGACCAAATAGCAAGTATAAGGAGACCTATTAGAATTACGCCTGACCTCTCAATGGATACTCTAAAAGCCAGAAGGACATGGATAGATGTTCTTCAAACCCTAGGAGACCACAGATGCCAGCCCAGACTACTATACTCAGCAAAACTTTCAATCATAATAGAAGGAAAAAGAAAGACATTTTATAATAAAATCAAATTTGAGCAGTAATTTCAACAAATCCAGCACTACAGAAGGTGTTAGAAGGAAAACTTCAACATAAAGAGGCTAACCACACTCATGAAAGACAAAGAATAAACAATATCAGAGCAGCAAATTGAAAGAATTGGGGGAGGGCACATCACAGCAACAAAAAAAACAAGAAGCAACAAACGCTGCTCACTGATGACTCTCAACATCAATGGTCTCAATCCCTAATAAAAAGACACAGAAGAAGAGACTGGATTAAAAAACAGGAATCCATCCTTCTGCTGCATCCAAGAAACACACCTTAACATCCAAACTTTCAAAGAAGAGTTAACCCAATGGCTGTCTCTTATACACATCTAGATGTGTATAAGAGACAGGCCATAGTTACTCTGATACCCAAACCACACAAAGACCCAACAAAGAAAGAATTACAGATTTCCCTTATGGACATAGATGCAAAAATTCTCAACAAAATACTTTCAAACTGAGTCTAAGAACATATCCACCACAGTCAAGCTTCATCTCAGAGATGCAGAGATGGTTCAACATTCATAAATTGATAAATGTAATCCACCATATACACAAACTAAAAGGAAAAAAATCCACTTGGTCATTAGATGCAGAAAAGGCTTTTGACAGGGCTGGAGAGATGGCTCAGAGGTTAAGAGCACTGACTGTTCTTCCAGAGATCCTAAGTTCAGTTCCCAGCAACCACATGGTGGCTCACAACCATCTGTAATGAGATCTGATGCCCTCTTCTGGCATGCAAGCAGAATACTGTATATATAATAAATATTTTAAAAAATGCTTTTGACAAAATTCCAACACCCCTTCATAATAAAAGTCCTAGAGAGATTAGAGATACTCNGGACATACCTCAACATGATAAAGGCAATTTACATAAAGCCCACACCCAACATCAACATAAGTGAGGAAAACTCGAAACAATCCCACTCAAATCAGGAATAAGACAAGTTTGTGCACTCTCTCCATTCCTATCCCATACAGAACTTGAAGTCTTAGCTAGAGCAATAAGACAACTAAGGAGATCAAGGGGATACAAGCAGGAAGGGGAGAAGGCAAATTATCTTTATTTGCAGATGATACAATAGTATACATAAGCGACCCCCAAAANTCCACCAGGAAACTCCTGTAGCTGATAAACACCTTCGGCAAAGTAGCAGGATACAAAATTAACACACAGAAATCAACAGCCTTCCTATATACAAATGACAAATGGACTGAGAAAGAAATCAGGGAAACAANACCTTTCATAGTAGCCTCAAATAACATAAAATATCTTGGGGTAACTCTAACTAAGCAACTGAAACACTTGTATTTAAAAAAAAAAGCTTGAAGACAATGAAGAAAGAAATTGAAGAAGATATCAGAAAATCAAAAGATCTCCCATACTCATGGATCAGTAGAATTAATACAATAAAAATGACTGAAAGCAAGCTATAGNTCCAAAGCAATCTCCATCAAAGTTCCCACATAATTATTTACAGAAGTTGGAAGGACAATTTTCAGCTTCATATGGAAATACAAAAACCCAAGGATAGCTAAAACATTCGTGAATGATNAAAGAACTACTGGAGTTATCACCAACCCCAATCTCAAACTGTACTACAGAGCTATAGTAGTACAAACAGCATGGTGTTGCCACAAAAACAGACACATTGATCAATGGAATAGAATTGAAGACCCAGAAATAAGTCCACACCCTATGGACATCTGATTTTTTATATAAAAAAGCCAGAAATACACACTGGAAAAAGGACAACACCTTCAACAAATGGTGCTGGTCAAATTAGATGGCTATATGTAGAAGAATGTAAATAGATCCACACTTATTACCCTGCACAAAACTCAACACTGAATGGAGAAAAAGGGGAATAGCCTTGAACTCACTGACACAGGAAAAAACTTTCTGAACTGAACACCNTTAGTACAGGCACTAATAACAACAAATAATAACAAATAATAAATGGGANGTCATGAAATTGAAAATCTTCTGTAGGACAAAGAACACCATCATTAGGACAAAGAGGCATCCTANAGAATGGAAAAAGATTTTTACCAACTACACTGATAGAGGGCTAATATCCAAAATATATATTTAAGTAAACTGAGTATTGAGAAAACAAATAACTCAGTTTTAAAGTGGGATACATCTCTAAGCAGAGAATTTTCAAAAGAGGAAACTCAAATGTCTGAGAAACACTTAAAGAAATGTTCAACTTAGTCATTAGGAAAATGAAAATCAAAACTACTCTGAAATTTCATCTTACACCAATCAGAATGGCCAAGATCCTGACCAACACACACACACACACACACACACACACACACACACACACACACGAATGTGAGATCATGCTGCTGAGGATGTGGAGTAAGGGGAACATTCATCTTTGCTGATGGGAATACGAACTTGTACAGTCACTATGGAAACCAGTGTGGTGGTTCATCAGAAAGATAGAAACCCATCTACCTCAAGATCCACCTGTACCTCTCTTGGGAATATACCAAAAAGACACTTTATCTTACTACAGAAGCACCTGCTCAATCATTTTCATTGCTGCTCTNTTCATAATAGCTTGAAATTGGAAACAACCTAGATGTCTGCCAATGGATGAATGGATAAAGAAAATGGAACATTACTGAACCATTAAAAAAATGAAATAATGAAATATGCAGGTAAATGCATAGAACTAGAAAAAAAACTAGTAAGGTAACTCAGACCCAGAAAGACAAATATGGCATATATTCACTTAGATGTGGATGTTAGCTGGTAAGTCATTGACAAGCAAGCTACAGTTCATATAACTAGAGTTTAGATAGAGAGTAAGGGCTAGAGAGAAGGGATAGATCTCCCTAGGAAGGGAGACTAGAATAAACAGTTATGGGTGGGGGGGTGCTAGAATGGGAGGATCAAACAGGGTTGGGGAGGCAAGAAATATTTATGGCAAGAATATAGGGAGAGACATCTAACACCAANGGGAGACAGGCTAACACTGAGGGCTATTTAGGAGTCATATGGAAACCTAATACAGTAGAAGCTTCCTAAAATATACGTATGTGAAGACAATCTAAATGAAATCACCAAATAACAGGAAAGACAGAGCCCCAACTGGACAATTGAAGCTTCCTGTACTAGGAATAGGTTGCATCTAATCCAGTTTTTGGCCAAATGGGCCCCATGGAATCCCCCAAACAACCCAGGCTATTGCCAAAGTTATTGGTGGCTCTCCACAGCCAGACAATACACAGAGACTGACAGACCTTTCAACATTCCGTCCTAAAAGGGATATCTCCATCAAATGCCTCCCCTCAGGGTCCAGGGGACCTGGGACAAGAGAAGGTGGAAAGAGTTTAAGAGCCAGAAGGGATGGAGGACACTAATTCCTCTAGGATTAAGGCCTTCTAGAAACAACAGAGTCACACACACGAACTCACAGAGACAGTATGCACAGGGCCTGCATGGGTCTGCATCAGACGGGATCTTAGAGCTGGAAGGGGCCCTGGACCTGAAAGGAGAGGTGGACGCACCCCTAACCCAGAAGCTGTCTCCAACTGACAGCCACTTGCAAATGAAAAATCAGTTTTCTCAAAGGGAGCTTCACTGGGGAAACAAGCCACTCTTAAGGGCAGGTCACATGCCCAGCAGTAGATGGCCAACACAAAATGAACTCAATGACGTCTTTGGAGGTTTTTGTCTCACAATGTTGTCAGGGCACTTTTTTCTACACTACAGGTCCATTGTGTATATATCATGTCGTCTGGTTTGGGGTTTCTGGGGAATTCCCATGTGTGTGAACGTGTGTGTCTCTGTGTCTACCTGTGTTCCTTGTGCTTTTTCTTTGTTTCTCTTACTTGTTTGGTTATTTTGTCATATTCCAGTTTGCTTGTTTTCATTTTATGTTACTTCATTATTATTCTTTACATTCCTATCTGTAGTCTAATGAGAGAAAGAGAGGATATGGATCTGGATGGAAAGGGAGACAGAGAGGAATTGGGAGGAAGAGGAGGAGAGAGAAACCATAATCAGACTATATTGTATGGAAAAACTCTATTTTAATGAAAGAAAAAGACAGAAAAAATAATAAATTATCCAGTCTCTGGTATTCTGTTGCAGTAGAGAGAAACTGACTGAGATTAGGGAAAGGGCACATGTACTCTACCANGAACTTAGTTTTGTGTTAAACTCTGTTCTTGCAAGAAACAATACTCACCTTATTCCCTTGAGACAGAGTCTCTCNTTGATTTAGAAGCTTGCCATTTTAGCCGGAATGTCTGGCTAACAAGCTCTCCAGATTTGCCTTTTCCATGGGTTACAGGCATGCACAGCCATGCCCCATTTTTTTTTCTTAAAGGTTTGTTTATATTCTGTGGGCGAGTGTTTGCCAGCATGTATGTAAGTGCACCACGTGGGTACAGTGCCTGCAGATGCCAGGAGGGGGCACTAAATCCCCAGGGATGGGAGTTACAGATGGGTGCTGGGAACCTTGGTCCTCTGCAAGTGTGGCAAGTGCTCTTAACCACTGAGCCCCTATGGCCAACATTTTATGTGTGTGCTGGGATTTGATTGTGTTTCCAGAGAAAATACTCTTTATTTACTTTGTGTGTGTGTGTGCATGTGTGCGTGCACTTGTGGGTGTGCCTTCTGTGTGCACGCAGAGAGCAGAGGAGGGATTCAGATGTCCCCTCTCACTCTCTGCCTCATTCTCTTAAGTCAGGGTCTGTCCCTGGCACTTGCTTTTTTTGTTGTTTTGTTTTGGGTTTTTTTTTGGGGGGGGGCTAGGCTAGGAAGTTGGCAAGCCCCAACAACCCTCCTGTTCTCGGCCCCACATCCTTGGAGTTCCATGCACTCGTGGGATTATAACATGAGTGTGGGATCCAAACTCAGGTCCTTGGGCTTCTCCAGCAAGCACTCCTCCCCACTGAGCTGCTTCTTCAGGCCAATATTACTGAGTTTTAAACTCAAACCCAACTCGTAGCAAGGAGAGGAGACACAAAATGATTGATTGTTAAACTGAGCACTTTGTTTTTGTTTTAATAAGAACTTGCTGTGTAGCCCAGGCTAGTCTCAAACTCATGATCTCTCTGCCTCAGCTTCCTGAGTGCTAGTACATGTGACACCATGCTGTACTATAGAAAAAATTTACACCCCTCCCTCCATCCCTCCTTCCCTTCCTCTCTTCCTCCCTCCCTCCTTCCCTTCTTTCCTCTCTCTCTCTCCCAAGGATTGAGCCCAGGGCCTTACACGTGCTAGACAACTGTTCCATCACTGAGCTGTGTCTCCAATCCTCAACATTTTAAAAAAATAATAGATTATTCTAGAACAGACTGAACTAGCACTGAAACCATCACAGCATTTGACATGTAGTAAAAGAAACTGTTTCATGGATTTGTACACGTGTGTGTCTCTGTCTTGGCTCATATCGAGTGCCGATTTTCTTCCCGAGGGCTGAGGTCTCTACCTCATTCACTGACTCCAACCATGCAAGGAATGAGGGCTTATTCTAAACCCTGCCTTGTAGACAAGGAAGTAGAAGCAGCAAGAGGTGACCTCACTTGCTCTGTGCTAAAGCAGAAAGTGGCACAGNCAGGGCTTGCAGCCCCTGTCTGCCTGCTGACACTNGCTGTGATATCTGGCATAACGTTCCTCTCATACATCAGTGGCTTTCCTTGGCTTTAAGCATCTTCAAGGCAGATCTCCGTGTTGTGCATACCCAAGCATCCTAAATAATTGAGTGAATGAGGAGAGTCTGGACAGGGCTGAGGAAGATTCTTNGCTTGCCCAAACTTCAGTCAGGCTCCTGATGCCCCTCCTGGACCTGTCTGCGCATTTCCTTGTAGATCCAGTTTCATAGGCACTCGGCTAAGTCAGGTTGGCAAGAAGTCCCACCCTGGATATCTGATCATCCTTGATATCCTACCAGCCCCCACCTTCCCCTNTCTCTCAGCTGATGTCTGAGCATCCTGGCCTATCTCCAGGAAGAAGCCTGTTAGGTCAGCTTAAGCTCCAACTTCCCCGAAGCTTCCTCTTACTCATTTTCTACCCTCTGATGCCACCCTGCTCCTGGCCTATAAATTCCCTCTTGTTCCCACTGTATTTGCGGCTGAGTCTAAACTTTCTTCCTGGTTGCAACTCCCACTACAGTGGTCCATATCCATGGTGATGGTCCTGAATGAAGTCTGCCTCCCTGTCCTTCCTTTAGCGGGTACTGTTGAATTGTTTATCTTTTTAACAAGGTACAGGAGGCAGGTCCCGNACCAGGCTCAGCCTAGAGCTTGGTGGAGACCTTCTAAAGGACACTGTACCTTCCTGGTCTCAGTTCCCTCAGATAATGCCTTCCTCAGATGCCTAGTAAAGTGCCAGGCCTGTTGCTAGCCCAGCAGGGACAAAAAATGTAGAANTGTTGGCCAGAGCCAGGAGAGAACAGGCAGCGGAGATCCAGGATGGAAGGACAATTGTCATCTTGCCTGAATCTGGAATCAACTAAGAGACAGGCCTCTGGGAGGGTCTGGGAGGGTCCGGGAGGGTGTTTCCAGGAAGGATTGACTGAGTGGAGTAAGACCCTCTCTCAGAGTGGGCATTCCCTCCTGGCAGTGGCCCAAATGTAAAGATGTCTGGGGGCAGGATGCTGCTTTCTGCCACTCACCTTCACTCCTTGTTGATGTGTGCAGCTCCTCTACTGTGATGCCTTGCTGGTGTCAGAACTCAGCTCCTCTGGCTTTCCAAGGTAGACTGAAGACCAGGGCTTCTCTAGGAATCTTCCAGGCTTTCAGCACCAGATCAAGACTGCTGAGACACACAGCTTCGTGGACTGAGAAGCTACAGTGTCCTCAACCTCTCCAGAATGTGCATATCTCTATTGTTTGACTACCCAGCCCGTGTCATGTAACCAATCTAATAAACCTGTCTATAGAATTCTCACAACGATGAGAAGTCAGACTCCAGTAGAGACTATTTGGTCTCAATGGCCAGTCAGAATATAGATAAGGATCATTATCTATATTGATATCANNGGGAATGAATGAGCNATTTTTGAAGGTAAAGAAGAAATTCCTCAACGCCCTAAGGTTCAAGCAGGTGTGTCTGGAACTCAACAGCGCAANAGGAAAATGCAAACAAGAATCTCAAACCCGTGGCCCAGGGGCAAGAAGGTTGAGGAAACCCAACATCTGACGTCAGCGGAGGCCTCTGCTGTTCTCAGGGCTGCACAGCAGGCTCTGTTCAGAGCAGGAAGCCAAGAGCTACTCAGAGGGCAGGCAGCTGCAAGGCCTCCTCTGGGAAGACATCCTTTGATCTCCCCAGCAGCCAGGGGTCCTGCTTCCTGCATCCCAGAATGCCTCTCCAGAAGAGACTGCCAAGGTCGTGGAGTCTGGCCCCACTGGACAGATGAGGCCA
>LZPO01037921.1:478759-499495 GCA_001675575.1 Neotoma lepida
GAAGAAAGTTGCCCAAGGTCACACAGCTAGAAGCTGAGCCCAAGCTTGTCGGGTGGCAGAGCCTTAAGAGAGCTGGCCTTTGGGTCACTTTAGGGCCCTAGGGAACTGTGTTCCAGCAACCTGAGTTCCGACAAATGTCAACAGCTTTGAGTGTAGGGAAAAAGATGGCAACGTGTACGGCTTACTGGGTCGGCCTATGTGTCAGCCATTGTGCTGAGCATGTGATTTGTGTGAGCACTTATGTAATCCTCACAATTGCACATGGGGAAATTATTCATTATCTCTTTGTATATAGGGAGCAAAAGCGGAGGTGTCGGCAGTTGAGTGGTTGGTCCAGGGTCACACACGGAGGCTCCACATTGTCCGTAGCGGGAACTTCACAGATGTCACTGTTCAGCATTCACCTCACACCATCCTTGCAATGAGAAACTAGAACTCAGAGATGCAGGTGAGAAGTAGACAAACATCACAGGATCCGGGGGCTCCCTCTCACCCGTCAGGGGGCTGTGAGCATCTAGGAACTACAGCCCTAGTAAATATGGTTTAGGCCACAAGGAATTCATGAAATAGCAGGGAGAAATTTGGTGACTCCATATTTTCAGGGGCCGCCTCCCTCACGCATTGATAGTGTTTCCTTATGATGGTTGGATGGACCGGTGTCTGCCATTGTCTGTAGATGTGACCAGTATTCAATGAAGAAGGCATTTCCTTTGTGTGGCTTGGCAGGCAGACAGCCTTAACTGAAGTCTCCCCCCAGACTTNCCCTTGCATCCCATTGGCCATGACTAGATCACATGCTTTTCATCAAAACAATATCTGACAGAAGGAATACAGTCACCACCACTGGCCCCAGCCAATCATGGATAGCAGCCTGTTCACTAAGAGTTTAGCCTTCCAGGGACAGGACCAAAATCCCAGTCCTTTGCTAAGGAGCTATCCTACGCTGTTGGTGCAGACAGCAAACCACCTNGAGGGGTCTCAGAGAGCTAGAAAAATGATTACTGAGTGGTTTAGCCAGCCTAAAATGTATATATAGTCAAAGGNATTAAAANCTGTATGTAACAGAGATTCCTGCACTAATGTGTTTGTTATANCACTATTCACAACACCCACATCTATGGGAAATCAGCCAAGGTATCCACAGATGGATAACTGGGTGTACTGGTTAGTTTTATGTCAACTTGACCTAAGCTAGAATCATCAGAAAAGAGGAAACCTCAGTTGAGAAAATGCCTCCATAGGATTGAGCTGTAGGCACGCCTATAAAGCACTGTCTTAATTAGTAACTGATGAGAGAGGGCCCAGCCCATTGTGGGTGGTGCCATCCCTGGGCTGGCGTCCTAGATTCTATAAGAAAGCAGGCTGAGCAAGCCATGTGGAGTAAGCCAGTAAGCAGCACCCCTCCATTGCCTCTGCATCAGCTCCTGCCTCCAAGTTCCTGCCCTGTTTGAATTCCTATTCTGACTTCCTCTGATGATGAACAGTGATATGGAAATATAAGCCAAATAAACCCTTTCCTTCCTAGCTTGCATTTGGTCATGGTGTTTCATCACAGCACTAGTAACTATGACTAAGACAATGGGTAAAGAAAATAGGATACGTATCATTAAATACTACTCAGCCATAANAGAATGAAATTCTGTCTTTTGGATAGAACTGAAGGACATTATGCTAAGTGAATAAATCAGGCACAGAAGGGCAAATGCCACGTTTTCATTGTTGTCTGGAAAGTAAAACTTGATCTCACAGAAGCAGAGGCTAGAATACGGTTACCGGAACCCAGGAGGGTTTAGAGGAGGGTCCAGGCAAGCAAGCACTGTGACCCAGATGTTGCTCCTCACTTGTTCACTGGCTCCCTGTNTGACCTTGACCAAGGCCTGGGTCTCTCAGGATTCCACTGGCCTCATCTGTCCAATGGGGCCAGGCTCCATGACCTNGGCAGTGGGTACAGAGGTGCAGATGGTTAACAGGGACAAACCTCTAATATTCTCTAGCATAGAGGAATAACTGTGGGCCACGGTGACTAATACAATGTTTTCAAATAGCTTGTAGAAGGGATATTGATTGCTCTCAATACAAAGAAATACTGTCTGAGGTGAGAACCATGCTATTGACATTGAACTGATCAATTACACATGGTACACAGGAACATTCAATGTCACATCACACTCCATAACGATGGACAATTATGCTGCATCAATCAAAAATTAAAATATATCTGTGGTGGCATGGGCGGTGGAATGAGCCCTCTCTCCTGCCCATCAATGTCTGAGGCAAGTGGGAGAGCTGGCCCTGTGGTCATAAGAGTGGGAGAGCCAATCCTGTTAGTGCAGGTGTGGGTGAGCCAGTCCTGAAGTTGTAAGCATGGGAGAGCTGTTCCCATTTCACATCTGGTGGACCAACCCTACAGCTGCCCACGCCCANACCCAAGGTTATGACTTGGCCCACTCCNTCATCCACCCCATCTACGATCTGCTGGAGCACATGAATGGACCTGACCTGCAGATCCAAAACTGCAGAATCTCCACAACACAGGGCAACAACAGGATATCCAGAAGGAACCCTATCGAGAGCCCAGCGTCGATATATTAGAAACTAGAGGCCTCGAACCAGACCAATGACTCTCTGTAATGAANACTTACAAGTAAAGCTATATGGACAAAAGGGTTCACGGCATGATTCACTGTGTCACACTGCAACTTCCATGATAAGGTTTTCAAGTTTCTCCCTTTTTTATTNTTTTCCTTTTTTCTCTTAAATTTTGTTTTATTTGGGGTGTGTGCAGGGGCAGAGGGCAGATGTAAAGGGATGGGGAAATGAATGGGATCAAGATACATGATGGAAAAGACACATTGAATAANTAAATAAATTTTCTAAAAATTAAAACATATTGCTTTTATAACAATTTTTAAATTTTTTATTTTATTGCATATATATGAGTATCTTAGTCAGTGTTCTATTGCTGCAAAGAGACATCATGACCACAACAATCTTACAAAGGAAAACATTTAATTGGGACTGGCTTACAGTCCAGGGGTTTAGTTCATTATCATCATGATGGGAAGCACAATGGCATGCAGACAGATGTGGTTCTGAAGAGGTAACTGAGAGTTCTACATCTGGAATTATAGGCAGCAGGAAGAAAGAGACAGTGGGCCTGGGCTTGAGCTTCTGAAACCTCAAAGCCTGCTCCCAGTGACACACCTACGCCCACAAGGCCACATTTCTTAATATTGCCACTCCCTGTGAGCCTATGAGGGCCATTTTCCTTCAAANCACCACAATGTATGTTCTGCCTGCATATATGTCTATGTATCACATGTATGCTTCACACTTCATGCCAGAAGAGGGTGCCTAATCCCTGGGGATTGGAATTACAGACAGTTATGAACCACCATGCNGANGCTGGGATTTGAACCCTGATCCTCTGAAAGAGCAGCAATTGCTCTTAATTGCCAAGCCATCTCTCTAGCCCCCTGTATATATAGTTTTTAAAAGACTAATCCTCCCTGACAAGAGGGAGTAGGGNGGATGTGTGTGGAGTCTGCAGCCTCATCTAAGGACCTGAACTCAGGCTCTAAGCANCAAAGACCATTGCAGGTCCCACCTGCTGTGGACTCAGGCACTGGCATCCTTCCATGGGCTCTGAGACCAAGATAGACTGAGTCTAATATCTTGAGACTTAGAAACCATTTCAAATGTGTTGAGGGAGCAGGGGTGTGTCCCCAGAGCATCCTGGATTCAGCTCAGGGATTTAGTGAAAGCTACACTCACTCATTCAGTTGGTACGTATTAACAGGACAGCTGTTTTGTGATGGGCTCTCAGAGATGATCAAAACTCAGCATGCAGCTCGACAGTGACAGGTCCACCTTCCAGCTGGGGAGACAGTGAAACAGCCACACCTGTGTGAGTATGATAACAACCACAGTGAGTTGGGAGTGTGGTGCTCAGAAAGGAAGTCTCAGAGGGGGCTAGAGAGATGGCTCAGTCAGTAAAGGGCTTGTCATGAAAACATGAGGACCTGAGTAAGGATCCCCCAATGAAGAAGTGGAAACAAGAAGATGCTGGGGTCAGAAGCCCACCAATCAAGACAATGAATTAAGGCACTTCAGATTCAGTGAAAAATCTTGTTTCAAAAATAGAAATTGAGAATCTTATGTCAACTTCTGGCCCCCACAAACATGTACACACACACACACAGAGAGAGAGAGAGAGAGACAGACAGACAGACAGACAGACAGACAGACAGACAGAGAGAGAGACACAGAGACAGAGACAGAGAGACACAGAGACAGAGACAGACAGAAAGAGACAGAGACAGAGACAGACAGATAGACAGACAGAGAGAATGGGAAGGAGATGAATAGATGACTTTGGATGGAGTGGATGTAACTTGGCTCCCAACCTCAGCCACTTACTGGCTTTGTGACTTTTCAAAGGTAATTTATTTGACATCTCTGTGCCTTGGGTTCACTGGGAAATTGCTATCATCCAGGACCATAGGAAAAGCTACAGCAGACAAGGTGGGCTGCTCAAATGCTCAGGCAATCATAGCAGTTTTAAGAAACCTTGTGCGATCAACACAGTGGGCTAGCATGGTGGCTGTGCTTCTGGCTCAAGCCACACTATCTGTTTTTGAGGCCCTGCTCTGCCTCCGTGTGTGTGTGTGTGTGTGTGTGTGTGTGTGTGTGTGTGTGTGTGTGTGTGTGTGTGTGACTTTCCTATTTCTGTGATAACATACCCTAACCAAAGCAATTTAATGGAGAAAGGGTCTATTTAGGCTCCTAGTTTGAGAGAGTTAAAGTCCTTTACTGTGAGAAAGACATGACAGCTGTGGTCTCAGGAGCTCGATGACCACACGGCATCCATGCTNAAGAAGCAGAGTGTGAACAGGAAATGGAGCTGAACTCTAAAGCCCTAAGCCCTGCTCCCAGTGACCTGCTTCCACCAGTGAGACTCCGTCTCCTAAAGATTTTANAACCTTCCCAAACAGTGCCACCAGGAGGGGACTGAGTGCAGCTGGAAGACATTCCATGTTCAGCCCACAACAGTGTGCATGTATGGGGAGACCAACAAGACAGCGTCAAGTGCAATTCCTCAAGAGACATCCTCCACCTTCCTGCTGAGCCAAGTCCCCAATTCCTCAAGAGACATCTGAAGGTGGAGACCTTCCTGCTGAGCCAAGTCCCCAGCGGGCAACTTTGTGGGGTTAGTTCTGTCCATCCTCCTTTATGTGGATTTTGGAGATCAACCTCAGGTCATCAGGCTGTGTCATGGTACATGGCATGGAGCTTGCTGATTATACGAGGCTGGCTGGCCAGTGAGCCCCAGGGATCTGCCTGCCTCTGCCTCCCAAGCACTGGGACTACGAAGTGNGCCACCACATCCNGCTTTTTACATCAGTGCGGNGGATCAAACTCAGGTTCTCACATTTGCACAGCAGGTACTTTACCAGCTGAGCCATTCCCCAGCCTCACTGCCTGCTTTGAGCAACGACTTCATCTTCTTATGCCCTAAATCTCCCTATCTGAAACACAGAGCCNATAATAGAGGCTTACCGGAAAGGTTAAATAGCCCTCTGTCTTTAGAGCTGTTAGCACAGAGCCCAACACACAGTGGGTCAATAAATATTGGCAAAGGTTATTAGTATGACAGTTCTTACCCATCTGAAATTAATTCTGAAAACAAATGTGAAAATGTAGTCATGTCAGACATTTGCAGTCTGGCTACTGCAAAGCCATTCTTAGTTATTGTTTAATATCTTAATAATGAAGGTGTATGTCAGCATTACCTGTAAAGCTATGACAGTTAAACACCATCAACACCCCCGGGTTTCTATTGCATCTAGATTTTCCTCTATATTACCGCCCTTCCTATTTCTCCCACTACTGACGTGTGGGTACCACACCTTGAGAAGCAACCATTGTTAAGATAAACAAAGCCAAAGCAAAACCCAGCCCACAGTCTTGCGGCAACTGCAGTTTCCAGCTTGTGTGATAGTTAACCAATCACAAGCGGCAGGGTGCAAATGGTGTTCCCTAATTGATTCATCAAGCTCTGTACAGATCAGGTTATGAAAACAGGCCCAGTGGGAGGATTGTGTGAGCACAAAACCCTTNGCACTGAGCCCAGGCAGACAGAGCAGCCTTCAGGGAACACCAGCCTCACCTTTGTGTTGTGTATGCCACAAAGTGCAGTGCTGACTCTTGTGAGCAGGAGAGAACCTGGACGAGCTTTGCCTCCATCGTAAACCCACCAGAGCTTCTTCAGACTTTTGTGTTATTACTACCCCTGCTTTGAGGGTGGTCATGCAGCGGATGGATGCCAGATAGATGTGTTCAGCAATAACAACTAACACTAATTGAGCACTTTCCAGGTTTAGCTCTGCTAAGGAGGAGGATCATAACATCATTCCTACTTTACAGTCGATGAAACAGAGGCAGCACAATGCTAAACCGGCTGGGCTGCAAAGACAGCTTGGTCAATAAAGTGCCTGCCTTGCAAAGATCAGGATCTGGGTTCGAATCTCAGAATCCACATATTAAAAAAAAAACAACACACACATTCCTATAATCCCAGCTCTGGGGAGTCACAGACAGGTGAATCCCTGGGGCTTATTGGGCAACCAGTTTAGCTTACTTGGCAAGTTTCCAGGTCAGTGAGAAGCCTTGTCTCAACAATAAGGCAGACAATATCTGAGGAACCATACCCAAGTTGTCCCCTGGTTTCTGCACACATACGTGCGTGCGCTCCTCCATCCCCCTCACACCACTATATACAAGATTCAATAGAGCTGAGGATACAGCTCAGTGTTGTCACTTAGCATGTGTAACCCCTGGGTTCCGTTCCTGGCATCACCCTAAAAAGCTAAAGTTCAATAACATGTTTAGAGTTGCAGAGCAAACGGAAGCGCCAGCTGCTACCATGTAGTCTTTTTTTTTCAAAGTACGGCTTCAGCTGGCGAGTCAATAAAGGCACAGCTCTGTGTAGACAACACAGCTGGGCGTGTGGCTCAGTGGCAGAGAGCTTGTCTAGCATGTTCATGGCCTTGGATTCTGTTGCCACTTCGGGGTGGGGAGAGATGGGGGGCAGAGCTGTAAATGATGCTTATGTCTAGCTTATGACTGTAGAGATATGGGTAGAGTTTCCCCTTTTGTTTTTATTTATCTGTGTCTTCTATATTTTCCATTAGAAATACATATCACTTTTATGCAGGGGAAACTAATCAAAATTAGTGTTTTAAATGGCTGTGGCAAGAGTCTGGATGGGTGGGGGCTGGGGTGGGAGTGGATTAATGAACAGCTGCAGTAGTCGGGAGAGGGAGGGGAAGGCGTGAACCAGGGTTTTGACTGGGGTGAGTGTGGATGAAGGGATGGCTAGAGGAAATTTACAATTTCTTTTGGGGGTGGCGTGTCATGGTGCATGGGGCAGTGAGATGGCAACTCTGGGGAGCTTTCACCATGTGGTCTCTTGGGATTGAACTCAGGTCACCAGTCTTGGTGACAAGCATCTCTACCCTCTGAGCCATCTTGACAGCTTGGTTATGGGGAATTTAGAGGACAAGAAGATGTGGCAAGAAGGAAGCAGCTGTCTGGGATCCGTTCACTCCATACATGATGATTGCAGCTCCTTTGGTTGCACATGATAGGCGTGTTTCTGGGCTCACAGAACATCAGTACATCCAGGNGAAGACAAATCATTAGGAGATGCTTTGGTCTGACAAGGGAAAAGGAGTTGAGGGAACCACAGAGTTTGGTGGAGAACCAACTCAGACTGGCTTCCCCTTTAGAAGCATTCAGATAGACTCGGGAGAAAGTGAGAGGAGGGGCTTCCAGGGTATGGGAGGAAAACCGTTCTTAGCACAGAGAACAGCAGTGGTGGACACTACAGCAGCAGGAGCCTCTTCACTGAGGAACTGACGAGGATAGACGGCTGGAGTGTGAGGCAGGGTGAAGGAGTAGGACCCAGTCACTCTCAGGACAGAGACTCAAGCTGAATGAGATGGACAGCTAACTGAGGTTCCAGCAGAGGAGAGACAGGCTTGACTTTCATCTTGAAAGGGTCACTGAAGCTGCAATGTGGGGGCATAGACAGGGGCAAAGCCGGTAGCAGAGGGTCTGTTGCAGTCATCCCGGGAGAGATGGAGTGGTAGGGTCACCCCAGTGGCTGGATTCAGAAAGTACCTGCAGTGCAATGTCAACATCCCCAGCTTACTGCATGTGTAANNCAGAAAAGGATGCCAGGGCAGCCCACACTTGGGGAGNGTGTGCTTATGAGGAGTTTCTTTTCTGGTCCTATCGGTTTGGCATTGCATCTGTATGGATGTGTCTCTCCTTAATTTGGGGAATTTTTTCCCTATGACCCCGTTGAAGATCTGTCTGTGGCATTGACTTGAGATTCTTCTCCTTCGCCTATGCCTGTAACTCACACATTTGGTCTCTTCACGGAGTCCTAAGGCTCCTGCATATTCCTTTGGTGTGTTTTAAAAATGTTTGTATTCTTTGATTGTGTGATCCAATTCCTCTGCTTTATCTTCAAGTCCTGATAATATGTCTCCTACTCATCTACTCAATTGGCAAAGCTTTCCCCTGAGCTGACTAATTGGGTTACGGAGTTTTGTTTCGTTTTGTTTTGTTTTTTATGACATCATCACTTTAGTTTAGATTTTCTTCGGTATTTCTACCTCCTTACTGAATTCAGTTGTAAGATCCCAAACCGTGTGTGTCATTTCACTCAACTGTATATATTGGCTTTCTTGACACAGGAGCTTCTTCCTATCCACTTTAGACTCACTGAGCCATCCTCTTAAAGAATTATGTGATCATGTGTATAGTTGCTCTTTTAAGTTCTGTGTCCTGGGGTCCATCTAGGTACTTCTCATTGGAGCACATTCCTATAGGACTGGTGAGGTTTGGGGGCTGGGGTGGAACACACTGTCTTGACCTTCCTGTTGTGTTTTTGGGATGTGACTTCAGTGTGTGGACTTCTTTTGTTGGTGTGTGTCTGATGTGAGATTCTGAGCTCCCTCTTTGAGTAGAAGTTACTTTTAGTTTTGTTGTTGCTCAAGTTTGGTGGATTTTAGATCAGGTATGGGGAGTTGGCAGGTCAGTCCTTCCAATACTCAGTGTTGATGGATTGGAGGACTAGGGATGTTTCCAATCCAGTGGTAACTGANAAAACATGCAAATGGGATAAACAGCTGGGCCTACTTGGGCTGGTGTGTAAGCTGCTTGTGAGTGTGAGTATGCTGGGACTCACCAGACCAGGCCAGCTCACACTCACAGACTGTGTAACACAGGCTAGACCTGGGGACTGGGGACAGCCNGGGTGGACAAAGATCCAGGGAACTTAACAGGTTGGACCAGTATACAGGATGCATGGCCAGGGCTAGGCCAGAAGCTAGGGACAGTGCAGGTGGGAGAGGGTCCAGGGACACGCCAGCCTGGGCTGGCACACAGGAAGTGTGACTGGGGCTAGGACTGGAGGTTGAAGATGGCTGGGATTTGAGAACCTGGGAAGATGAAGCTGTCACTTTCTGTGAAGAAAATCGGGTCGAAAGGCAAATTTGCAGACNGCAAACCAGGAATTGCTGGTGGGTGTGTGGAGTTTAAGGTGATTTTCAAATGTCCAGGTAGAGAGGCCAAATATCACCGGGGTGTGCTGGGAAGATGTTCAGAAGANAGGGCAGGGCGGAGACACCANAGCACAAGTGTTTGTGAAAGGCCATGTAGGGGCCAGNGAGATNGCNCAGTAGGTAAAGGCACTTGCTGCCAAGCCCAGTGACCTGCACCCATCTCTGAACCCACACGGTGGAAGGAAAGAAAGAGTTCCCTCAAAATGTCCTCTGACCTCCACATGTGTGTGCGCGCGCACACACACACACACACACACACACACACACACACACACACACNCACACACACACACACACACACACACACACACACACACACACACACAACTGTAATGAAGTTTTTTAGAAGAAAGATACGCAGAAGAGGATCTAGGAGACAAGGTAAAGGACAAAGTGTGGCTGCTGGGTTTTCAGTGTGGCCTTCTGGGACGACGGCATTCCTTCTTCAGAAACAGAGGACACAGGAGAAGGAGCAGGCGTTGGAGGGAGGGTGATGTGTATGCATTGGACATGCTGCCTTTGAGGTGCTGAAGGACTATGGACAGNCAGAGATTGGGCTGACAGAGAGCAAGACAGGAATGGGGCTAGCTGATGTGCCAGCAAAATATGGAGAAGAAATGAAAATCTATTCAGCACTGAGCGTCTCACCAATCCCCAGAGCCAGGGTAAGCAGGCAATGATGCAGGTGTTCCAGAGCCCCCCCAGTGAAACCTTCAGCAACGTGTTCTCTGGAGGAAATGCATCAGAGAAGAACCAGAAAAGACAGACCCTGCCCTGCCCAGGCTCAGCACCATCTGCTTCTCCAGGGTTCCTGAAGAGGGGGCTCCTGAGACACCAGGAAAGGGATCAGATGGAATGAAGATCTGAGAAGTAGAGTTGGAAGTGAAAAGCCCATTCATAACCTACAACCAAACAAATCACCTCTAGTATAAAATAGATTTATTGGGGGGGTTGNTTGTTTGTTCATTTTGTGGGACTGGGGATTGCGGTCAGGGCCTCACATACCTTAGCAAAGGCTCCACCAGTGAGCCACATGCCCAGCTTGTCTTACTTTTTTTTTTTTAAGTGTTGGGACAAGGTTTCACTAAGTTGCCCAGATTCACTTTGAACTTACTCTACAGCCCAGGCAGGCCTTGAATTTGGGATTATCCTGCCTCAGGCCCCTGAGTAGCTGATCTGTCTCCATTTATCTACACAATTGATCTACATCCTGAGAATTTTAGTCATAAGTGGGGGAGGGAGGAAAATTCAAAACACAGAAAAGTAGGCAATAAAGTAGAACTTCTGTTTCTGCTGATATGACATGTTATAGTCCCTGAATGACCTTCCTGATAAACATAGATGGAAATATGGAATATATATGAAATATATATGAAATATATATATATATATGATATATATATATATGAAAGCTACATTGGTCATTTTACATCTAAGTCAAAAGAGACAAAAGTATAAATATGCTGTGGAACAATCTTTGTACACTGTAAGTGTGTGTTACTCTCACTGGTTAATAAAGAGCTGACTGGCCTATAGCTGGGCAGGAAGAGATTGGGTGGGAGAGCCAGACTAGGAGAATGCTGGGAAGAAGAAGGGCGAANTCTGAGGAGTCACCAGGAGACATAGAGGAAGCAGGACATGAACTTGCTAACTGAGATAAGGTACTGAGACACATGGTAGAACATAGATAAAATACGGGTTAATTTAAAATGTAAGTGTTAGCTAGCAACAAGCCTGAGCTATTGGCCGAGCATTTATAATTAATATTAAGCTTCTCTGTGGTTATTTGGGAGCAGCTGCCAAGACACAGAGAAACTCCGCCTACATAAATATATAAGGCACTCCAGGACAGCCAGGGCTACACAGAGAAACCCTGTCATGAAAAATCAAATATATATAATATATACATACATATATATACTATATATACATATATACTATATATATTAAGCATAAAGTATGTCTGAGGCTAATAATGATTAGAGAATAGTCACCCAGAAGANAGATGAGGAGCATTATATTAAATGTTACCACTCTGTAACACAAATTGCTAAATGGTCTTATTAATAAAAAACCTGGAGCCAGATATTGGGGTGAAAGCTGAGAGATCAGAGGAATAGAATAAGCCAGCCACAAGTTCTTACTGCTAGGAAATCCTCAGCCCAAGAGAGCTACTTCCTGTATACTCAAGCCTTATATACCTTTCTGTGCCCTGCCATCTTACTTCCTCTCTCCGCCCAGCTACACATCACTTCCTCTTTCCACCCAGCTCTATCACTTCCTGTCTCTCTGTACAGACCTCCAGACCTCCATGGCTAACTAGTGCTGGGATTAAAGGTGTGTACTACCACGCCTGACCTCTATGTTTAATATAGTGGCTGGCTTTGTCCTTTGATTCCCCAGGCAAGCTTTATTTGTTAGAGCACAAATAAAATATCACCACACCATTCTAAATAAGGGGGTTATGGAAGTCCTCACAGAAACATAGTGAGTTTGGGCTGGCGAGATAGCAGGTAAAGGCGCTTGTTGACAAGCCCAACAATCTGAGTTTAATCCCAGGACTCATGTGATGGAAGGAGAGAACTAACTCCCACAAGCTGTGTCTCTGACCTTCACACAGCATCAGAGTTCATGCATGCACACACACACACACACACACACACACTCACATAAACAAAAATTTAGAGAACAAATAGTAACATTTAAGGAAAGTTTTGTAAGTGATGAAGAATAATCACATGAATATCTGAGTAAAGACTGAGTCAANTGGAAGATACCTGTAGTGAGAATGTGTCTGGAACAAGAATGCTCAGAGAAGCTGGTATGGCTGAGACTAGAGGAAAGAAGGAGGCAGATATTAGCTAGGTGTGTTTAATCTCAGCACTCAAGGGTAGAGCCATGTAGATCTCCTTGAGTTTAAGGCCAGCCTGGTCTACATAGAGAGTTCCAGTCCAGCCAGGGCTACATAATGAGATCCAGTTGCAATAGGAAGAAGATGAGGAGGAAGAGGAGGAGGAAGAGAGGGAGGAAAACTAGGAGGGGGAGGAGGAGGAATCACAGCAGGAATAAAGATAGGCTTCTAGACTGACAGTGTTTTCTTGCAACATTTTGAAGACCTCACTGGTTCCATTATCTTCCTTCCCCCACGATTTCTGTGGGGAAGTCGGCTGTTCTTCTATCAGAGACCCTCTGAAGATGTGATGTCTTTTGTCCTCTGACTGTTCTTAACATTTCTTTAGTCTTAGTTTCCATAAATCTTACTATTGTGTTCCCAATATAGCTTTCCTTGAATTCCTTCTGTCTAGGATTCACAGTTAATTATGAATCTTATGATTTGATGTCTTTTTTTATATTTGAAAGCTGTCAACAATTACTCCTGATTTTCTCTTCTTTTTCACTTAGAGACTCCAATTACATATCAGTTAGATATCTCCCCTGTGCTTCATGCATCTCTTACATTACTTTATATTTTCCCCTATTTTCCAGCATCTCCCTGCTTCAGTCTGAACGTTTTCTTTTGGTCTATATCAAAGTCTACTAATTCTTTCTCTTCTTGTATCCGATCTGTCACCAAATCCATTTACCGAGTTCTTAATTTCAATCACCATACTTCCTAGTTCTAGAATTCATTTTTATAATTTCCATCATTTCCGTTTCTCTTCTGAGATGCCCCATCTTTCCATTTAATTGATTGATCTTGTTAATCACTCTCATTTCAAAGTCTGACAATGGGACCGATGAGATGGCTCAGTGGGCAAACTGACAATGGGACTGATGAGATGGCTCAGTGGGCAAAACCCACAGGCTGCACAAGCCTTGTGACCTTAGTTCAATCCCTGAAACCCACATGACGGTGGCTAGAGAAAACCGACTTTACAAAATTGTCCTCTAGGGGCCTGGAGAGATGATGGTTCAGTGGTTAAGAGCACTGGCTGTTTTTCCAGAGGACCAGGGTTCAGTGCCTAGCATTCACATGGTAGCTCACGATCATCTGTAACTCTGGTTTCAGGGTGTCTGATGCCCTCTTCTGGTCTCCAAAGGTCCTAGGCATACAAATGATGTACAGACAGGAATGCAGCCAAAACACTCATATATATATATAATTAAAATTTAAAAATATTATCTACTGACCTCTACATGTTTGCTGTAGCACCCAGGCACTCATCCACCACCACCCCCAAGTCCCCGACACACAATAATCCTAAATTTAAAATGAATAAATAACTGCCTGACGATGCTCACAATTTCCTATGGAGAATTCTTTTTTTTAATCAATGTGCACACCGTTGCATGTGCGTGAGTCACGCTTCTGATCACAGTAACAACCCTGAGAGAGCCGCTTAAGAGAAGAAAAGGTTTATTTTGTCTCAGGGTTTCAGAGATTTCAGTCCGCTGTTGTTTCCACCATTGTTGTAGGCCTGCAGTGAGGCAGGGCATCACGGCAGCCATGGGTGTGACAAGGGCGAGGTAGCTTACCTGCAGCCAGGAAGTGTTCCTGTTTGAACAGGATTCCTTTTACTTGACCTTTTGTTCTACTGAGCTCCCCGTCTCATACATGGGGTTGCCCAATTTAGGGCAAGCCTTCCCTCCTTGATCTGTCTTCTTGGGAAAAGCACTAATGGACACACCCAGAAGTGTGCGTCACTAATCACTAGGGACTTCCCAACANAGTCAAGTTGACACTCACAANTAAACACCACTGAGCTGGAGAGAAGGCTCAATCAGTACATTGCTTCCATACACTGTGAGGACCTGAGTTCGCATCCCCAGCACCCGTCTAAAAAGTTAGGGGCAGTGTCACAAGCCTATAACCTCAGCAATGAGGAGGCAGAATCAGCAAGACCTCTGGTACTTGCTGGCTGCCAGCTTAGCCGAACTGGTGAGTTCCAGGTTCAGCAAAAGATCTCATCTCAAAAAATCAGGTGGAGAGCAATTGAGGGAGACATCCGATACCAACTACCAACTTCTAAGGCACACGTACATGCACACATACACAAACATGCACAGTCTTTCTCTGTGTCTCTGTCTCTCTCTGTCTCCCTCTGCGTCTCTCTGTCTCTCTGTCTCTCTGTCTCTGTCTCTCTCTCTCACACACGCACACAGATTAACCACTGCAATGTGTTTAGTGTCTTTTCATTAAAACTGGACATTGCATGTAAAAAACTGTAGAGATAATTTCCTGCTCCACCTCACGTGCTTCCACTCAAGGGAGGAAGTACNTTCACTTCACGTGGGTCATGGAGGTGGTTCACAAAGACTGAGAAGATCCAAAGCTGCCTTTCAGTCTATGGCTCAATGGCTAATCCATCTGATTCACTCACGACTACCCTGTGTAAAAAGTGCTATGGAGAAAGTCAACACAGTGATACAAGAGCGACTACTGTGNCATGGGGAGTGAGAAGCAGCTGCCATTTTAGCTAGAACTTTGCAGGAAGGCCTCTTTGAGATCAACACCTGGGTAAACAGTAAGACAACAACAGCCATGTGAAGATCCAGATCATCACCCCCCTCCCCAGACAGTGACCAACCAACGAAAGTGAGGTGGAAATGAACTTGGTATCTATGTAACGNAAAGAAGGCAGAATGGTATTACAGTGTGCATCAGAGTTGGCCATTAGCGCCTTGACAATGCNTGTANATTTTATTTCCAATGCAGTGGGATATTATTAAAGAATTCCATCTAAGGGAATGATGCAATGTGCTTTGTGACTTTGAAAGATCACTCTGGCTTATGAGAAATATCCATTGGGAAATAAGACTGGAAGCAGAAAGACCAGAAAGGCTGCTTGTAGTCATCCAGGTGAGAGAGGGTGCTGACCTTGACTAGGGTAGTGGGCAAAGGAAGAAAACTAGGACCTTAGCTGTACTGAGCTGTACTTGGACCACAAGTCCAAGGCTTTCATGGTGCTTAGATTTGGGGTGGGTGGGGAGAGAAAAGTGCTTGAGCAATTCAGTGGATGGTAGAGCCATATACCAAGATGGAGAAGGATAGGGGAGGCGTAGACAGATTCAGAGAATAGAAGCCAAGAATTCCAGGGAGAAGCCATTTACATATCACACAGGTGGCATTAATTTAGTGTTCTTTTGTTGCAAGAATCAAACTTGCTTAGGTCAAACTGACTTAAACAAAAGTGAGAATTTGTTGGCTAACACTCTTGTGAATTAGAAGTTCACGAGTAACTTGATGCAGGTGTTGTAACTGTCATAGACACGCATATACACTCAGAGGCGCGTGCTATCTCACTCTCTTTCTGTCTCTTTCCCCTCCTTTTCTTCTCTTCTTCCTTCCTCTGTGACTGGGAAAACTTAATCCTGCAGTGACTGCAGCAACACTACAGAAGAAAGTGTCGGTAGCAGGTGGGAAGGCATCCATCCCACGGTGTCTGTCTACCATCCCATGGTCTACCATGGTGTCCACCATCCCATGGTCTACCATGGTGTCTACCATCCCATGGTCTACCATGGTGTCTACCATCCCATGGTCTACCATGGTGTCCACCATCCCATGGTCTACCCACTGTGTTCTACTGCTCCACCCCCCCCATATCGGATGCTAGAGTTGGATCTAGGATGTCCCCCAAAGGCCCATGTTAGAAGCTTGAATCCCAACTTAAAACTATCTAGAGATGGTGGAAACCTTAGGGGTTGGGCCTAGAAGGAGGTCTTTAGGTCATTGGAAGAGTACTTTGGGGGGGAGATGTTAGACCCTGGGACCTTCTTTCACTTACCATCCATGTACTGAGTGGTTTTGCTCTGTGGTGAGCTTCTCCCCATGATATTGAGCCTTATCACAGGCCCAAAGGGAAGAGGCTCTGATGGTTAAATTTTTTTTAACTTTTGTTATGATTGTACATGCAGGGGTCTGTGANTGTGGGCATGCAGGTGCCATAACATGCATGTGGAGGTCAAAGGACAACTTTGGGAGCTGGTACTCTTCTTCCACCTCGTCGAGACAGAGCCCTCTTGGTGCTTCTATTGCGCTGTGTACTCCGGTTATTGTACTGTGTGCTGTACTCACAGGTACTCCTGTGGGCTTCTGGGTGGTTCTCCTGTCTTAGCTCCCTTCCCATCTCCCTGTAGGGGTACTGCGATTATTGACACAAACCACTGAAGGCAGCTTTTGGTGGGTTCCAGATATCAAACTTTTGTCATCAGGTATTAGTTCCATTTCTATTGCTGTAATAAAACACAATGATATGGCAACTTATAAAAGAAAGGGTTTGTTTGGGCTTACAGTTCCAGGGGTTAGAGTCCATGATGGCATAGTGAAGACATGGCAGAATGAACAGGAAGCTGAGTGCTCCTATCTTAAACCATAAGCACAAAGCAGAGAGAGTGAGCTTGAAAATGATGAGTCTTTGGACTCTCGAGTCTTGCCTCCAGTGATGTGCTTCCTCCCACAAGGCCACACCCCCTAAACCTTCCCAAACAGTGCCACCAACTGGGGACCAAGCATTCAAATCTCCAAGACTTTGGAGACCATCTCATTCAAACCAACACAGCAGGCTGGCATAGCAAGTGCTTTTACAGACTGAGCCATCTCACTAGCCTGTGATGGTTAGTACTGTCATGGCTAATACTAGCCTTGTGATGGCTAATCCATCAACTTGATGGCATCAGAATTACCTAGGGGAAAAAAAAAACCTCTGAGCACATATGTGTGGAATTTTCTAGATTAGGTTAACAGAAATGAGAAGACCCACCCTAAATGTGGTGCCACCATTCCATGGGCCAGTGTCCCTGGCTGAGTAAAGAAAAGAAAGCAAACTGAGCACCAGCATTTGTCACTCTGTGCCACCTGACTGTGCACACAGTGTGGCCACCTGCCTCATGACCCTGCTTCCTGACTTTTCCTGCCATGATGGACTGTACCATCAAACCATGAGCCACAGTACCCCCCCATTTCTTGCATTGCTTTTGTTGGGTATTTTGTTACAGGGGCAAGAAAGGTATTAGTTCCCCAGCCAAGGAAAAGAAAATCTCTGTTATCATGAGCTAAAAAAACCCCTTTTCTCTTTCTCAATTTCTCATCCCTGGGTGAAATTAACTCACTGCTTCTCCCTCTAGGAACAGGCTGGACACATCATAAGGTTCGGCTATCAGTCTCACTGAACTCCCTGTGTGGAGAAATGAAAAGTGGATCAGCCTTGGAGCCCGATGGTAAGTTCGTGGCTCTGATGTTTTACATTTGGCTTGACTTAGGCGAGTCATTTCTCCTCTCTGAGACTCATTTTTCCTCATTGTAAACTAGTGATTAAATATATAATTGGGTGGATTGTGAAAATTAAGAAAGCTCTTAGGCCAGGCATGGTGGCACATGCCTTTACTCCTAGTACTCAGGAGGCAGAGGCAAGTGGATTGCTGTAGGTTCAAGGCCAGCCTGGTCTACAGAGTGAGTTCCAGGACAGGTCTGCATAGTGCAACCCTGTCTAGAACACACACACACACACACACACACACACACACACACACACACACACTACCACCACCTCCACCACCAACAACAACAACAAAAACAACTATAACAACAACAAATGCCTTGAGGCTGTGTTTTGAGAAGTAAAGATACGGCTGAGGCTGAAACAGCCCAGTGAGTTGATATCTTCATGAACGAGCAGAGAGGTAGAAGCTGGGGTGGACCCTAGCAGCAGGGAGGAAAGGCCAGCTCATGCAAGGGGGCAGGAATGCCTAGGGCTCTCTGCCAATCCCACCTCAAAGCTGGCCTCAGGCCAAGCCTGCCTGATGAGTGCCCTCCCAGGCTCCCCACCCATTGTCAGGACAGGTCCCAGCGTGCACCCCATTCCTCTGCCTGCAGCTGGGGTTTGCTGTAGCCCCACACATTCCTTTAGGATTGATAAGATTCTAAAAGCCACACCCACTACCTTCCTGAAGAAAGATAGAGGTGAGGTACACAACCTTCCCTTCCACCCTGCTGGCAGCCAGCCCCCTTCCATGTACGTACATGCCAGTCTTTCCTCATAGGCTTAAAGAACCCCAAAAGGCCCCTGCCACTCTCCTGCTGACCCTGCCCTGTATATTTGGTGGGGCTCCCCCACCTAGTTCCCCACCACGTACCATTCTTTTCCTCCGTATGTGTGCTGGCTACTTTTATGTCAATTATACAAGTTAAGGTCATCTGGGAAGGAGGAACCTTAATTCAGAAAATGCCTCCACATGATTGGCCTATAAGCAAGTCTGTGGAACATTTTCTTAATTGATGATGGATGTGAGAAAGCCAAGCTCATTGTGGCCAGGGCCATCTCTGTACCGGTGGCCCTGGGGTATGTAAGAAAGCAGACTAAGCAAGCTATGGGGAGTAAGCCACTAAGCAGCTTCCTCCATGACGGCCTCTGGGTTCCTGCCTTGAGTTCCTGCCCTGACTTCCCTGGATGATGGACTACACGCTGTAAACTGAAATAAACGCTTTTCTCCCCAAGTGGCTTTCAGTCATGGTGTTTACCACAGCAATAGAAACTCTAACTACGACATCATAATGTCCACAAATGAAAAGAACTTGCTAGTATATGCAGCACTGGGGAGACCATGGCTTGAGAAACCTAATGGTGAGTAAATGGACCCCACATCCTCAGGCATGCTTCATCTTCACTGTGGCTCATGGATACCAGGTACCCAGGGCCCCAGAAGGAAATCCAAGACNGTGTTGTATGAGTGTCAGTGGAGTCCAGATAGTGAGAGGAACTTGCCCAAATCTCTATCAAGTCTGATATGCTGCAGACCAAACTCCCAAGGCCTCTTCTCTCACTATCTTAGACCTGTCCCAGTCAGCCCCACTGCATGCCCACAAAGATACCTGCTAACGAGCACAGAACAACCAGTGTACTAGGGGGCCCAGAGGTGAGGTCTTGGCTTCTGGAGCGAGCAGAGGACNCTGCTCTGATTTATCACTGTGGCCTGTAGCAANTAGCTGAACNCCCCCAAACTTCCCTAACCTCACCTGGTGGTCACCTAAGAGAGATGGTAGGCTGATAGCATCTCACCTAAGTGAGATTTGATGAAAGACTGTTCTGGGAGAGCTGACCAGGAGGTGGGCACAGTAGAAGCAGTCTGTAACCAGCAGTCATTGCTGTCATTATCAATACAAGCAAGAGAACAGAAGTTTAGACTGTTTGCTCTTAGACCCAGGGTGGAGAGGAGGGAGCTGCAGGGACAGCCCCTCCCCACCATAGTGGAGTACTGGGAGTGTGTTATTTCTCACCTGCTGCCCTGCTCCTCCAAAGCCCACACTCACTCCACAGTTCCAGCCAGCCCTTTACCGCTGACCCGCTGGTGAGTCAAGTGACTCATTGTCCCTTAGGCATAGTGGTGCCGACAGAAAGCCATTTTTCTGGTTTCCCCTCATGAGCCATGTGAGGGCCTCTTGGGCCTGCCTTGCTCCTAGCCTAAGGGAGAGGCAGGGTTCCCCCCACCCGATAGAAAAATGGCTCTCTTGTCCCTCTATCAGACCTGGAGTGTAGGAGAGTTGGGGAACAGCAGGGAAGACAAAGAAAGGACGAGATTCCCACCCCTCTCTGGTCTGAATTAGTCTTAGGAAGCTCTTGTCCTGGGGCAGGGATGGGCTTAGGGTCACTGGACCTGAGAGATGGGGGGGCNTGGCAGAGAGGAGGGGCCAGACTAGGCTATGACTTCTTACTGCTGTGAAGGGCTGGACATCCCTAGAGTCTCCCAACTGTGCATGGTACTGGTTGAACGCCCATCCTCTTTGTCAAAACTACACTTCTCCTACTGCCCACTGGGTCCCCAGGTAGAACATCTCAGCGCACCAGCATGTGACCACTAGTACTGTTTGCTCTTAGGCCCAGGGTGGCCCCTGACTCCCAAGCCCACCTTCTAGTTTGGGTCCTCACAGGCCTGCTAACCTGCAGTCTTCAACCTTTTAACCCACAGGGAGTCTGTTTAGACACAGAAACCTCAAACCTAATCAGGCTAGGAAGGAGCACCCACCTCACTCCACAGCAGAAGCCAGGGCTNCTTCTACAGCCAATGAATGAGGGGGCAGAGGCTGATGTGGGCTAGGCAGACATTGGCTCGGGCTTACCTTCTTCTAGTCAGCTCGCTCTGTCTTTGTCTCTCTCTGTCTCTC
>LZPO01037921.1:544284-575451 GCA_001675575.1 Neotoma lepida
TTCTTCACCTACACCTCAGAGATGGTCCTGGTTGTTGCCCAGGGTAGATAAGAGAGAGAATGGATTTCTCTGTGAAGATGATCCCATAATTTAGTAAGCATGTTTACTACTTCTTATTACGAATCAGACTCTTTCCCCATCTTGCTGGTCAGATTTTCGGGGGCCAAAGAATGGAAGGCCGCCATGTGAAAAGACCCAGCTCGAATTCCAAGTCACCTTTCACCCCAAGTGGAATCTAAGCAAGCCACTTACCTCGGAGAGCCTCAGTTTTCTCTTTTGAAAAATGGCTACAATCATGGAGACCCTGGGACTACTGTGAACTCTCTGGATCGATGCCTATTCTGTGCAGACACAGTGAAGGGAAGCATAGGGTACTGAGGGACTGAGGAAGGATGAGACCTGAAGGACTGGATTTCCTTTTTTTTAGGCCTGGCTTGGAGAGGAAAAAAATACAGACGTATTTACTGTCCCATCAGACCCCTACTATACTGGAGAACAAAGAGTCACAGACCTCTGGCTGCCAGGCCGTGTCCTGGGCTGGGCATTTGGGAGGCCTTTCTCTGCTGCTTGGGTGATAGTGGAAGAGGAACAGGGAACATTTTCATGGAATTTGGAAGTCTGTGATCCTTCCTGGATGCCTTTTGACCCAAGGTCTTAGAGACATTTCAGAGACTCAGCACACACCTGGAGAGGAGAGAGGCCTCGGTCCAGCCTTTGTTTATAAAGAAGAGTGTCACAACTAGACGTGAACTCTGACCTCTAAGGCAATGAGCCTGGAGAAAAGCTTTGGTTTCACTGGGTCTCATCACTATCCTGAGGGTACAGGCTTCTTGGAGGGAGGGAAGGGGAGCTGCCACACCAGAGTGTCCCTCAGGATCCCTCTCTTTGGACTGAAGGTCACCTCTCCTGCCAGCCTCAGGGAGGGTGCTTTGAGGCCTGGGGATGGGACCCTNTATTAAAGACAAGGTGGGGGAGCTTGTCATAGCCTCACACTCTCTGGAGTGTAAAAGCCAATTCAGAATCAGGTCATACCTCTTGCCTAGGGGAAATGCCAGGCTCACAGCCCAGGCCCTGCCCCCCCAGGAGCTGGCCCCACCCCCNAGGAATCAGGGTCTGCACAGAGGATGGATGCCCCCACCCTCCCACGCTTGCAGGACTCAGTGGGGTCAGGCTTTCCTCTGCCCACAGATTCTTCATTGTCACACTGGTCTCAGAACCACCGGGAGCCCTACCCACTCAGCAGTGGCTCTGGAAGTGGCCTATAGTACCCTACACAGACTTAAGAGTCAGGCTGAGTCTGTGTGCTGCCTGCCAGTATCCCCTTAACTGTTCCTTGAGCCTTGGGGTCTCCTTTTTGCTGGCTTCCTCACAGTATCCTAGGCATCTGGGATGTGGGAGTCTGGCATTCCCAATTGCTGCTGTTTTCCCTGGGACCCTAAGCACCCACACATCCACTCCACNCCCAGTGTATCCCACTGCCTNTATTCAGCGACACAACATCTGTATCTAATTAGGTTCTTAGACACACACACACGCACTGCCTTCCAGCCTTTCCTCTCACTGTGGGAATTCTTCACACTGCACAGGGCAGGAACTTTGTTGCTCTTACCAACTACCCAGTGACTGAAAGAATACAGGCAAAAGTTCACGTGTGGGTCCATTAGCCCCCCCCCNTTTATGCNCCTGGACAAAGGATTGTTCCATGGGCCCGTCTATACCCAGGGCTCCTGCTCACACACAGCTCTCTGCATTCTGAAGACAAGAGATAAATGTGAGGCGCAGAAGCGAATTTCCATGACCTAGCTCATAGAAGAAGCTTCATGCAGGTCAGCCTGTTAGGGTTGCATGATGCTGGGACCGGCCGTGGCTGCCTAGTGGGACAGTCACAGGCATTGGAGCGTCTTATTTCTCTGTGTATATACAGCCTACAGAGGCACTGACTAGGAAGTAACAGTGGTCCAGTCTAGAGCCATCATGTCCCTGCTCCAGCTAATAAGGAAAGAGCCAGGGAGCAGGGGAAAGTCCTTGGCCCCAAGAAACTGTAGCAGTATTCCATCACTTCCTCCTCCTTTTTCTCCGCTCTGTCTTGCTCTGGCCTGGAACTATTCATCTAATTGAGAAATGCCAGTCCCAGGCTCCCTCCGCTCCTTGGGAGATTGTGAGAGTAAGCCAGAAGAATAAACAGATATCTTGACAAGAGTTCAAGAGACTGTCCAATCAGACCTGCTGAGCCAGTATGGCCAGCTCAGAGCAGGTGACCCAGCCTACACCACCCTCCNGACACTGTTGGGCAGGGGTGAATGCATTTGTGTGACTAGAAGCCTGCCCACGCCAGGCTCCATGCTGGGCACTGAACTCTCAAGGAAGAGCGAGTTCACTGTAACACAGGCCTTGGCCTCTGGGTGCAAAGTGGGTGAGATAGGGGTCCAGAAGGCCATGCCCCGTGTAGGAGAACAGCACAGAGAGAGCACAGCAGTCCCGGAGGCTAAGGGCGGAAGCAGCTGAGTCCTCCAGTACGAAGGCTCCTAGAGGATGGGCCTTTGAATAGAGTGGGGGTGAGGGGGACACGGTGAGCAAAGATTTAGGCCTGAAGAGGTGGACTGTGGCCAGGTACCAGGTGGCCTTGAATAGTTCCAGGTCTGCCAGCATTTTTTGACCTGGGATTAGTCAGGGTGCCTGAGAGGTCTTGATTTTCCTGTCTGTCAAATGGAAGAGTTGGTAGGATTAGAGATTTCCAACATTTTGGGACCTATTATCTATTTTTTTAATAACAAATAAATTTTTAAATCTCAGATCATACATATGACCTTCTTAATATATATGTATATACAATAATGCACACATGCATATGTAACTGACCATAATATAAAGGAAAAATAGAAGGTTATTTGTAGCTAAACCTCTTGCAGCACAGCCTGGCCTCGAACTCACTGTGTGGTGGAAGATGACCTTGAATTTCTGGTCCTCCTGTCTCCACCTCCAGAGTGCTGCAATTCCAGGCACATACCACCATGCCCAGTTTTATGAGGTGCTGGGAATCAAACCCGGGCCTTTGTGCCTGCCAGGCAGGGACTTTGCCAGCTGAACTGTATCCCCAGCCCATAATTAAATATTTTGAAGGTCAGTAAGTATGTAGACACTCATTCAGAATGACACTGGAAAACATAACCAAGCAACCATTAGGTGCTGCTCACAGTATAATTGAAACACCATTCAGGAGATTGTCTATGTCAACAGTGTCATCCTTGGAGATGTATTTTCCAAAAGAGCAAATNATTCTTAGTTCCAAACAACAACAATGAAATGTAGCCCCCTTGGTTTGGTCATTGCNTTCCAAAATCCTCAATGTGTTTTAAAATTACAAAAGCGGTCTCACATTTATACATATACAGAGGTANGTTTACTTTCGGATCTGCATATAAAGGTTTCTCAACCACGTGGATGTCTTGGCAGGACATCTGGATTTCAGTGGTGAGGGTGAACGGTCCCTCTCGAGGCNGGCCTACCCCAGGCTCACTTAGCAGCCCTGCATCCCACCAGTCTTGGAGACGAGTGGCAAACGTTTCCAGATCGCCCTCTAGGGGGCAGTATCACCTGGCTAATCTTGTTCCTTCCTATCTCTGAAACTCACATAATTCTGGACGGGCTTTGCCCTGGGTATCATTCCGTGACCCTATTAGCTACCCCTCTGCAGCCAGGTGTAAAGATGACAGGCTGTTCCATTTTGCAGAGGAGGAAGAAACAGACAAGAGGGCAAGTTTATATTCATTTATATTATGACACAGTAGGTCAATNGCATCCTGGAGACCAACCAGGACCCTCTCCTCAGGAAGGCACTGGATAACNAACCTACAGCCTTCTGTCCACTGATCTTTCCATCCTCCCCTTCTCTCTCCCACCTAGTGCCAGCTGCCCTGACCCTGGACCCAGGCACTGCCCACCAGCGCCTGATTCTGTCTGATGATTGCACCATNGTGGCCTACGGGAACCTGCACCCACAACCTCTGCAGGACTCACCAAAGCGCTTTGATGTGGAGGTGTCGGTGCTGGGCTCCGAAGCCTTCAGTAGTGGTGTCCACTACTGGGAGGTGGTGGTGGCTGAGAAGACCCAGTGGGTGATTGGNTTGGCCCACGAGGCTGCCAGCCGCAAGGGCAGCATCCAGATCCAGCCTAGCCGTGGCTTCTACTGCATTGTTATGCACGACGGCAACCAGTACAGCGCATGCACAGAGCCCTGGACGCGGCTCAANGTCCGTGACAAGCTTGATAAGGTGGGTGTCTTCCTGGACTATGACCAGGGCCTCCTCATCTTCTACAANGCCGATGACATGTCCTGGCTCTACACCTTCCGAGAGAAGTTCCCTGGCAAGCTCTGCTCCTACTTCAGCCCTGGCCAGAGCCATGCCAATGGCAAGAATGTCCAGCCACTGAGGATCAACACTGTCCGCATCTAGTCNGGGCCGAGGGAGACTAAAGTCTTCTGGGTCTGTGACCACCAGCAAGAGCCTTGCCCAGCAGACGGGGGGCCTGGATTACTCAGACCCACTNTGGCCACCCTGAGACCTCAGGCCACTTGTTTATCCCCCAGCCTCTTCTGCCCTGCCTGTGAGCTGGAGATTATGGTCTGTGGTTAATGTCCCGTGGCTCTGATCTTAATGGGAATGTGACATGGCTCTTATGGGAATGTGACATGGCTTCTCCCCAGGGCAGCCCTTGCCCAACCCGTCATCCCTATTCTCCCAGGGACAAGAAATCTCCCTCCTTCTGCCCAGGTGACCTAGCCTCGTGACAGATCAGATGAGGTCAATAGCTAGCAGCCCAAAAGATATACAGAATCCTCTATGCTCGTGGCCTAAGACGTGACTCGGCCCTGACCAAGAGTGTAATGGGCCATTTTACTCTTGACCTAAGTCCACACGAGACCCAGGTGGGAGCTGATCCTAGGGTTNTCTGAGGGTCACCCTCTCCTGCCACCCCTGCACCAAGCCGAGAGCTGTGGGTTCNCTCCTTTCCCACTAATCTNCAAGTCAGAGATGATGCTGTGGCATGTGACAGGCAGCCCACATGGTACAGNCATGTCACTACTTCCAGTTCATGGACTCTGGGGCAGGGTGAGGCATAAGGACCCCAGAAACCAATACAGAACACTGTCAGGACAAAGCACCAATGGACAATCCATGTCCCCAGCCAGCCCTCATCAGCCAGGCCTCTGTGACCTGCTATGGGGACAGAGAGGATGCTGGTTCTTCTGGACCTGAACCCCAGGAGGGCTGTTGGCGAGTACCACCTTGAACTTGGCATCTGACTCCCATAGGACCCTGATGCACAAACAAGAACCACTTTAGTTGGCTTCATCAGGCAAGAATTCGAAATGAGCTCCCTGGTGGCTTGCAAGATCACTGGAAGGGCTGGAGGAGGAGAGCCTTGCTGAGTTTGCAGGAACGACTCCAAGCAGCTGAAGTGATCATGTCTCTCATGACCAGGAAAGCTGTTTCCACTTGCAGCGAGCCCCTGCCTCCCAAGCTGCTCGCTGCCTCCGTCCATGTCAGCAAGTGATTGTCTGAGCCTGCCTCTCTCTCTCAACTCAGGTCCCAAATCTACATCTTTCAGAGGGATCCCTTTGGGGAAACTTGAGTCAGAACCCAGACTTTGACAGCAAAGAAGTCTGGGAAATGTAGTTTTTCTCTTCCAGCCTCAGCCATACAGAAAGTTAGCATGGAGGTGAAGCAGGCCCATTCACAATTTCCTTGCCACAGCATCCAACTGTGCAAACTCAGGAGAATCCATGAACCCACCTCAAGGCCTTGACTTTGAAGCAGAGCTGCTAGAGACGTCCTGCTCCATGGCTCTGTCCCTGCCTGTCCCTGCCCAGAGGCAACAACCTCAGGAGTGGGTAGTAGTAAGAAGTGCAACCAAAATGGCCGCCCNGCCNCACTGTAGTCCTGGGACTTCAATCCTGTATTTGGGGTTCAGTGAGCATGCCCATCTCCAAGGAGCCAGGATGGATGGACTTGAGGGCCACCCACTTACAACTGCCATGCCCTGGAGCGTCCCTGAGCAAGAGGAATCCTGAGCCCTATTCACGCCCTCAACTCCCAGACTCCAGGCTGCTCCTGACAGTATTTTTATTTAAAACATTGCCCCTTTTTTGTGCATTATGATCAATTTGTATTAAATTAAAGTTACAGGGCACAGGTGTCCATTCATTCTGATGAACACGAAGCGGCTTGTCCCACCCCAGAGAGGGGACACTCATTAGCATAGCCAGTCCAGTCCCCAAGGCAGCCCTGCTGGATACATATCAGGAGCCCAGTGAGGTCCAAAGACAGGATGTGATTCTGGGGAGCCCACAGCCTACACTGGACAGTAAGAACTGAGTTCGAGGCCAGCATCCACACCCCAGCCTTGCCAGGAAAGCAGGTAAGGGAAGCCTACAGGGCAGCAGCAAGAGTCTTGTCTCTTAAACTGGNTAGGCCTGGGCTCTGGATCCAGCTTTACTTTAGGACAAACAACTTAACCTCTCAGAGCCTAAGTTGCTCCCCTCAGAGAATGGAGATAATAGCATGGACTTAACATGGTTTATTGGGAAGCTATAAAATGGACAGTCACCAGGGCCCTGTCTCTCCTCCTGCAGTCTGTGCCTGAAACTACCTTGATTTTCTAAACTTCCATGCCCCCTTGACCCCTGAGAAGTCCATCTTCNTCCTGTACCCTGTGAAGGGTGTGGAACAAGGTAAATAAGGAAGTCCTTAGGTTGCTATGGAGACAGAAGTCCATCCTACCTCCAACTGATGGAGAAGCAACCTAGGCAAAGTCCGTCAGGGCCCTGCCTGTGCACACACAGGCTGTGCCCGCGGCTAATGAGAAGGTTGCCTGGTCCTCTGCGGCTCTGCAATGCAAGAACAGGAATCTTGGGGTCTAGTCCTGGCTTTTCATTGATTCACATTACCTTAAAGTGACATTTCTTTCTTTGCTCACCTGCAGGGTGAGGAGGTAGATCCTCTAAGGCACTAGGTGGGCTTTATAACCTAGAGGTGGGACGGAGGAGAAGGACCCATACCAGGCCCTGGATTGTTTGAGTTCCTCGGCAGAGGGACATGGGCAAGGAGACGAAAGAGACTAGAGGCAGGAAGATCCAGCATTGGAGACAGAAGCCTGGACTACCGAGTGAGACCCAGGGCAGCGGAGAGACAGGAGGCGAGGGATGGGGAGAGAGAGAGATTGGGATTGTCAGGCTGACAGCACAGTTGAAGGGGAGGCTGGCAGGAAGACTAATTGACTGTCTCAAGCTCATCTGAGTCCCCATACATAGTCTGTAAACAAAGTGCTAGCACATTTTACACTTTATCTAACCGCAAAGAGGAGCCCATGAGGATAGTGTCATTATCTCAGTGTTAGAGCCACAAGGCAACGCTGCCCAGGGGATCCACAGCTATTCCTTGGCAGAGCTGGAAGCACTAAGGCCACACTTCATTGGACCTCTCTGGAGGGACCGTTCTCAATTCTGAGGACCATTAGTAATGGGGCGGCCACCAGAACTAGGATCCTGGGCTTTGAAGAGGGACCTTACACCACGGGTCCCCTATGGCTTAAAGATGGACTCTGAAGCCCACTGTGTGACTTTGAGCAGGTTCCTTATCCTCGCTAGCCTCAGTTTCCCCATGTCTACTGGGGAGAGCATAGAGATCTACTTTATTATCAGGGTAAGTGGAGTATTGTGTCCCACAGCTTGGGCCACCCAATCCCCAATAAATTAGGCTATTATCTCTGTCCCTCTCTCTGGGGTGGTGGCAGAGACAGAAAACAACAAAGATAAAAGTCTCTTGGCAGTACACAGCTCACCTCAGAGACTCTGGGGACAGTCCCTTCCCCCCTGCCAGGGAGGCCATCCCAAGAGGCTGACTGCTCACACCTGGACAGATTCCTCTCCTCCTGCCTGGGTCTTGACTCTGTTCCACATCCCCAAGCTCACCACCAGCTCAGCTCAGAACCAGGACCACCACACCAGAAGGTCAGTTGTAAAGGCCTGAGTCACAGGCTCAAATGCGGGGGAGGGGCGCTGGCCAAGGTGCTGAATTGGATCCTAGCTGTCCACCAGGTCCTTATTCTGGGAATCCTGGACCACCTGAAGGAGGAGCAGAGCAGAGCAGAAATGGGGTGCACAGGAACATCAGGAGAAAGAGCAATGCCTTTCTTTTTAAATGTGTTCATTTTCCCTGTTTTTATCTTCTATCTTTATACAAGTGGGTTGGTTTTTTTACCCTAAATGCAGAGCAGTCTTCCAGGGGTTGGGGAGATGGTTCCGTGAACAAAGCGCTTGTGCAAGCATGAGGAAGCAAATTTGGATCTGCAGAACACACATAAAAGCTGAGTGCATCCGCACACATTGGCAGGCCCAGCACTAGGGGGAGCGGGTGAAGACAGACAGATCTCGGTTTGGTAAGACCCTATCTCAAAACTAAGATGGCAAGCAATCGAGGAATACGCTCCAGCCTTNGCATCTGATNTCCACACTGTACTCATGGGCAAACACACATGCACATGCACACACACAACATACACAGAGTTTTTATCTGCTTTCGAGTTTTTGACAGTGCTATCATTTCTCTTATTATTGTAAAGTGCTCCTCCCTTACCTTAGGAATCAGGCGAAATGAGGAAAGCATAGACACTTTGGACCAGATGCCTGGGGGAGTCCTACCCTGGTGTCACAACAAGCATAGCCTGTCATGAGGGCTGACGTTAAAGGCACAAAGGGCCAGGTCCNAGTGCAATTCCCCCCAAACAATGGTCCTAAATGTGACTGAGTCTGAACCCTGAAGGAAGGTGATCCTCTGACCCAATCTGAATCCCAGAGAGGGTTAGCTTATAGCTCAAGGTTCGCAGCATGGGGCAGAGCTAAGACCAGAATCTCTGTGTCCTGATTCCCAGGAGGCTCACAAAGCCAGCTAAGAGGGCCACAGCCATGACAAGCAGAGGAGAAGCAGGGGCGAGCCCAACATGGTAGGGGCAGGGGTGAAGTGGGGGGGTACTCAGAAGGGAGGGGGCTCATGTAAAGAGGTCCAGGATGGAAGCCTGCCTGTCAGAGCCTGGGACTGCAGCACCCAAAAGATGAAGAAGGGCATGGGAGTGACAGTTTTAGGAAGTCCTCAGGGTGGACACTGAGCATGGATGGGCACTCTCAGGACAACTGGTATCTTGAGAGGTATCTGTCTCCAACCCATTCATTTATAACAGAGACATTTCCCAGAAGATTGACAGCTGATGATGGGCTCTCAGGCACTGTGGCAAGCATGTGGGATAAAGATGACACCGGGGTTGCATATGATACTGTGCAGGTAGCGGCAGCTTCCACTCGGTTGTCTCAGACAGGCTGGAAGTATCAGAGCTTTTGTCAACCAAGCCAGCCCGACCCTCAGCCCTTACTCCTCCTACCAGCATCTCAGTATGGTCACACATCACAGCCCAGCAGTTCCCAGGGGCCTTCCTCCTGAANNGGAAGATGCTGTGCATACAGTGGCAATCACAGCACTTGGGCCATTAAGGCCCCTAATGCAATGGACAGTCTGCTTCCATTNTTCACACTTCTGCTTGGGTAAGACTCTCCCCNTGCCTAGAACACCCACCCCTTTTTCCTTCCTCTTGAAACCTGGCTAATTGGCCATGTCTAGATCATCCAAGGCCAGCAGAGTCCATTGCCCTGGAACTGGAGCAATTTTGGTCTCCCATTGCTGTGTGTCTTAAGATGGAGACCACTTCTGCTGGCTACAGACAGGAGGGGGGCCCAGAAAACAAGTGCTGGCTGAGGTCATGTAACCACCACGTCTCCAAATTGGAAGAAATCTTAGGGACCAGAAACAGAACTCCACACTAGAGAAGTGTGGCCTCCCCAGCCTCACTGGCCACCCCAGCCAGACTGTGCTCAAGGGGAACCAGGGAGAAGTGGAAGAGACTCAGTGAGTGGTTTGTCTGCATTTGAAGCAAATTATAAAGTCACTTACATTCATTTAAAAAAAATCAGGGGCTGGAGAGGTGGCTCAGTGGTTAAGAGCACTGGCTGCTCTTCCAGAGGACCCAGATTTAGTTCTGAGCTCCCACATGGCAGCTCACAACTGTCTGTGACTCCAGTTCCAGGGGATCTGACACCCTCCCCTCACACAGACATACTTCCAGGCAAAACACTAGTGCACATAAAATAAAAAATAAGTAATAAAAATATTAGACAAAGAGAAGAACAGAATTTCCTCCATCCTTCATTTAGAAATCATGAGCTACTAATAGTCCATTGTGTTCTTGCAGGCATTTTTGCCTGTACATTAACAAAAAATGTCATTTCTTCTGCAAAAGCATGGCCATTCTTTATGCTACTCCTCTTTCTACATATTCTGTAGTAGATTCCTTCTAATGGAGCTGTGGGTCAAGAGGTTTGCCCATTTCTTTTCTTTCTTTTTTTTTTTGTTTGTTTGTTTGTTTTTCGAGACAGGGTTGGTTTCTCTGTGTAGCTTTGGCGCCTTTCCTGGAACTCACTCGATAGCCTAGGCTGGCCTCGAACTCACAGAGATCCGCCTGCCTCTGCCTCCCGAGTGCTGGGATTAAAGGCGTGCGCCATCACCGCCCGGCTGGTTTGCCCATTTCTTCCCTAAGTCAATGTTCTTCTTATATGCATTATGGAAAATACAGTCAAGATGCCCAAGGTGCAACTCACCCATTATTGGCTACTGTTCAAACACTGATATAGCATTTTGGCATAAAGATTTAGTCTTTTCCCCCAAGTGATTTTATTTTACAAAAATCAGGGTGCTGGGAAGATGGTTCAGTTAGGAAGGTGGTGCTGCTCACACATGAGGACCTGAGTTCTGATCCCCAGTATCCATGTATAAAGCCCAGTGTGATGGAGCCATCCATAACCCCGGAGCTGGGAGGACAGAGGCAGGTGGGTCCCTGGAGCTCATTGTCTAGCAGCCTAAACAATCAATGAGACACTGTCTCGAACATTAAGGTGNGGGAGCCAATGAGATAACTCAATGGATAGGGGCACTTCTGTCAACCCTGATGACCTGGATCCAGTCACTGAAGCCCATGTGTTGGAAGGAAAGAACCGGTTTTATAGCATCCATTTAATATGGTGTTTGAACTACATCTGCTTGTCCCGTCCTATTCTGAGCAGGGAGTGTGCTGCAGCAAGAGGCTGAAGCCTGTTGGTCAGGGTGCAACACTTCCTGCCCACTCCCTCACAGGAATGAAATGCCCTCAAAGATCCTGAGCACCTGCTACATCCGACCCTCCTGGGCAGAAGTGCCACCATCCTCCTGATGGGCACGGGGTCCTCCTGCAACTTCTCCACTGCTGCCCACCACCTGTGCAGTAAGTAAATGCCAGCCCTTTCCCCTGCCGCTTCCTGGACTCTGGGCTCTGCAAGCTTTGCTGCCAACCCAAGACTCAGCGTGGGAAGAGGAGCTGACTTTGAGGCAGGAGGGTCTCTGGACTTAAGCTAGGTAGGGGGAAGTGTCACTTGCTTTGGTGCCTTGGCCAGCTTTCTCTCAGCCTGCTGGGCTGAGGGAAAGACAAGTGATTACCAGGTATGGGACAGAGGAGGCGATGATCCAAGTAGTGTTGGACTAAGTGTGATTTGGAGCAGGCAACTCTTCTCTGCTCCGGCGATCTTAGTCTCCCCACAGTTATGTAATGGAAACCATGGGCCATGTGGTTTCTAAGGCACAACCCGCACTCAAGAACCAAAGGCTCACTTCAAATCTGTGTTTTCTTTCTTCTCAAAGTCCCAGTATACCTTGTAATTGGTTTAATCCAGTCATGCACCAGATCTTGAGACATTTTTAACACGGTAATTATTAGCTGTCACCCCATTCAACGCTCACAATAAGCCTAAAACAGGAGGTGCCATTTTTAGCCCTTCATTATGGAAGAAAACACTGAGTTCAGATTTTGCAACTCAACAGAAGAGTCCAGATCCTAACCCAGAGCTGTGCAGGGCCCAGATGCATGCTCCTGGGTAGCTGCTGATTGAGAATTCTTTCCTGGAATGGAAGCCAGAAAGGAGAGATGACCTCCTCCAGAGCACACAGCAAGGCTGTGGCAGAGCTGGGAGAATCCAGGCTCTGTGCCTTCCCCACCCCAACCCTCCCTCACCTCTTGCCCAGAACTAAGTGTTCAAAAAGGGATGGTAGGAAACCAGCAGCAGCCTTGGACTAGAGTCAAATGGCCAGGGCTGAAGGTGGGAGGTGGGGGAGGTGTCAGCTGAGAAAGGTTGTTTGTTTAGCCCAAGATCACTTCAGAGAAGTGTTGACTTTGGCCAAGTCCCCAGATTGCCTGTGGGGCGGGCAAGGGCTAGGCCAGGAAGCTTCTTTCTTCCCTCCCTTCCTCTGACAGCCCACAATGGTCTCCCCCCTTTTCAGTCACTCACCCCACAGATCCCTATCTCACACCTACTGTGTGCTAATCACTGAGATGTGCAACCACAGATGGGGGCCTGGCTTCTGTCAAAGAGTACATAGTGACCAGACTATCACAGCGTATATGCTGAGGGCTAGGAGAAGGCGGGCTTACTGGAACTCAGACAAGAGGTGCCTCCTGGAAGCTGAGGCCCAGAGGATGAGGAGGAGCTAGGTAAAGTGTTTCTGGAAGATGGCAGCCTCTCCAGGCACAGGAAGTGCGAAGGGGGTCAATGCTAAGGACTGAATGTGAGGGTGTTCTCATTTGCTTTTGTGTTGCTGTGATAAGCACTCTGACAGAAAGCAACTGAGGGAAAAGGGTGCAGACAGACTTTTCTTTTGGGGCTGCCAGCTCATGAAAAAAATGACACAGAGACTTATTATTAATTATGAAAGCTTGGCCTTAGCTTAGGCTTGTTTCTAACTATTTCTCATAACTTAAAAAAAATTAACCCATATATTTTAATCTGTGTTCTTCCATGTGCTCCTTACCTCATCTCCATTTTGCCCAACCTGGTTATTCCACATCTGGCTGGCAACTCCGCCTTTCTTCTTCCCAGCACTCTCTCTGTCCAGAAGTCCCGCCTATACCTCCTGTCTAGCTATTGGCCATTTAGCTTTCTATTCAACCAATCACAGTGACACATCTTGACACAGTGAAAAGGAATATTCCACAACAAAAGGGTTTATGTGGCTTACACTTCCAGGCCACAATCCATCATTGAGGGAAGCCAGGGCAGGAGCTGAAGCAAAAACTATGGCAGAATGATGCCTACTGGCTCAGCCTCTAGCTCATGCTTAGCTAGCTTCTTACACTGCCCAGGTTGGCCAAGCATGATGTCACTCACAGTGGGCTGGGCCCTCCCACATCAATCACCAATCCAGACAATCTCTCCCAGACAAGGCCATGAGCCAATTTGATCTAGACAATCCTTCAATTGAGGTTTTCTTGTCCCAGGTGACCCTAGGTTGTATCAAATTGACCACAAGCGTAGCCAGTACAGAGAGCAAAGGAAGAGCAATGAGGCTGGGCAGGAAACCAGGCATGGGTTGTCCCATGCCGTGAGCCATCCTGGCGACACCAGGGAACCAGGACAGGGCTTTAAGCAGAGAGCGTGTGTAGTCCTACTGTGTAGGATGCAGCAAAGCTGGAGGCAGGGAGCCCTGAGAGAAGGCAGCAGTGCTTGGGAGGTTGCGCATGGGGTTGAATGAGAGATGAAGGAAGCAGGCAGCCAGGGATTTCTCCTGTTCTAAAGTTAGATTGCTCACCCTCGATGCCCTGCTTCACAGGCCAATCAGGTACAGTACCTGACGCCTGCTGTGGGACAGCAGAGCCCCACATATGTTCCTGACCTCACAGAGCTTTTTTGATACTTGTGACCTCAGTCTCCCACACCACAGTGTCCCTGGGTAAGCATGTGTGATGATGGAGCTCACAGCTATGGCCCACTACTGCTGTGTCCGCTGGCCCCAGCCCTGGCCTCTGAGCCCCAGACTGGCTTGACCTCCTTTCCGTGAGAGAAAGGCTTGTATGGCCCTCTGGTAGTTCCCTAAAGACTCCCCCTGGCTGTTCTATGGAGTAATCTGAGGCAGAGCAGACCCGGGGGCCAAACTTTGAACCTGCCCTTGCCACCTTGCAACTGAGTGACCTTGAGTAAGACACTTCATTTTCCCAGCCTCAGTTCTTCCGTCTACCTTGGTACCCATGAGAGATCTCAGCAGGTAAAGACACTTGCTGCCAAGCCTGATGGCCAGAGTTCAATTCCAGGGGGCCCAGAGGTGGAAGAATAAGCTCCTAGAAGTTGTCTTCACACACACACACACACACACACACACACCATGGTATGCATATGCCACCCCCCAGAAAATTCTTTTAACTAATTTTGTTTTGAGACAGGGTCTCTCTGTATAGCCTTGGCTGTCCTGGAACTAGCTCTCTTTGTAGACCAGGCTGGCCTCAAACTCACAGAGATCCACCTGCCTCTGCCTCTGCCTCTGGAGTGCTGAGATTGAAGGTGTGCGCCACCACACCTGGCCAATAAATTTTTAATGTCTACTTCTGTTGGGTTTCCGCGCAGACTGAACCTGTCTTCANAACAATAACACTTAGTGACAGCATGAGTTTTCTGAGGGACTCGGGAGCCAATGAATTGTTACTGGTCTGGGCCACATGCCTAGCTCGTGGTCAGTGTTCAGAACATGCTTGAGGAAAAGCACATGAAGAACATGAAGACACAGAAACTTGAGGATCTGGCTTGGGGTCCCTCCTCTGCCCTGTGGCTTCCCCGGCTGGTGAATATGCTAATGGAGGTGGCTTGCTGGCCTGAGAAAGACAAGGCATGGAAAGCATGGGGTGTTACTGTCATGTCTCCTTGTTTAAGTCCACAACCTCTAGCACACACCTGCTAGGTGCCCAAACATTCACCCCAGGTCCCCCAATCTTTGCCTATGGTGCCCTGTACCATGACCTGGAAGTCTAATGTCATGTGGGACATGGCTGCAGAGGTCAGGGGCACAGCCTGCCCCAGGAGAGAAATCCACCTGATGCCTCATCCCTTTGTCCAGATAAGGGCAGCCTACAGGCTGCGGTGATCATCATCCCAGCACTGAATTCCTTGTCTACGCTGCTGATAGTCAGCTGCATCTTATGGAAGACATGCCGACGGCGGTCCCGATTCACCTATCCCAGCCCACCATCCCCTTGAAGGACCCAGGTAAGCCACTCCAGGACCACGATGAGCATGGTGATGCATACAGATAATCCCAGCACTTGGGAGGAGGAAGAGGGTAGTGAGTTCAAAGCCAGCCTGGGATACACAGGAAGAGCCTGTCTGGAAAAGAGGTCCACTATAACGGGGGACCCATTTCTCTTTTATTTAGTTTCATCATGAAAAATACCCAATAAAAGCCCTGCCATGTCTGCACACCTCTGACGCTTAGGTGAAACATAAAGAGAGGAAATTCTCCTTGCTTTCTCAAGGCAACAAGTGATGATGTGCTCTGCTGCCTTGAGTCTCACAGAGGTCACAATTAGGGTACCTGCCTCTTAGATCCCCCTGCCCTGCCGAGGCTCTGCTGGACATTCCTCAACAACCCCTTAGGTCCAGAGGAGTTCATTCAGTCACTCTTGTTACTATGGCCCTGATGACTGTGAGCTATATGCTGCCTCCCTGTAGCCCCTTGAGTGTGTGTGTGTAAGAGAGAGACAGACAGACAGACAGACAGAGAAGAAGGGGAGGGAGATGTGAGTGTGGGCCCACATTATATGGCACATACATGGAGGAAAACTTTGTGGAGTTGATTCTCTGACTCGGACCAGCAGGTCCTTCCTCAGTGACAGGTCCCTGAAAGGAAGGACCAACCAGGGGGTCAGAAAATAAAGAAGATAGGAAATCTGGGGTCAGGAGGTCGTATACAAGCTGTCATATGCCAAGCAAGTTCATTAAGAAGTGCAGCATCACTGGGCAGGGGTGGCTCATGCCTTTAATCCCAGGAGGCAGAGGCAGGTGGATCTCTGTGAGTTTAAGGCCAGCCTGGTCTACAGAGTGAGTTCTAGGACAGCCAGGGCTACAGAGAAATCCTGTGTTGAAAAAAAAAGTACAGCATCTTATATACAGTTGTCAGGGAAATGCGACAGAGTCGGGGGGAAGCCAATGGAGCAATGTGCACAAAGGGAACAGAAGACATCTCCAATGTGTCACAGGAGCACGCAGCTGCCTTGGGACTGAGAACCATAGCTTAGGATGGGACAATTGAGGTCTCAGGATGAAGTCACAGCTCCCCCAAGGCCCTGGCCCCAGGCCATTACTAGCTTCGTCAAGCATGTTCCAGGTTTTCGACAAGTACCTAAATTGCTTCTCCATCCATCAGAAGCTCAGGAAAAAGCTCCCCTAAGGCTCTGACCCCGGGATATTACTGCCTCTGCCAAATGTGTTCCTGGCTTTAGACAAGGAACTACATTCTTTCTCCATCCATCAGGGCCTTGGGGAAAGCCTTGGATCACCTGGCTCCCACCAGCTCTCCCTCTCTTACCACCTTTCTGTGGGTTCTGTGGATTGAGCCCAAGTCATCAGACTTGTGCAGCAAGTGCTGGGCCTGCTGAGCCATCTCATTGGCTCTAGTTTTTGTACTTTCAATGAAAAATGAACACACACACACACACACCAGTACTAGGGATACAACTTTAGGCTTTGACATCCTAGGTAAGCACTGTACCACTGATACACACACACACACACACACACACACACACACACACATATATATATGTATATCCCCAGCCATTTTTCCTGAGACCAAATTGTCCAGGCTGGCCTTGAACTCATGCAATAGCTTTTGCAGTTTGTGGTCCTTCTGCCTCAACTGCCTAAGCATCTAGGACTACAGTCCTATGTCACCAGGCCAAGCTGGGGGAAAAAAAAACTTTTATTAGTTAAAATTACAGGAGAGAAATGAAACTGGTGAGCACAGCTTTAGTCAACATAGCACAATACACAGATGAGACACATACATAATTTTAGACTTTCTAACTGTCACATTAAAAGGTTTTGTAAGTAAAATTATTTTAGCAATATATTTAACCCAATATATACATACGACTATTTCAGTGTGTAATTGATACTTTAAAATTAGGTATTTTTGCAATCTCCTTAAACTGTTTCTTTGAAATCATTATGTATTTTACGCTTGCACACCTCTCACCTCAAACTAAACATTTTTCAAGTGCTCCTCCACCACAGACATGTGACTGACACAATGGATACCCTAGATTTTGACCCTCAGGACTGGGCGGGNCTGGCTTAAGTCTTTCTCTCTGAAGCAATGGTATCCCCCTTAAGGAGATTCAAACAAGGAATTCACGTGGTCAAATCTGACTTCTACTTAAAGGCCAGACTGGAGAAGGCGAGCTTGGTAGACAGGTCACAAAGCAGCTCAAGAACTCCAAATGAGGCGATGCTGTCTGGGACTTGACAGTGGAGAGATAAAGTCAAGAACTGACTGGGGGAGCTGAGGCAGCAGACTTCGTTGTGATCACGGCCGTCACATACTAAAGCTGGCTTCCACCTGTCCACCTTTATACACCTCTCCTCTGCCCCACCCTAATTATCTTCCTTTATCCTCTCTGGAAATGAAAATGGCCAGTCCTTCCCAATCCCCTTGGTAGATATGCACACAAAGTGGTTCACAACAGGAGATAACAAATGCTTCTCTCCTCCCTCAGTCTTCTCAATGCCATCGCACACTTCATCCCCAATCCAGAAATATGAGAACCTGGAACAATTCTGGTATCCCCCCCAAAAAAATATCTAGGATGGGCAGAAGGGCTGAAGTGAGAAGTCCTTTCAGTTGCATGGATGTGGACAGGGTTGTATTTAACTGGGTTGTGGTTCAGCTAAGACAGTTCAACAAATGAGAGAGGTGAGGGAGTTGGGGTTAATGCAACAGAGTGATCATAAAGTCTACCNNTGGAACTGAAGCTGGTATACGAACCTTTCCATGCTGTTCATAACTAGTCCACTCTCCCATCTTCTCTTTACCCTACTTCTAAGCATTGAGTAGAAAACACTTTTCTGCCCACTTGAAGTTGATTGTGGCCATGTGCCTGATCTGGGTCAATTTATTGGTGATAAGTCCTAGCTGGAGCAACTGCCAACAAGACACTCCCAAGGTCACTAATTCTGACACAGTGGCCAGAATTATTTGAAGTACTGGCTTCTTCCATCACGTAAGTCCCTAAAGGACTGTTAGCAGAGCTCTCAGAAGGCCCATAGTGTTTAAGTAATACAAACAAGAAATAAAAGCCCTTTCAGAAGGCCCATAGTGTTTAAGTAATACAAACAAGAAATAAAAGCCCTTTTTTAAAATCTTAAAGTCTAAACCACTGAAACGTAGGGACTGTTTGTTACTGCAGCACCACTTAGCCTATCCTGACTAAGGGAACTGGAAGAGAAGGTATTAACATGGTGAGACCTAACACAAAATGTAGGATTCCTTGCAGTGCCGGGTGCTGGAGTTGGAGTCAGATTACAAGAGAGAATAACTGGAAATACAGAAAATGCTGCTAGGGGAATTAGATTTACGGCACTGTCTAGCACATGGCGCTGTAGTGAGTGGCAGAGATGGAGAGAGGGCAAGATCTTCNAAAGGGGTCTAGAAATGGGATGACAGCTCATCTGTGTGCATACCAAAGTCCTCAAAGTTTAAACCTGTTACACAGCCTGGGAGTGGCACCCACAAACTAAAAGTTGTATTGTTTCCACCTGAGACCAATGCAACAAAGGCAAGGATTTTTATGTCCCCAGTGCCTGAAACNGTGCCTGTTACAGAAGACACATGGTCACTACANGCTGAATGTGTGATCCGATGAAGCAGAGTGCACTACACCACACACTTGGGTAAGGAAATCTCTCTGGGAAAAGAGTTCTCTCTGGCACTTACCATCTCTGTTCTATTTTTCTGCACTCTATCATCTCTGGACCATGGTGTCTGTTTTCTCTTTGCCCATCCCTGAGTCTTCACTGTTGATTTACCTTGTTGTTGCAGGAGATCTCGAGGAGCGCCTTTTAAAACTCATCCCCAGTGACCTGTNTGCTGAAAATGCTTCAGATCCCATCCTGCGTGCTACTAAACACGGACGCNGTTCTCTCCTGTCTTCTCCATTTTGTTCCCATCTAATTCCATCGACAAATGTCTTCCATTGATTTTCCAAATGTACCTCAAAGTCATCTCCTGCTTTTTACCCTCACAGCCATTACCTAGTTCAAGTTTTTATCATCTCTGCTCTGGTCCTAACCTTGTATACTCTGCATCTAATCTCTGTAGAAGTATCTATTGTGTGAAATTTTTACCTTGAAACTAGGCAAAACTTAAAACCCCAGTTTCTGTGAGTCAGGAGCCTACATATGGTGTAGCCAGGTGCCATTGACTCGGGGCCTCTCACATTGTGGCAGTTAGCTGTTAGTCAATGCTGCCATGATCCCAAACCCAGTCTGGTGGCAATTCCACTTTCGTGCTCACTCATATGACTGTTAGAAGACTTCAAATCTGGCCATTGGTCAAATTCATCCATTCCTGGACATACAGACCTGCCCACAGCAGAACTCATAACATGGCTGATGTCTTCCCCCTGAGCAAGAGTAGGCATCTAAGATGAAATCTAGTCTCAGTCATGATGCCTTCACTTTTAACATACTCTGTTCTTTAAGATGGGATCTTTAAGCTCCACCCCTAACTCCACAAGACAGAATTGAACCAGGGTATGGATACAGGGGTGCGGGATTGTTGATCACAGTCTTAGAGACTGCCTGCCACACTGTTTTCGGGCCTCCTACCTCATCATCTAAAGTGTAAAGATGATATCTTCTCTCCCCGCTCATTAATTCTGATGACTCACTTGAACACCCAGAACATGCTCTTTCATAAGAGCCTCTTTCATGTGCCCCCCAACCTCCAGCCCATTCACACCTTCTGTTCTGCACTTGAACTCCCAAGGACTTTGAATTATCAGACCATTATTCCTGTCACACGCCATTCCCTTGAAATGCCACTGCCTCTTAGCAAGTCAGCTCTGGGCTTAGCAGGCAGTTATGCCTATTTCCAGTAGACATCCTTTGGAGANGTCTTGCTTTTCTCTAAAACCCTCAGCACAGNAAATTACAGCTCTTTCCACTTGAATATGTCACAGGGTCACAACTTTATCATGTTCAAGAGCCCNTTTATTTCTTTCCTGGGGTTTAGCCAGCATTGTACCTTGAGCCACCTATTTGCATTTCTTGAAGAAACCTGGCCCCTGGTCTGGTTATACAAGACTCTCACCAACTTCATTGGTGGTGTTCAAATGGTCTAGAGAGCATTCGTTTGTGATAGGGTGCTAATAAGTCAATAAAGGCANTTATGCTCATCACCAGCCGCCCATACACACAGGAAGAAACTGGGTGAGTACAGTAAACTCTCTAGGGTTAGGCAAAGATACTTCCTAACCTGCTCCTCTACTTACTGTCTATTCTTAGACCAGTTACTTCATATTCAAGCTTCTGTTTCCTNGTTTGTAAAATGCAAACAACTTAGGTAGTCACTAATGGTTACCACATACCAAGAACTGTCCTGTATGTTTTAAATATGTTAATTAAGCAACACATAAATCAGGTACGATAATCCCATTTTACAGNCACAGAAATCGTGGCACAGAGTAACCTACACTGCAAGACGCTGCTAATAAATAGTGAAACTAAGATTANGATACAGGCAGTGAGGGCGAGAATCTTTGTCGTAAAATTCACTCCACAGGGTTGTGTAGGNAAAATCAAATAATGCGAATTAAAGCAAGGGCAAGGCAAGGCAGGACTGGCAGTAGGCATTCTTTTAAATGCCAATTATCTTGGCCTGGAAACGAAGAAGTCCTTCAAAGCCTCCGGCTTTCTGCAGGAACTCAGCAGAGACATCCGCACTGCCTTGATGTTCTCGACTATGGAAGGCTCCTCCTTAGTTGGAAGCANTGGTAGCTGATGGACTAGAAGGCCGCTTTCAGCAGGGCCTGGGTTCCAGGCACCTCTGAGCCGGCAAAGACCAGGTCGACCCTGCCCCACGCCGCTCCGGGTTGACAGGTTTCCCGTGGGAGCCCCGCCTCGGCGAAGGCTCGGGTTTCCATTGAAGCTGGGGGGCAGGGCCGGGTCTCTTGCTCTCAACTTAGGGATTCCGCAGTTTTTCAGACCGGTAAAGTCGATTCCTCCTCCCGGCGGGCAGAGGGCGCAAGAGCACACGGCTCGAAGCCCAGGAGTTTGTTGGGTACGGAAGTGACGTCCGAAATCTGCGGGGCTTGGGAGCAATGTTGAAAAGTTTCCCCGAAGCTGGCCTCCCTCGTACNTTTGGTTCCNCGAAGCGGTACTTAAGTGTATCTTCCAGCTCTGACAATCTGGTTTATGTTTGCAGATGAGAAAAGTCAGTGTCCTAGATAAAGGGACCTCTCGTATTCACTCAGAGCTTTTCCCGCGGCCCCTCCGAGCGGAAGGAGAACCCCGAGAAGTGGGTGGTGCTCGTCCTAAGGAGGCCCAGGCCAGGTGTCTCAATGACTAGCATGACTCGTGGAGGAAGGGACTTCCAGTATCCAAGGAGTGGTTTGCTAGGTTAGGGTTGCCCGAGTTAGCAAATAAAGGGCAAGACGCCCTGTTAAACCTGAATTGCCCATAAAGGAGTGATGTCTTAGCTTAAACATACCTCAAATATTGCACAGATGGACATACACTATTTATGTGCATTCAAATTTGACTGAGTGTTCTGTATTTTATCTGACAGTCCTACACCTAAGGCCACCTAGGAAGCTGTACTAAGGCTTTCTATATGCCTACAAGTCTCTCGTAGTGTTTCTAGTTCGGTTCTGCCCGGGTGTAACCCTGAGGTTATTTGTAGGGCTCCCAGTCTATCCCATTTGTGACTGTACAATCTAAGGCTACTCAAGAGCTCAGAGACCAAACACCCTCTCAGACTTCAAAAATACCCTCCACTCTAACACTGGTGTATTCCAAAGACACTAAGGAACTGAATGGTGACAGTATCCCAAGAAGCATCTGGAGAGCTCGAAAGAGAAAGGGTAATGTATCTTTTATTGGCATCTCAGTGGGAACCAGCTGAAGGATTTTCAGCAGAACTGGGAAATCACCAGAAGGGAAAATGGGACTTGTGTTTCATTTCTGATGGCCAGGATGTCATATGTGGTGATTTTACACAGAAAGGGGGTTTTTAATGCACCAAAGAGTATAGTATAGAGAATCCCTATACTATTGCCTCCCCTGTGGTCCCTTTACTGCNGGAAGTAGGCTAGCCTGGACANGTGGGTTTGCTGGGATTGGGGTAGGGNTCTCAGGACTGCATATCTCCGTGAGTTCATGAGGCTCCCTGGCTGGGCCTGCTTCTCCCAGGCTGGAGGAAGATGGAAAGGAAGGAAAGATCCTACCAGTCTCCTCCCACTGTTCTTTTTAAACACCATCTTCCCAAGTCTCATCACGTGTTTGTTTCAGAAGTATGTAGGGCTCCATACTCTGTGATTCCCTATTGCCACTGTATGCTACTAGAGGACACACAGGGACTTATCTGCATCACCAGTCTCCACCACGGGCCACAGGCACATTAAGTGTTGAATGAATGCTGAAGGAACCACCTTCAATATAAATGCTAAGTCTTGGGCTGGGGACTTAACAGCCATTTACTTCCTCTGAATGATCCTCTGAGAGAAAGATACTCAGTGGTCATTGTTTTACAAGTGAATTCATATAATTAAGTCAGGTGAGGAGCCATCTGTTCAGTTGCCCTAAAATACTTTTGGGCTTTTGCTCTGATCTGGGTGATGGGAACACAGTGAACAAGGGAGTTCCTGTTGTCAGGGAGCTCAGCCTCCAGGCAGCCTGAGAGATGATGCACAGACAAGCATGCTGCCCAGTATACTGACAGATAACAGCTGCTCTGAAGAAAAGGAAAAGCAGTGAAGTGGAAGGACATCCTGGAAAGTGCAGTTTTTCAAAGGTTGGTCTTAGAAGTCTTCACCCAAAGAGAACATTGGAGAAGAAGATCCTGAATGAAGTGAGTGAGCTTCGGGAGATAATTGTTCTGGGGAGAGGAGTCAGTAGATACTGACTCAGCTGTGAGNGTTAGCAATGGAGAGGANGCTGATGTGGNGGGGACTAGTGAGGGGGGATAGTATAGGAGTCAGAGNTGGTTGGTGAGGATTTTTGGTGTCATGCTTGGGGAAATGAAGCCACAGAAGTAATGGGATCTGGCTTCTGAGTGAGAGGAAATGGGAAGAAACCAGCCTTTAGAGAGAGAGCNTGGGTGTCTGCTTNGGGCAGTAGCAGGTCTACTGACTTCCCGGGAGCAAATGAACATGAGAAGGCAGGGCCGAGTGTGGAGAGTGTTGGAAGGAAGATGTCCCTCAGTGAGGTCCTAGGACAGAATGTGTCTGTGAGGGTCACTGGCAGTGCACTACTTAGGATAGTGCTCCAAGGGGACAAATGCCTATGTGGCCAAGACAAGGAATTCNATGTCTGTGATCAATTTCCTCAACACTGACCCAAAGCCCCTGACCATTCTTCACATTTCATGCTTCTTTTCTTCCTTCTCTTTGGAAAAGGAGGTAAGGAACAATGGAAAAGGATGATTCCTGGGATTGGAGAGAAGGATCAGTGGTTAAGAGCACTTGCTGTTCTTGCAGAGGACCAAGGTTCAGTTCTCAGTGCCCACATGGCAGTTCATAACCACTGTTTGAAGGGATCTGACATCCTCTTTGGGCCCCTATGGGCACTGTATGCACGTGATGCATATACATGCATTCAGGCAAAACATTCACACATATGACATAAAAATAATAACTTTTTTCAAGAAGAAATGAGTATTAGTATTCTCAAGTAAGTCATATCAAGATTTGTCCTCAGAAAAGGAAATAGGACCATAAACATACAAAAGATGCTGGTGAAAGAGAAAAGGAGCTGTCCAAGCTCCACACCAACCTGGAAGTCATTTCAAAGGCCACCAAAGCCCTCCAGTGAGGCAACAGTTAGCCCTGGGCTGCAGCCCAGACAGCGACGGCTCGGCAGGGACCCTCCACCTTTGGGAGCAGGTACTTGTTCCAGAAGGAAAATGACCTGTGTGTCCCCCAGGTCCCAGTNTGCTCAGACAGCTGATGGCNTCATCTCAGAAATGGCCTCACAGATGCTGAGACCAGCATGGGAGTCTCTCTAAAGCATGGCTCTGAGTGGCTGACAGGAACAAGGGAGTAGCTCCTAGCAATGTTCCTGAGTTGATGTCCTAAGCTTTCAACGTGTTGTCAAAATACAAAGACTAGAGAGGGAGACACCTCTGATTTTGGCAAACAGATGGTACTGACTCATTAGATAACCTCAGAGCCAGTACAAGCCCCAGACTGACAGAAACTCTGAGGCCAAGTAGCCAGGCTGATCCCATCATAAATGCAAACATTGTCATACTGAAATGTCCCAAATGGACAAGGCACAAAGGCGACAAGAGTAATGTTGCCAAGGTTGGAGGCAGGGCAGGAAATGGAGGGTGTGGGCTCAATGCTAGGAATACACTAGGGAGTATTCACCCTTCCTTTTTAGTGAATGAACTGGGCCCTGAGATGGCTCAGCAAGTAAAGGCACCTGCTGCCAAGCAGACAACCTGAGTTCAATCCTCAGTACCCACATGGTGGAAGAAAAGAACTTTTGCATGCACATATGCACACACACACACACACACACACACACACACACACACACACCATGGCACATGTGTGCCTGTACACATCACACAATAAATAATAATAATTTTTCAAAAAAGTAAAGGCAAATTTACTGCATTTGTCTTTATCCNAGTTTCCCTTAACTNGGGAAGAAGAGGCTNNAGGAAGCCTANAGTTGGAGGAAATCTAAATTTGAACAACTTTNCTCAGCACACACACNNCAGATTAAAACCATGAAAGTATGGAGCCTGTGTCCTGGTAAGAACTGCCAGTCTGAGGAGACATCNGGACCNGTGGTCCTGGACNCCACAGTACTCTGTGCCAGCCTTGTTCTAACAGTTGCTGCCTGAGCAAGCCAAACGTGAGGGTTACTCTGTCTTGCCAGCTTCCATAGTCCACTCAGAACCTCCTAGGGGCAGGGAAATGGAGCCAAAATTATAGCTCAGTAGCTGAGNNCTGGCCTGGCATGCACAAGGCCCTGGGTTNGAGCCCTAGTAGAACAAAACAACAACCCCCATTCCTTTGCTCTCTTTCTGAAGCTTCTCTGGGCCAGGCCTTAGCCTTCATGGTGCATCACACAGAGGCCACAGCCAGTCATGAGTTTAGGAAAGGTCACAGCTCTGACCCCCACCTCAACCAGGCAACTCACCCTGCCTCATGACGCCAGGCACGGGGGCCTGTGAGGAAGACAGGGATGAATCAGAGAAGCGAATGCCAGAGGGTGACGCTGGGGCTCAGGAGCAGAGACAGGGCTGAAGTGAGGACCTGGTTTCTACATGCCAGCTGGGCCAGTCTCTCGCTCAGCCTTGCCTAGGCTGCTTTGTGAATGATTCCACTGAAGAATTTTTTTAAAAAAAAACCTAAATATTTATTTGCTTCATATTTACAAAGGTGGGGGGGAGACTGAGAGAGACCCCAAGCACACCCCCCACACCTGGCTGGCCAGGCCCCTCACGCTGCAGAGGCAGACACGGCTGGAAGGGACAGGATTTATGTTGCATACTTGAACTACAGCGAGTGTAAGACTGGTCCTATTTACAGGGCAGAAACACTACAGGTGGAGCGTGGGGGTGGCAGAGCGGGCACCAGAGTCCTGGCCAGAGGGTACCAGCTTGCCACTTGCCCACCTCTCCCGAGGCATCTCCTTGGCCCCGCTGGGGTTCTCCNGGAAAACAGGCCCGCTCACATGATGCTTGCTGGGGTGAAGACAGGGCCCACACACAAGGTGTCTGTGATCTCCCAGCCGCAGGACAGAGGTTTGCACACATCCTCAGCATCCTGGTCTTCTGCGGGCAGCAGCTGCCCTCGAAGCGCTTCCCTGAGAGCAAGAGACAAACGGTGAAGGCAGCCAGCATGGGGCCAGAGGCCCAGAGCTTCCTGTGGCCCCTGCTTCTATAGTCCTGGCCTCATTACACACAGGATTCTCACCTGANCCCTAAGCCCAGACAAGGGCAAGAACAAGGGAGGCCTGTGGTCCTTGTCCACACTGTTTCTCCCCTGTGGTTCACACCACCCGAGAGAGGAAAGGTGCTCGTGATTATTGAGATTTTCTGTGCCTCAGACACTGTGCTGGCCACTTTACACCCTCTACCCATTACCTAAGTTCTTTCTCCCAAAAGCGCTGTAGGAAACCAAACCACCTCCATTTTCTCAAAGAGGAAACTGACTCAGAAGCAGCCTGCTCAAGATGCCTCCCTAACAGGTGGGGAGACTAGGACTGAGCCCAGCTCTTATCTCCACACCCCAGGTCCAGCCCAGCTCTGCCAAGCCCAGCTCCCAAACAACCCACTCATTCATCTCTGTCTCTTTCTGGGACCCACCATCGTCCCTTCCCTGCTCCTGCCCCTCCAGACAGACACAGCACAGATAAGCTCATCTTTCTAAAAGGCAAACTCTCCCCTTGCACCTCCAGCACCTCCTGCCACACTCATATTCCATGAGGTTGGCCCCTGTGCATCCCCAGGGTTCCCTGTGGCACCCCCAGAGGCCACCAGAACAGCTCTCACACACCCCTTCCCAGTGCCATGCTGTCCCGTGTGCGCTATCCACCCTCACTGACTAATTCCTCCTCAGCATCCAGGTTGGGAGCCCTACAGACACTGCGGGCCTCCGTAGAGCACCTCTCCTGGCTATCAAGGGTTCACTGTCTACACCCCTGGCATCCCTTCACTGACAGAGGGCAGGGGATATGGCTGAATCCCTCATGCTGCAGGAGGCTAGCACCCAACAGTCACTTGCTGGGCAGACAGGGGTAGACGCTGAGGGGACACTGGGTGGGGAAACAATACAAGGACCACACCAGCTTACCCTTTACCTCTGGGCTCTACCCTCCCTCTTCCACCCAGTTCTGCCCATTCGTTTTCCACACTTCCAGCATGCTCCAGTCCCGCAGAGGTAGGAAGGCCTCTCTGCTTCACACAACGGCAAATCAGAGGTACATGGGAGGCTCTGCACCTTCATCTCCTTNTCTGTAAATGTAGGTTGGCCCAGTTTCTTAAAACCCTTCAATGGCCCCCTTCAAGACCCAGTCCAGGCTAGGCCTCCAGGGTTCTCAACTTAGTCTGCCCTACATGCTGCTGTTGAAGACAGACAGAGCTACTGTCAGGTCTGTGACAGGAATGGGCCCTCTCAGGCCTCCTCACTCTACAGCCACCCTCTTGGCGTTCCTGGGCACCTGGCTTCCAAGGCCTAGCTGGCTTCTGAGACGCTTCCAGGCACACCCCTTCTCAACCCAAGCTCTCCCTCCCCAGGGTCCTTCCCACTCTGTGCCAGGGGCTTTGGGTACAGATCTGCACCTTGGCTCACCCGACATTAGACACTCCTGTACCCTCAGGGCCTGACAGAACAGGCCTCAAAGCAAAATGTGTTAGAGGCCCCTTTGACAGGGGAGACTTTCTGATATGCCCACTTCTCTATGTTAGTATTTTTGTTCCCAGTAATGAATGCAGGTGACTCTCTGACACCTCATCCACCAGCAGTTGCTGGTGACAGTCGGGGACTCACAAGGAAGCCTGCACGTTGTTTTTAGTTTGTTTTTTGGCTTTATCAAAATACACCTCAAAGGCAAAATGACTGTATGGACCTGCCCTGTACCCCACACAGTGTAGAAACAAATGTGTTCAATGGATGAATGAAGCGTGACTCTCCTGGTGCCCTGTCAGACCTGGTATCTGGTAATGTTCCCAGGGGCTCTCGAGACTTAGGCCCCACTTAGTCTGGGGGGCCTGCATAGAAGCCCAGCTGCCCTATCCTCCCAGCCCTACCATAGCCTGCCACTCACTNTGTGACCCNTCTGGAAATGATGCTGACCCTCACAGAGTTTTGTGGGGTAAAAGGAAAGAATGTGACATGCCCAGCAAAGGTCTGACATGGGGCTCCACAGTGTCGGCAATCTCCACCTCACACACCTCTCACTGTATAGGAGACAGACAGGATTGGCATTACTGCCCCTTCCTAGAGAGAAAGACTGAGGTCACCCAGCAAGTCTTTCCCNGGTCACAAAGCTGCCACCTAGCTGCCACCTCCACCCCACATCTGCTCATGTCCTCCTTCCTGCACCCACAGTTAGAACAGTCTTTAGAAAATGCTGACNGGACCAGACCAGGCCATGCTTCTAACCTGTCCTTACTTTCTGCATCCTTCTCTCTGCCTCCAAAGCCTCCTCAGGTCTGGCCCTGNCTCCACATACAGTCGCAAGCAACCTTTATTGAGGAATACACCCCATTCCTTCCCCCACTTGCCTGCTGCCCCTCACCTCCTCGAGGATCAGGCTTGGACCTCTGACAGGGCCCCTATCCAGCACAGCACCAGACATAGGACTGTGTGACCCCTACAGGGCTCAACCTCGCCTGTGACCATAGCCAGGTGCTCAGCACAGGCCTTACCTAGGTGGCTGGGAGCTCCCTATCAAAATAGATTCCAAAACAGCAGCTTCTCAGCTCTGTCTCCCTACTGCTTCTGCCCAACTTGGCTCCCTCACCCCACTTCTCAGTGGACCCCCTTACCAGGCTAGCCGGGACATGGCATAAGTGATTCTGTAGGCCTGGGTTCCCCCGAGGAGGGACTTTGTGTCCATGGTATAGGCACCCATGTTGTCAAAGACCAGCCAATCCCCTACATGTAGTTGCGGCAGCCACAGGCCCTCAGCCACACGGTCACAGCCATCAACTGCTGGCCCCCACAGGCTGCTGCTGTACAGCGGTTGATCCGCGGACGGTTTCTGTAAGAGAGAAGGAGGACACTTCAGCCCCGGCACACATAGCAAACCCTCAGCACTTTCTCCCTCAAACACCTGCCATAGCTCCTAAAGCCAACAGGATGGACTNGGTGGTATTCAAGGACTTTCCAANTTCTCTGCATTTGNGCCATTTACATTCTTATCCAGATTCCAACACTAGCTGTGTGACTTTGGGCAAGAACATAAACCTCTCTGTGCCTGTGCTTAGTTGTAAAATAGGAATAAATTTGCCTGCTTTACAGTACCACTCAAAGGGTAACTGACCATTTATGACCAGCTGGCAGAGGGCACGAGTCCACCGAATTCACACTAANACCCCCATTGCTGCTGCTGTCACCGGGTCTGTGCTCCCAGCTGCACTGGCCACTTTCAGGCCTCGGCTGCATCCACACCTCTGCAGCCCTTCCCACACACTCATTCCCAACCTCTCTCTCTTCCAGCCNAGCCCTCAAGAGTCCTCTTCTAGGATGCTTGGCCTGGAGACAGAGGCCACAGGAGAGTAAGNCTTGTCCTGACTCAGGTCCTAATTTAACAGGTCATCACTGGGTAGCCTGGCAGAGACCACAGAGAGCCTGTGGGTCAAACACACTGACTCCCACTTCAGGGTTCTCCCACTGAGGTTCTGGAGGCTAAGGATTTGCTCAAAGGCTTCTTTTGTTCTTTTTTCTTTNAAGACAGGATTTCTCTGTGTAACAGCTCTGGCTGTCCCAGAACTCGCTTTGTAGACCAGGCTGGCCTTGAACTCACAGAGATCCCCTGCCTCTGGGATTAAAGGCTTGCGCCACCACCGCCTAGCAAAGGCAAGCTTCTTTCTTAAATGACTTCCAAATGGAAGAGAAATCTGTGCGAGCCCATCTCTGAACAACCAACGAGAGCAATTCTGCCACGACTTAGGGCTCCTGCTGGGCAGGACCTAGAAGAGGGGTCACAGCCCAAGGAGAAACACGAGTGGGTCTTCTGGGTGGCCTCCCTGGCCCTTTGCTCAGCCTGCTGTAGCACTGGCCCCATGCCAGCCACTTCTGCTCCTCAGTTACTCTTCAGCAAACCCTGCCTCCCCTCCCCCACCTCCTGCTTTCACCCCAGATNTTCCCTCCAAGTCTGCCTTGTTTCCTTTAGGTCTAGACAAGGCATCCTAAGCCCCCTCAAGCTCCGCACCCCCAGAGCCCCACCTTCACAGCATTGGGCCAGTCTTCCCCAGAGTGAATTCTGTCAGCTGAGGGGCAGTGTCCAGTGTCTTCNTGTCCCTCATGCTCCCCAGCCTCGNCCTAACGGGTGCTAGTTTCAGTATTTGTGAACTAATGAATGCCTGTGAGTGGGAGGTGTTTATGGGGAAAAGAAAAACAGNTGAAGCGAATAGAAGTCATCCAAACCGGCCTGGGAGGAGGCGGGGAGGGCCAAGGGAAGGAGAAAGGCCTGTCAGTACCTCAGCCAGTGGCAGGAGTGAATGGGAACTGAGAAAGAGGAAGCACTGTTTCCATATGCAGAAATAAGGTTCACACGGATGACAAAAATTGACAAGTGATCAGTCCTAGCGATAAAGAAAACATGCATACATTGTCAAGGTCCAGGATGAGAGCTAGCCTGTGTTTGTGAGTTCCTTCACTCACTGGGCACTTACTGAGCACCNACTGTATACCAGGCTCTGATCTAGCAGATATGAATAGAAGTCAGCAGGAATGAGCACAAAAAAATTAAAATTAAAGGAAAGGATTAATATATCCGTGTCCGTTTAGCTTTCTCCATAGTCTTGGGGGGGTTGAGTTTTTTTTGTTTGCTTGGTTTGGTTTGGTTTTCTGAGACAACATTTCTCTGTGTAACAGCTCTGGATGTCCTGGAACTCGATTTGTAGAGCAGGCTGGTCTTGAATTCAGAAATCTGCCTGCCTCCCAAGTGCTGGGATTAAAGANGTGCACCACCGCTGCCCGGCTTAGCCTCACATTCTTATTGACAAACATTTGTAATAAGAGAACATGGCTTCTTATTTCTTGATTGCTCTGAACTCTTTCCAATAGCCCCCAGGCTCTAGAAAACATTAAGCTGATGGTCTAAAGTCCTGAGGGACGGTGCTCTGTAAACACATCCACAGGACCTTTGTGAAAACAGCCTTCAAAGGCTCCTCCACAATAGAGAGAAAGACACATTTGGATAATAAATTAGCATCCTCTTGCTTGATAGTGGTACAAGCTTAAAAACAGATAAGAAAACAGCTGTGTGTGTGATGCTGGGGTCATGTGTGATGCTGGGGTCATGTGTGA
>LZPO01037921.1:576171-592977 GCA_001675575.1 Neotoma lepida
ACAAGACATTTCAGCTAATCAAGTCCATCCTTACAGTCAAAGAACCATCTTCAATAATCAAGAATTTACCCCAGAAGGGAAGGAGGGGCAAGATGCACATAGTCCACCTCTGTCTTTGTCACCACACCGAAGGCACAGGTCTACAACTCACACAACACCCGGGACATGCCACACTGGCATTCAGCTGCCTATTGCAGATTCTAGCCCCTCCCTGAGGAGAGTCTATTTTAGCCAATGAGCTAACCCTAACTATACAGAGATATGCTAGAATAGCCTCACTTGGTACCAGAAGTGAGTTCAGGAGTCAAAGGTCAGCCTCCTCACTTTCCAAAGAGGGAAACCAGAGTGGCAGGCTTCCGAGCTATGAACCTGCCTAGGACTACTCTGCTGCTATGTGGCAGAGCCGGGTCTTGAACCTGTGTTTTCTGACTCCGAGTCCAAGGCTTTCTGTCATCATTACTATTTTATACATCATGAGAAATGCTGGCAACAGCTATTAGAGTGGGGGTATATAAAAAATGAAGAAATAAAACACTGCCTTACAGACCTTCCTATCCACCTAGAGAAAACANGAAGTGAGGCTGACAAGATGGTNAAGTAAAGGTGCATGCTGCCAAGTTGAAGGTGAGAAGCACTCCCACAAGTTGTCCTCTGACTGCACACACACATGCTTACACACACACACACACACACACACACACACACAGTAAGTAAATAAACTCGAAGCCGGGGAGATGGCTAGAAGAAATCAGGAAGTCTTAGCATGCAAGTCAGTGTCTCTGCTCAAAGGCAAAGGAAGTTTCCATTCACAGAAGGAACGGAAGCATCAGGTTATAAAATGATTGGATATATTTGGGCCGCACTAATACTTAATCAAGGAAAGTAATAAGAACCTAATGGAGAAATAAAATACATGAGCTGCACCTTCTCCTAGTTACAAAATTTTAACAAAGCAAAAGGAAATTCCTCCCTAATTTAAAACCATTAAATAAATTACTCATAGAAATTGCCTAGATATTTTCCTTAGCACCAAAACCATATAAAATAATTGTGAGCTTATCAAAGAATAGCTATAAGATAATGATACTTTGGTTAGTTAGTTCACACAAAGCTACCTTATATCATGTATAAAATATAAAGAATAACAGAAAAAGAACATCTGTGTGCTTGTCTGCCAGCTAAAGAAATGCAGAGTTTCAAGCCAAGAGGCTGGCTCATGTCGTGATCTCAGAACTCCAGAGGCTGAGGCAAGAGGGTCACATAATAGAGACCAGCCTGGCTGCCAGTCTGTGAGACCTGTCAAAGGCTCTGTCAAAGAACAATTATTAAAATAAATTCAAAAGGAAAAGAATGTAAACTTTCCAGTCTGTTCAAAACTCCCTGCGTGGCTAAACACATCCCTTCCTTCCTTTCTAGAGTGACCACATTGTGTTCAGCATTCTCTTGCTTTAAAAAGAGAATCCATGAATGTACCTAACGTTAAATGATAGGATTCATTCTGCATGCTTTTGACAGTTACNTAATTGAAATTATGGAGCATGGAATCTCTGAGACTTGCTTTCTTGTTGAAAATTTCTGCTCCCAAGATGCATCCCATTGACACCTGTGACCACAATTCACAAATGCGCTGCACAGAGTTCTCTGTGCGGAACACACTGATTTATTCACTCGTTACCCTGCTGACAAACGCTGAGGTTCCTCTGGTGTTTTACACTGCACAGACTGCTGCCTTATTGGAGGAAGTGTGTCACTGGGAGTGGGCTTTGAGGTTTCAAAAACCCCTGGCAGGCCCAGTGTCTCCTCTCTCCTCTCTCTCTCTCTCTCTCTCTCTCTCTCTCTCTCTCTGTCTGGGGATCAGGATGTAAAGCTCTCAGCTACTGCTCCAGCTTCATGCCTGTCTGCTTCTCACCAAGACGATCATGTACTAACCCTCTGAAACCGTAAGCAAGTCCCCAGTTAAATGCTNCCTTTCATAAGAGCTGCCTTGGTGATGGGGTCTCTCCACAGCAGTAAAAACAGTGACTAAGACAGTATCTCACTGGGACCTAGGGGCTTGATGATTAGACTAGGTTTTACTGGCTAGTGATCCCCAGGGCTCCACTTTCCACTCTCTCCCCAGTGCTGGGATTACAAGTGTGCACCACCACATCTGTTTTGTTTTGTTTTTTCCTTTTACATGGGTGTTGGGGACTAGACACAAGTTTCCATGCATATGTAACAAGCACTTTGCCAATTGAGTATTCCCACAGTACCTAGATGCGCTTGTTATATATAAACATCTTAAATATTCATTGAGTTGTCTAAAATAGCATCTATTCTAGTACTTCATAAATAGAAGGACAATTGGGTGGGAGAAGGGAGTACATGGGGATTTTATGAGAATATTGAGGTGAAGTTGTGTTTTGTTTTAAAAAGCCATTGACAGAACTGGAGAGATGGCTCANTGGTTAAGAGCACTTGCTGCTCTTCCAGAGGACCCAGGTTGGGTTCCAGCCACCCACATGGCAGCTCCCAACAGTCTGTAACTCCAGCTCCTAGGAATGCAATGTCCTCTTCTGGCCTCTGCAGGCACTGCATGCACGTGGTACCCATGTGGGAAAGCACTCATACATATAAAGTAAAAACAAATAGANCTTTGTAAAGGCATTGGCATCGAAGGAGATAAAACAACAAACACAATCAAAATATTTATATGAGAGCAATAGTAAAGTATGTCATTTCAGATGAAAAGGCCACTATGCTNGCTGTGGAAAGGGCACACGTGGTAACAGCATGCAAGACAGTGGGACAGTAACCTGGAAATATGTAAGCAAGGGGCCTAAAAAGGCTCCGTCTTTTAACCTGGTAAGATTTTAGGGACTCATCATTAGAATATCATTCTTAAAAGCGCTTCTGTCTTAACAATGTCAAATGAGCCAGTCATGCAGGGTCACTCTAACAGAGAGGACATGCACGGAAGTATGAACAGGAATAACAAAAATTCCACAGTGCTTGAGTGGCAGGCGATGCAGNGATTGTGAAGGGAGATTTTTCTCTGACATGAGGCAGATGAATAAAACATGAGCTCTGCCCACAAGGGGCACAGTCTGCAGAGAATAAGCATTCCACCTCATGACACTTCACCCCTTCAAGGCCAGTTTTCCCATTATAAAAGGAGATCAATAGCATGTACCTTAAAGGATTCTTACAAAAATTAAGAGAGTAACNCCATGTGAAATGTTCAACACGGAACCCACCGCCNTAAGTACATGATATCAACTGTCACCAATACATAAGTGACACGGGCAGCAAGGAAGCACTGTATGTAGAGTGGAAGAGGAGCTCGGACGTAGGAGGANCCCAGATGATGAGCAGAGGTCATTAGAGCAGAGAGGCTTATTCCCCTGTCTGAAAACTTCCGTTCAACTTTAAGTTGCCTACTACACGCGTTTCCAAACTTTGTGTGATTCCAGCAGTATACACAAGCCTGTGCCCGTCCCAGCCGTTCAGGAGGCTAAGGCCGGAGGCCACCCTGGGCAACACGGCCTGTCTCTTATACACATCTAGATGTGTATAAGAGACAGCATCAGCACCACCCAGAATGTAGGAAGTGCTACAAGTGAAAAAACAAAAACAGTTTTATCAACAAATTATCAAGACTTTTTCAAGAGGGTATTGGGAAATCACTACATTAAAAGACATGGCAACCAAATGTCCCATGAAGGCCTTCTTCAGCTTCGGAGTTGAGCAGATCAACTATTAAAACCATCTGTGAGGCAAGTGAGAATATCTGACCACCAATGGTGGATGATGGGAGATACTCAGAATTTTTAAAATTTGATGACTGTGATCTGCCTCTTTATCTTTTACAAACACATACCAATATATCTTTTGGGGGGGGAAATCAGCATATTTGATTATACTTTCCTCATGACATTACTGTAGCCTGTGTACTAATCACACACACTATACAATGCACTGGCTCATGCACGCACACATCTCCATCCAACAAGATCATATTTAAAAATACAAACAATTTTTACTCTTGACAACAGACCTCAGCACAGTGCATATTGAAGGACCTGAATATTTTAATTTTNTTTATGTGTGTGTGTGCATCTACATGTATATGCCTGGATAAGTATGTGCACACATGTGCAGGTGACTTCAGAGGCCAGAAGATGACANCACATCCCTTGGAACTAGAATTACAGGTGGCTGTGAGCCTCCTGATGTAGGTGCTGGGATCCAAACTCAGGTCTTCTGGAAGTGCAGCAAGTGTCCTTAACCACCAAGCCACCTCCTCAAATATTTTAATTTTGTAAAAGAAAAACAAGCTGGGTATGGTGGCGCACGCCTTTAATTCCAGCATTGGGAGGCAGAGGCAGGCAGATCTCTGTGAGTTCAAGGCCAGCNTGGTCTAGAGATATGTGGAGAGACCCTGTCTCAAAATGAACAAAAATGAGCTACATATGGTCTGATAATAAGAAGCAAGACTTGTACCAAGGAGTCTACCTACTACAACTGTTTATACCTTAGGTCTAAAAGTCCTTGGGAAGGAAGACTGCGACCACAAAGCAGTCATAACCACTGGTGCAGACAGAAGGACTCTGGACACACTCCCGACACAGACAGAGCTACTCCTCTGTCCCAAGGCATGTGAGCCCCCAGCCAGCTCTNCTCACAGCCAGTCTCAGTTAAGGGTCACANCCTCTGAAGGGGTAAACTGAGGCATGATCAGAGAAAGAACAATGGACCATAAAGAAAGTCAGGAAGATCCTGGCACCAGAAAAAGCGGCTGGACGGGGTGGCAGTGGGTGTGAGGCTGGACGAAGTGGCAGTAGGTGAGAACCTTGTTCCCACTCTGTTGAGAAGCTGAGGAAGGGAACAGAGGGCAAGCCAGGAGGGCAAGCACTTGTGAACTGAGTATGGTGCCACAAGTTAGAGGCTAGCTTGGGTGTCATAGGAAAATCCTGTTACAAAAACAAAAAACCTTAAAAAGGCCTGGTCCGAAGAAGGGAATTCATGCCATGCCCGGTACTGTAAACCTGATCAAGGGCTCGTGGCTCAGCAGGCCAGAGACTCTAGGGCACCAACTACTGCTGTGTTTCTAAAAGGACACCTTGCCAAACTGCAAGTCTACACCAGTGGTTCTCAAGCCTCCTAATGCTNNGACCCTTTAATACAGTTGTTTATGTTGTGGTGATCCCCAACCAGAAAATTATTTTGTTGCTACTTCATAACTGTAATTTTGCTACTGTTATGAATCATAATATAAATATCTGGTTGCAGGATATCTGATATTCGACCCCTGTGAAAGGGTGGTTCAACTCCAGGGGTCATGACCCATAGGTTGAGAACCACTGGTCTATACCCATAGATCAATGCTGCTTTCACCTTCAGCCAGAGAAGCCTCTCTCTGCAGCAAGCAGCAAGGTAGAGATTCATAACTGGCTGGTGCACTCATGAGCTCATTACAGCTGTGCTTCCCTGTACATCAGTCATCAGCATCCCAGCAGGAGGTGGCACTAACTGGATTCAGCAGGTTATAAAGGGGGGGGGCATTTGAAGGCGGAGGCAGGATGTGGGCATGTGGGGAGAGTTAAGAGGAGGGGAATGGGAGTAGACATGATCAAGACATGTCATTTACATGTATGAAATCGTCAAAGACTAAATAAAACATTTTTAAAGTAGGAAATGGGAACTGGAGGTGGCCAGCCTGGTCCCTAAATCTGTACAATAGGAAGTTAGCTGCCACAGGAGTACAGAATGTAAAAGCCTGAATTCTTCTAAGCNTCAGGGAGGCTTCCTCGGACGAGCAGGTGGAACTGGAAACCATATTTAACTTTGGAACAAGACCCCACAAGGCTATTGCACAATGTGTGGGCCCCTGAATGAGGCAGAGATGTGCTCCCCCCACCTGCCATGGGACGAGGAGAAAGAAGGGCCTCGGGGAGGTGGGGGTCTGATTTTCTTTCCCCACTAAACCATGCCCACTAAAGCTGCTGGAGGCCGGGTGTGCTTCCTCGCTCTTGTTCCCCATTATAGACAAATTTTACTTCTAGGGACTAACTCCAGAATGGGGACCACAGGTGTCTGTCAAGACACTCAGTGCTGGAATAGGGAGTCAAACAGCTAGGGCTACATTGGTTGAAGTACTTTGTAGCCACAAAAAAACCCCACAGCAATAGCTACAACCCATATAAATGAAAAGATTATAAAACACNTCCCAATGTTCTAAAAATGAGCACTTTGCGTTTTCTAAAAGAATGAAAAGAAATACAACATTCTGCACGATGAGACTGTGAGCAGTATCTTCACCTCTCACTCTTGCTTTCTTTTCTTTCTTTTTTTTTTTGTTTTGTTTTGTTTTGTTTTGTTTTTTGGACAGGTTCTCTCCATGTAGCATGGGCTGACCTTGAACTCATGATCCTTCTGCCTCAGCATCCCAAGGACTGAGATTCCAAGTACACACCATGCCTAGATCTTTTGTATATTTTTTTAAAACCATTGTTAGTGTGTGTTGAACCGAGGGCCTCCTGCATGTTAGGCAAGTTCTCCACCACTGAGCTACAGTACCCGCCGAGAACACAGTTCAGTGATAGAGCACGGGTCAGGTGTCTGAGGCCTTAGGTTTGAGCCCCGGAACCACAAAGACTAACTACAATAAGAGTTAGATAAAAACACAGGCACAGGATGAAGGCACATTCACAAGGGATGGGCTCACCTTCTGCAGGGTGGGGGTGGGGCAGGTGTTGTCAAACAGGACTGAGTTGAAGATCCCATAAACGCCCTCATCAAGGTGGTACACGATGGTCTTAGGGGCCGAGCTGGTTTCCTCTGTGAGGAAGGGAGAGAACAGGGGCCACACAAAGCAGAATGTGAGGAGTCTGGGAATCAGAAGCTGGCACTATGGCGGGCTCAGTAACGACAAAGCTGTGGAGAAAAGTGATGCCCCTTCTTCAGGTATGGGGTAGACCCTGCAACAGAAGCCACTAAAAGTCATTTTTCCTGGTGACATGGATTCACTTCTGTGCTGAGAAGACTCCCCCTTGCAGTGGAGTCACAATGCCAGAACATATTTCCCTGCTTGTATCCGAGCCCCTAGCGGCCCCAGTAAAAGCAGAAGAGCAGCTCACCCAAACTCAGAGTCACTTGCTCAGAGGCACATGACAGGGAGGAGGTACGGCAGAGTAAGAAACCATGGGGNGCTGAATACACTAGATCTATCTGGAAGGGCAAAGAAGGGCACTGCTGCTGGTGGTTGTGGGCACATGAGCTCCGAGTCACCCTGAGGTGAACTTGAAACCCAGCGCTGCCCTCTATCACCCGTGACCCTGAACTGATGACAATGTCCTCTCTATGTTTGTCCTCTGTCAAGGAGATGTGAACAAATCTGTTGTCATCAAGTTATAAGAAGGATGAACAAGAGCCTGTACTTGGAAGAGGAGACACACCTTGGGGTCAAACACAAGCTCACCTCTAGCTAACTATTAAACAGTTCACTTACATTCTCCATTTCTCATCCATAAAATGAGGCCAATTAGGGCTAGAGAGCTGGCTCAGTGGTTAAGAGCACCGGCTTCTCTTCCAGAGGACCCAGGTTCAATTCCCAGCACCCACATGGCAGCTCGAAACTGTCTCTAACTCCAGTGCCAGAGGATCTGATACCCTCACACGAACATATATGCAGGCAAAACACCAATGCACATAAAGTAAAAATAAAGTTTAAAAAAAAAATGAGGCCAATTAAATACCTAGTCACCCTAAGGCTGCTTTGTGCTCCATCTGCACAAAACACAAACACACTAGGGTAGAAAGCAGTGGTTCTCAACCTGGGGGTTGAACGACCTTTTCACAGGGGTCACCTAAGACCATAAGAAATATCAGATATTTACATTACAATTCATAACAGTAGCAAATTACAGTTATAAAGTAGCAATGAAAATAATTTATGGTTGAGGGTCACCCCAACATGAGGAACTGTATTGAAGGGNTGAAGCATTAGGAAGGTTGAGAACCACTGGAATAAAGGGATGAANTTGTCTTTGGGGTGAGGGGAACTGACTGCAACTCTCCCTACAGCAAACACCTTCTCCAGAAGGTCCCACCTCTGCTTAGCCAGCCACTGTNTNAGCTTCAGGGAAGAACTGGGGCTCAGCTGCCCCCTGGCACCTACCCTCCTTGCTGGGCTGGTCCAGAAGAACCTCCTTCTTGGCAACAATGCTGACAGCCACAGTGAAGGCAGAAGTCACATAGTAGCGTCCCAGCTCAGCAAGGATGTCCACACCGCAGCCCTCAGGGAAGTAGAGGTCCAAGGCTGAGTTGATCACAGAGGCAATCTGGTAGAGAGGTAAGTGCAGGACCACGTGATTTCAGGAAGAATTTGGCAGTTGCTAAGGTCCCAGCTGGTAACTGGGAACAGTTAGCCAGGAAGGCACACGGTGGGTGGGGTGGGGGAAGGCAGTGGAACACTGGAGTGAAGACCTAGCGGTTGCACAGCTCACTCGCCCAGATAATCCCACATAGAAAGGGGTATTCTTTCCTATAATGCTTGCTGCTCAGATCCCAGATTCTTTGGCATGGATCCTTCCTTCATAAGTAACCAGCTGTTGAATAGTAGGTAAGGTTCCAGAAAAAAACAAATATGTGGAGCCACTGTCATCCGGGATGGGTGACCCTGATCACTGTGAACTCTGAGTGGTTCCTTTCAGTCTTATGTACACACTATTTTTAATTAAATATACAATAGGGCTATGTGGGCTTGGGGTTTGTTATTGTTGTTTTGTCTTTATAGGAGAAGGGTTGGTTATTTGAGCCAGGGCCTCAGGTAGCCCAGGCTGGCCTTGAACTTCTGATCTCCCTACATCCACCTTCAAGGTTCTGGAATTATAGATGTGCAATACCATCTCCAGCACATGTATGTTCTAACCTGCCANACTCAATAGACTCTGAATATCTCCCATGTGAATGAATGTTTTCATCATACTCCAGCCAGGCTGAGCACTGGGAAGTCCTCTAGACTTCTGCTATGCGCAAGGCTGCAATTCAAATTGAGGCTAATTCCTGGGGCACCTGGAGCCTTCTCAGGGTCACTTCCTACAGATAAGAGACTACAGAAGTATTGTACTACTGAAGAGACGCACCCCAGCTAGGCAGTGGGGCGGCACGCCTTTAATCCAAACACTTAGGAGGCAGAGGCAGGCGGATCTCTGTGAGTTCAAGGTCAGTCTGGTCTATAGAAGTGAGTCCCAGCACAGCCAGGGCTCTCTAGGGGTCAGAGTGGGAATCACCAGGACACATTTGTGTTGCCCTTGGCTCACAAGTGAGAGGACTCCCACAATAGAAGAATTCCTTTCCTGCCCTTCCCCCCGCCCCGGGTTTCTTGTCAGCCCATCGGANGGTGAATAAGGCGCACATCCTCAGACCATCAAAGAGCTCATGGCATGTAAACAGGTCTTGACTGAGCCTCTAATAAGTTAGCTAAGTGCATGGGCTGGAGTCAAGCAAAGCAAGGTGCGCAGCCAACTCTGCTGTGGACTCAGGAAGGGACATAAACTCTACAAGCCCAACTGAGCCACAACACAGGGTTAATAAGTAGCAATAAAATTGAGGAGAGCACTAAGCCCAGGGTGACACACAGGCCAGACGTACTGTACAGTGGGCTATGCTCGCTATGCCCCTCCCCGACCACAAAATGGCATCCAAGCCACCCTTGACCACACAGTTACCTCTTCAAATCTCACTTTGGCTCCCTCTAAGCCAGGAAAGCCGCCACCAAGGTCCAGAATGTTCATCGTGTGGCCCAGCTCGGCACCCATTTGAAACACGAGCCGGGCATCCGCGATGGACTGGGCGTAGGCCTGAGGGTCAGGGCAGCCACTGCCAATGTGAAAACTGGGAAAGGAAGAAGAGCTTCAGCTTACATACAAGATCCAGGTGCACCCATGCTACAGATGCAAAGACTGAGGCCTGGAACATCAAATGGGCTACAAAGGGTCACGTGGTCACCTAGGAGTAGACAGGCACTTCTCCCATCCCTTCATCCTTCCCTGNAGAGGAACCTCCTGGGATGACAGCTGAAATCCCAAAGTATCCAGGTCAGGATACACCTGTCAGTGAGCACATGGCCAGGGCGAGTTACTAGGCTCACCTTGTTAAATCCTGACAACTACAGACTGGGGAGAAAAGTCCTTACTGAACAAGGATATGGACTAAAGCCTGAGATACTCAGCGTGGAACATGAAGTACTAGATAGACGAAGCTGGAGAAGTGGCCATAACTACACCCTATCTCTGCATGGAAAGAAATGCCAGAGCATGGCTACAACCTCTGGCTTTAGGCGTTCAGGACTCTCTCAAAGCCATGTCCGTGGGAGGAACCTCCTGGGATAAGACCTTCTGGAGACTGTGGGAGGGATGCTGATAAATCTTCCCACTAAAGAGAGGACACTGTCCGGCAGCAGAGCTCCAGGCCTGGGGCAAGCCCTGATAGAGGCCCAGGATGTCCATGATTAGTTCCTGGGGAAAAGATAGTGGGTCTCGCATGGGCAGGGTGGCTGGCTCCCAATGCACACCTCACACCCACCACCTCCACGTGGCTCTTCTTGGCGTTTTCAAGCAGATGTCTGCAGGATTTCAGCGACGCTCCGAACCTCAGGCTCAGGTGACTCAGGGAGTGAGAGTCCTGGGTAGCGATGCACAGAACCATCCTGTGGAGAAATGCAGCGTCCCTGCTGAGTGAGCTCCCCTCCCCCGCTGCCATGCCCAGCTGCTCCTCTTTGGACTAATGAGCTGAGAACCACATAGCTGAGAGGCTACTGAGCCCACAGCCTTCCTAGGTCACCCCACACTGNCAAATGACCTCTAAGTCACCTCACCCAGGCAGCTCAGGTCTTCCAAATCAACTCCATAGCCAGACATATTACATAAGAGGGAACCATGTGTCAAACAAATTCCTAAGGAGAGTCCTGAAACATGAGGGGTGCTGTGCTTTGGGTGAAGCAGAATGGCTCCTGGACACCCTACTATTCCCTCAGACACCTCTCTGGATCCCCAGAATGTCAAGGACTATTTATTAACTGTCACAGCCAGAGCAAAACATCCATCCCTGCTCCCTCCCAGAAACCATTTGTCCTGGGCCACTGCTCCGTGACCAATATTACTGTGTCCCTCACCCATTGCACAAGGTATAGTCAACACTACACCTCTGTACATCCCTCAGATGTTCNGTGCTGTTCCTAACACCGACATATGTGCTTGCCTTGGCTGTTTCTGCCTCCCCAAATTTCACTCATCCCTCAAGGCTTCATCTTTCCTGAAGCTGTGACCTCCGTAATACCCTGGGCCTTTTCTACCTAGGGCTGTAACATTTCTATCCTGGATCTGGGTCCTGTTCAGGAGTANTACCCCACCCTCCTGTAAGTGTGGTGGGACCCAAGGAGCATCCAGGATGGGGACCTTTCCCTAGCTCCCCACTCCTTCCCCCTCCACCCTCACCCAGCAGCCCAGCCTCCCTGCAGAAGTGGTCCTCCACTCACTTGGCATTGGGGTGGCTCTTGACCACCTTGGCCAGCTCCACTTCATTGTCGAAGCTCAGCAGGCTCACCCCATGCTTGGCAGCATACTTGATCTGTGCAATTTGCTTACAGGGGTTGGCACAGATGATCTTACTGGCAGGGACACCGATATGCTGGACCAACTCCATCTCTGCCTGTGAAGTTCCAAAGGTCGTGGTGAGGAGGCCCCAGGGCCTGCTGGCCTGTGGAGCCCAGGGATGAGGGGCAAACTCATAACTATACACTGGGTGTCAACATACTGGATGTCAACATAAGTGAGCCCTCTCTTTCTCTCTGGTTTTTCTTTTTCCTCAAGACAGAGTTTCTCTATGGCTGTCCTGGAACTCACTCTGTAGACCAGGCTGGCCTCAAACTCAGAGGTCCACCTGCCTCTGCCTCCCAAGTGCTGTGGTTAAAGGTATACACCGCCACAGCCTGGCTAGTGGGCCAGCTCTNTAAGACAGCAGATACCTAACAATTGCTTCACACTGATTACTCATTCTCTGATGGCAGGGCTGCCATGTACAGACACATGGGTGGCACACTGTACAATCCTGGGGAGAGGGAGGGGTCTCATTCAAAGCAAAGACGGCATATTTGCATATTTACTCTAACTTCCTGTCAACAAGAAAATCTCTCATTCTAAAGTAATAAGTGTATTTATTCCAAAAATTAAACGCCTTTAAAGGGAGGCGTGCTGGGCTGAAGAGATGGCTCAGTGGTTAAGCACACTTGCTGCTTTTGCAGAGGACCTGGGTTCAGTTCCCAGCACCCACAGAGCAGCTCATAACCATCCATAACTCTAGTTCCAGAGGATCCTCAGCAGGCACTTGGCATGCACGTGGTGCACATACAGATATGTAGGCAAAACATCCATAGGCATAAAAATAAATAAATCATTCTTTTTAAAAGGCAGGGGCACACGTTTTCTAACTCACAGAAAGGCTCTGCACAGACTCACAGGCTTCGGACAAACTGAGATGTTTAATGAATGTTGCTTGGAAAACAGTATGAAGAGTTCTCAAATAACAAAAAAAAACAAAACAAAACACCAACTGTGATTACACAAGACCTACAAGACTGAGGCTATGAACATAGCCTGAGGAGCTTAGGAGGCCCCACCCCCAGCCTGAGGCAATAAATGACAGAAAGCTAGGTGTGGTGGCGCAAGCCTTTAGTCCCAGGAGAGGCCAACAGATTTCTGTGTTTGAGGCCAGCATGGTCACAGTGAGTTCTAGGCCAGTCAGGGCTACATAGTGAGACCCTCCCTTTACCAAAGAAAAGTTGACAGTAGAAGAGGGACTAGTTGGAACGAGAAAGGGACCCGTGGAAGTGAGAGAGGGGAAAGAGAGGGTGACAGGGGGAATGTGATCAAAATACTTTATAGCCGTGTATGAAATGTCATAATGAAACCTGCTATATGATACAGAAATCCCATATAGGTAACACCCAGAGGACTTGAAGTCAAAGAGATAGCCATGGTTCCCTGTTCAAGGCAGCATTGATCACAACAGACATGGCACAAAATCAGCCTAAACATCTGTTCCTGGATGAGTGGATAAAGAGAACACCGTAGAATACAATTCGTTCTCTAAGCAGGAAATCCTACCGTCTGTAACGTAAACGAAAGTGGGGGAAAGAAGAAAAAACTACATGAACTCGCTTCATGTACGATATATGAGTGTGGGGTGTGTGTGTGTGTGTGTGTGTGCGTGCGTGCGTGTGCATGTGTGTGTGTGTGTGTGTGCAGGTGCATGTGTGCATATGTATGTGGAGGCCACAGGTCTACATCAAGTAACTTCCTCAGTCACTTTCCATTTTTTTGAGCCAGGGTCCTTCACAGAACCTGGAAGCTCACTGATCCGACTAGACTAGGCTCTTTACCTGGCATTTTACAAACCCAGGTCCTCATGCGTGTATGCAAACATGAAGTGTTTGCATGGCAAACACTATATTGAATGAGCCATTGCCCCAGACCCCGCATTAACTATGTGGGACTACAAATGCCACAGGCAGAAAAGCAGAGAGTAGAATAGTGAAGTTTCCAGGGGCTGAGGAGATGAGAAGCAGGGAGGTGTTGGTTAAAAGATGTTGTTCCAGTTAAAAGGTGATTTACCGGACATCAGGATGACTACGTGAATAACGTGTTGTTGTGCTTAGACACGGCCAAGAGATAGGATTGCAGGTATTCTTATCACAGAAAAAACGAGTTAAAGCATGTACTAGTTTGGTTTAGGCATTCCACTGTGTGTGTGTGTGTGTGTGTGTGTGTGTGTGTGTGTGTGTGTGTGTTTCTGACACAGATCACCCAGCCTGAGGGCCTGAGCTGCACTGGTGTGCCAATGACTGCATTCTCTCCCTACTTACTTTTTGGTTAGTGTCGTTTATTTTTTTAATTACATTTGTTTATTTGGAGGAATGTGTGTGGAGGTCAAAGGACAACTTTCAGGAGTTAGCTCTCTCCTTCCACCATGTGGGCCCCAGGGGTCAAACTCGAGAGGCTGGATTTAGTAGCAAGGGCCTTTACTGGCTGAGCCACCTTGCCAACCCTTATTTGAGACAGGGTATGACGTAGCCCAAGCTGGCCTTGAAATGAACTTTAAAATTTTTAAAATTATTTTATTATTATTGTGTGTGCATAGGATATATAGATGTATGTGGGGGGTGTGCCATGGTGCACATGTGGAGGTCAGGTGACAGCTCTGAGGGGTCGGATTCTCCTTCCACCAAGTGGGTTGAACTAGAACTTTATATGTAGCTGAGGATCAAACCCAGGACCCCTGTGCATGCTGGGAAAGCAGTCTACAACCATGCTATATTCTTAAGCCTTTTCAGGTTTTGAGTTTTGCACCATTGGGCCTCACCTGTACCTCTTCCTCACCTTTAGTGACCATGGCTCATGTGCCTGCTCCATCAATGATGGAGAGGGTAATGTATAGTACCCATGTTCACTGAGCAGCTGCCACAAGAAAGTCCTAAATGAGATGCTGTGGGATCCTGTACACTGCGGATATGTGTTGTTCTCATTGTTAATAATAAAGCTGATTGGTCAATGGCTGGGCAGGAAGAGACTGAGTGAGAGCCAGACTAGGAGAATTCTGGGAAGAGGAAAGGCAGAGTTGGGAGAGACACGATCCAGCCACCCAAGGAACAAGACATCAGAGAACAGGTAAGCCACGGGCATGTGGCGATGCACACATTAATAGAAGTGGGTTAATTTAAATGTAAGAGCTAGCTAGTAATAAGCCTGAGCCATTGGCCAAACATCTATAATTAATACAAGCCTTTGAGTGATTATTTGGAAGCATCTGCGGAACAGCGAGACAAGAAAAAGCCTCCGTTTACAATGAGATGCCTTCCACCAGGTACTAGAAAACACTTTCTATAGAGTCACTGTTTTCAGTTTCTTGAGCCATTCAATCTGTCTCGACTACCTAACTGCCACTGTGGTACCAAAGCAGCCACTGACAATTCATAAATGAATTAGCATGGTGGCAACTTGATTTGGCTCACTGTCCAGTTTCCTGGCCTGCCTCAGAGGCACTGTTTTGTTCAGTCCTTACAGCCCAAGCAGAAGGGATGAGAAGCTGTGCAAGGCCAGTGATGTCTTAGCACGTGAGTCCACACACATACCCATACATAAAATAAAAAAAGTTATAAAAAATTAAAAAGCTATGTAGCAAATAACAAAGCCAGCGTCCAGAGTCAAGCATGCCTCTCCATGAATAAGGAGTCAAAAGACAGCCAGTTCAGGAGCATGGGAGGAGAAATGAGAGCTGTTTGTAGCCAGGGTGAGTCTAACTCTGACCCAGTAGCTTTCAGCACTAGTTTTTACATGCACTAATTCCTGTAAGACCCATAACCATCAAATATTAATATTCACTCTCCATATTTCACAGAGGGGAAAGTTAAGCTCAGAGAGGTCCACCCACCCATGGTGACAGTCAAAAAGTGGTATTGAGAGACACAAAGATCTAACTCCGGAGCTGGACTTGTGGCTGTCACAGTTCACATTCCAGACACAGATCTGTCACCATGCCAAGTCTGGGTGAATATAAAAATGTTCCCTCCTCCCTCCCTCCACAAGGTGAAAAGAGGCAATGGTAGCCCTGTGAGGACCTATGATTTAAATAATTGTGGTTATAAATATTTAAACAATAAGAGACTTTCAGGGAAGGCTTGCTCTATGTTAGACACTGCATTCCAGTCTTATATACTTTCTTATTTAATCTTTATGATCACTTTATGAGGTAGAAATGAGGTTTGGAAGGTTAAGTCATTAATTCAGAGTCATATAGCTTAACTGTCAGAGCTCAACCGACACCGACAGGCACCTCTTGAGCATCTGTTAATTTGCCAGGCTGTGACAGGAGTTGGAGAAAACAAGTGGTGAATAAAGTAGATGAGGTCTCACACTCTACGGAGCTTTCAGGCTGTGGGGTAGAGGCACAGACAAATGCATGCCGATTAACCGCAGAATGGTCAATGGGTTCAAGGCACGATGACACACAAACGTACAACAGCATGCCAGAGAATGAGGGGCCCTGGGTGTGAAGGACGAAAGACAGGCTGAGGAATCAGAAAGGAAAGCAAAGCCCCCTCTGGAACCTTGTATGGGTCAGGGATGACAGTTTCCAGGAGAGGGAGCAGACCACACAGAGGTTCTAAGGTCCACCAAGGGCTGAGGATGCTGGAGAGGCCTGTGTGGGGTTCAGCACTGTGAGGAAGATAAGGGCTGAGGGTGTGCGCAGAGCCAGCAGCCAAGGAACCAGGAAGCAGTGTGTGGTTTTACAGGTTATCCTGTGTGATGGAAACAAAAGCTTCAAGAGTTCCAAGGAGAGACATGCAGCCAGGTGTGCCCATGCACACCTGCAATGCCAGCACTGTGGAGGTTGAGGCAGGATTGAGAGTTCAAGGCCAGTNTGGACTATTACAGACCCTATGAGAGGGAGGAACAGGGAGAGGGAAGGAGGGAAGGAAGAAATGAGTCAGTCTTGTATTTTAAGTAAAAGGTCTAAGTGCTTATTCTGGCCACCTGAGGAAAGGCTTCATGGGATTCTGGGGAGACTGGTCTATGCCTGTCACCCTGAGAGAAAAGCCATTCTAGAAAGGACAGAGGACGTGCTCTGGTGGCAGGATGGCAAGTGAGTTGATGGGTGTGGGGATGAGGGGTGAGGATGTCCACTGAACACAGGGTAGACAGGGTGAGGTGACCACTCAAGCGAGCGGGGAGGCCACAGTGAACGGACAGTGTTTAAAGTGGTGGAGAC
>LZPO01037921.1:600597-612573 GCA_001675575.1 Neotoma lepida
TAGCCCAGGCAACCGGGTGCCGCCAGCCCATTGGTCGATTCGGACATAAAGCATTCAGCTCTGCGGAGCTGCTCCGCTAAGCTGCGCAGCTAGGCAGCTACCTGACCCGTGTCCGCGAAGGTCAACGCGCGGAAATCCTTCGAATCCAGGCGTTTACGCCGTCGGAGCTGCAAGTCCTGCGTCCTGGGTCTCAAAGAGTGGCTCTGGGAAACTTTTCTGTCCCTGCCTGAAGTCGTTGGCTCCCGGGTCCTCGCCTGGTGAAGTTCTGGCTTCTCCCTTGGAGCCCAAGTCAAATATCCTCTCTCTGTCTTATTTTGTAATACGACCCTTTTTACTTAATCGCCTTTTCCAGGCATCTTAGGCTCCCAACTCAAATGCCAGCTCAAATGTGTTCAAAGAGGCTTTTTGTGGCTTCGCGAGTACAGGGCGGTGGCTCTCTGTACTCCGGAATCCGCCAGACTCCGATGAAATGTGGCTTCAACTCAAAGCGCATCTCCTCTTCTATAAATTCCTGTTCTTCCATCAGAGTCCAGTGTAATGTCTTCCTCGGCCGAGACTTTNCTCGNCCCGAAACGCACAGTCCTTGTCTCTGACTCCTCCCTCCTTTGACCTTTAGTACTGGTTGCTGAGTTTCCTGCCCCCACTTTCCACTTTTTGTCTGGTGAAACTTCTCAGCCGATTTGTGAACCCCGAGGACAGGGACTGAGAGCAGGGCTCCTCGGAGTGCTTAGCGTGCACAGAGTGCTGCTTGGAAGCTAATTCAAGAGTTCACCGGGGAGAACTCAGAATGCTGGTTGTCTCTGATCATGTGGTTACTGATTGGGAAGGGACATAATGGCACCTTTTGGGGTGCTTGGTGATAATTACAGAAGAGTGTGTGTGTATTCCTCTGAGTTATACACATAAGATTAGTGCCCTGTATATGCTTTATGTGCATTACATTAAGAATTTATTAATTTTAAGCCAGGCATGGTGGTGGCACATGCCTTTAGTCCCAGGGGATCTCTGAGTTGGAGGCCAGCCTGGTCTAGCCGAGCAAGTTCCAAGACAGCCAGACCGTTACACAGAGAAACCCTGTTTCNAAAAGCAAACGAGCAAACAACAATAAAAAAGAATTTACAAATTTTAGGAAAANCCTTGGTAAGGCTGGAGAGATGGCTCAACAGTTGGTCTCACAGAGGACCCAGGTTCAGTTCCCAGTACCCACATGGTGGTAGTTTTAGGATATTTGACACCCTCTTCTGACTTCCCTGGTCACCAGGCACACGTGGTGCACCTGTGCATGCAAGCAAAACATTCATACACATAAATCTTTTTTAAAAAAAAGAAAACCCTTAGCCTATAGTAAGTGCCTCATAAATGCTACTGACTTGCCAAGAATGTCCCAAGTTTTATTTGGTAGAAATCTGTAGGGTAGTTTCAATAATAAACTGCTTTTTAATTATTGTTTAAAGAGTATCTGGGGACTGGCCTGAAGGTAGTGAGTTATCTCAATGGATTTTTCACAAAGTGTATCTGGGGCCAGGGCTGTAGCTCAGTTGACAGAGTGCATCCTAGCGTGCACCACATAAACAAGNTATGTTGGCACATGCCTATAATCCCAGAATTTAGGAGTGAGAGTGGAGAATGGAGGATGAGAAGTTTAAAGTCATCCTCAGCTACATGGGGAGTTCAGAGCCAGCCTGGGCTCCAGGAGATCTTGTCTTAAAACAAAACAAATCACCAGCCCATCTGTAACAGTTGTTCAAGAACAATCAAGATGTTCTGGGAAGAGAACAAGCAGCTGGTGTATAGCTTATGGTAAAGCCTGTGCTTAACATGTATGGGGTCCCCTTTCCATCCCCATCACCAAAAAGGGAGAGGAAAGGACTTCTTCCTCCAGATATCACAAAACATTTTATTTGGTTATAATTATAGCTTTCCTTAGTTATGATTAAAGGTAAATTAAATATAAAACTTTAGACTCACAAATATAGGATAGATGATAGAATATTTTCTTTAATTTTACCAAATACAAATAGACTAGATATTGTAACTGTAATTCTTGCTTGATAACTGTTTTGTTATATGTAATTTTACTATGTTAAAATTAAAACCTTCCTTTTTGATTGGACAGAAAAGGGGAAGTGCTGTGAATATGTGTTGCTTTGATTGGTTGGTAAATAAAGCTGTTTGGCCAATGGCGAGGCAGAATAAGGTTAGGCCGTACATTCAAACTGAAGACGAGATGAAGAAGGGTGGAGTGAGGAGAGATGCCAGCCTGCCGCCCAAGGAACAACAAAATGCCAGCAGACCAGTAACACCACGCCACATGGCAACATATAGGTTAAGAGAAATGGTTAATTTAAGATGAAAGAGNTAGCTAGCAAGAAGCCTGAGCCATGGGCCGTACAGTTTGTAGTTAATATAAGCCTCTGTGTGTTTACCTGGGACCNGGCAGCTGTGGAACCAGGCGGGACACAGGAAAAGTTGCGGCTACAGTGTGGTTCTGGAGCAGGAAAATGGGAGAGCTTGCGACACAATTAANTATTTCAAATCGGTNGAGCTAAGAGCTTGGTCTGTCGTGAGCATCCATGCTCCTGCCAGGCTGTAGGCTTTCTGAANCCAGGGACATTTCTGTCCTGCCTCAATATCCCCCAGGATATATTTTACAACCTAATCAAATTATAGTACACAAGTGGGGCAGGACAGAGCCTTGGAGTCTGGGAAAGCCATTTTCTGATTCTCACCTTACCAGGGCAATACATGACAGCTGAGCAGCCTGGGTGAGTCACCCTGCTGGGGCCTCCTTTACCCGTGTGAACCAACCGGCTTCAAACTGATTTCTCTGGGNCCTTCTGCCCGGAAGCTTTGTGCTTGTCCATGCACGGGAGTATCCACTTTACAGGAGTCACTCACAGGTTCCTGCTTTGAGAGATCAGCAGTCATTTACAGCATAGTATGAAAACAGACATTCTCTCTTTCTCTCTCTCTCCTCTCTCTCTCTCTCTCTCCTCTCTCTCTCCTCTCTCTCCTCTCCAGCACAGTCCTCCTGAGAGCAAGCATCAGAAAGGGTAGATCATGAAACCCATGGTAGAATCCTCAGAGGAGGGGGAACACACCCAAACAATGTGGGTTCTATGTTTGTTTCTGAAAAGGGAACTCACTAGTAGCTCAGGCTGGCCTAGAACTCACCATGTAGTCAAGGCTGGCCCCAAACTCATAGCAGTTCCCCTCCTTTTCAGCTTCCCGAGTACTGGAATTACAAATGTCAGCCACCACACCAGGCTTCTACTGTTTTTGTCATTGTGGCTTGTGCTTATTTGGTTTGGCTTTTTTGGTTTGGTTTGGTTTGGTTTGTTTGTTTGTTTGTTTTGAAGTGTCTTGGTTTTTTATTTGTTTATAACAGGGTCTCATGTAGTCCAGACTAGCCTCAAACTAGACAGGTAGCCAAGGATGACTTTGAACTCCTGGTCCTTCTTCCTCCCAACTGCTAGCATTACAGACACTTAACACCATGCCCAACTTTTTAAAAATTAACTTATTATTTGTCAATTTCATANACTGGCTCTGTATTTTAAGTATTCATTGAGCTGACTGCATTTGAGTACCATGGTCTAAGTCTGCTTGGCATCAGTAGACACATAGTAGGTACATTTAGCACCTCAGTGAATGAACAAACCAGAATTTTAGTTATGTCAAGGTTAGTAATGAAAGGGGGAAAATCTAACACCCTCCACTGGGAACAGATAGGCTGTGGCTTTCTCTTTTTCTCTATTAAGTAAATATTAGATTATTGAATCAATATGACAGTCTTATTGTCCTGAGAGCTATGGTTAGTTGTTCCCATTTTGCAGATGAGGTATCTGGAGCCCAGAGAAGCTTAGTAACTTGCCTAGAATAGCACAGCAAGTAAGGGTGGAGCCTATTTTTAAAACCAGTGGCTGGAAGGTATGGCTCAATGGTAAATGTGGGTGGCCCTGGATTCACTCCACAACGGCACTCAAAAAGAAATGNCATGCCAGGTGATGGTGGCTCACACTTTAATCCCAGCACTGGGAGGGGAGGGGGCAGCAGAAGCCAGCAGGTCTCTTAGTTTGAGGCCAGCCTAGTCTACAGAGTGAGTTCCAGGACAGCCAGGGCTACATAGAGAAACCCCATCTCAGGGGAGATAAAAGAAAGAAAGAAATTCATGACCCTTAATTATGTGTGTATGCATGTGTGTGTGTTGATATGTATGCAGATACACTGTGTGTAGATATGTGAGCACATGGGTACACATACTAGTGAAGGCCAGAGGAGTGCCCCAAGTGTCAGTTCTCAGCCATCCATCTTATTTTTTGAGACAGGGTCTCTCCCTGGTCTATACTCCCACCAATTTGGCTAGTCTGGCTGGTCAGCCAACACTACGGATCTCCCTATCTCCTCCTCCCCAGCACTGGGATTAGAAGTACACACTATGCCTGACTCTGTACATGAGTTCTGCTGTGGGATGTCTTTCTGTATGCTGTGAATATGTGTGGCTCCCATTGGATAATAAATAAAACTGTTTTGGCCTATGGTAAGAAAGCTTACAGCCAGGTGGTAAATCCAAGCAAAGATACAGGGAGAAGAAGGGCAGAGTCGAGAGAGACTCCAGCTGGCACCCAAGGAGCAACAAGATGCGTGCAGACTGGTAACGCCAGGGCCACGTGGCAACACATAGATTAATAGGAATGAATTAATTTAAGATGAAAGAGCTAGCTAGCAAGAAACTGAAGCCATAGCCATACAGTTTGTAATTAATATAAGCCTGAGTGATTATTTTATAAGCGGCTGCGGGACTGGGGGTGGAAGGTCAGGGAGGGCGGGCAGGACCAAGAAACTGGCTAGAGGGTTCTGGGGTTCTAATTTGGGTCCCGGTGTTGCAAGGCCAGCACTTTATTGACTGAGACTTCTCCACAGCCTCTCACCCTTAACTTTTAACTTTTCTGTTTGAATGCCAAGTGGAGACTGAGAATTCTGGCCTGGTCATCCTGCTGGCATCCAGCCCTAGGGCTCCTCTCTGCCTGCCTCTCCTTCCTGTGTCATCAGACCATGCTAATGGCTGCACAGAGAACCCTCGAGAGCTAGAGAGCCGGCAAAATGTTTATTTATTCGGGCTTCCCAAAATTGTGCCTGCATTCGTTTCCCGGGGCTGTTGGAGCAAAGGCACCAGCAGCTGGTGCTCTGGAACAACCGAAATGTGTCATTCCCTGGAGGTGTCGTGGGCTGGGCTCTCCCTGACAACTCTAGAAGAGAATCGTCCCTTGCTTCTCAGCCTCTGGTGGTTGCAGCCATCCTTGGCGTTCCTTAGCTTGTGGGTGCATCACCCCAGTGCAGCGGTTCTCAACCTGTGGAACTGCTCCAGTACGTTGCTGTCTTCTCTCTTTGAGCCTTCACATCACTGGCTCTAAGTCCAAATTCTCCTTTAGGACATGCCTTACATTGGATTAGGACTTACTGTAACGAGTTCCATTTAACTTGCTGACCTCTGTCAATAGCTTATTTCCAAGCAAGAACACAGTACGGGAAGTTAGAACTTTAACATACTTTTGTGTGTGTGTACATGTTCATGCATATATGAGGGGGGTGCATGTGGAGGCCAGAGGTCAAGGCCCAGTGTCTGCCTCAATTACTTTCCATTGTATTTTTTAAGATAGGAACTTTCACTAAATCTAATGTTATCCAACAAGATTAGGCTGGCTGGCAGAAAAGCCCCAGGGACCCTCTTATCTCTGCTTTGCCAGCATTGGGATTACAGACACACTCTCCCATTCCTAGCTTTTATGTGGGTGCTAAGGATTGAACTCGTACAGCAAACACTTTGCAAACTAAGTCTTCTCCCCAACTCAAGANGTTAACATACCCTGCGGGTAGGGGACACAGTCCAACCCACCCTAGCTTTAAATANCTCATGCCACTGCCCAGGATGCACAGGTGTGTGGTGCGTCCTTTTAGGTGAGAAAAGTGTTTAGTTGGGTACATTCCTTCCTNCCATACCCTGAAATGTTAAAATCATAAGAGAGAAAGGGAGATTGTTTAATGCTTGGCAACTGGCAAAGCAGATTATTTGCCCAATTTATCTTTTTACGTTTATTTATTTGTGTATGTGTGTGCATGCGCATGCCCCAGCACATACGGAGGTCAGAGGTCAGGAGTCGATTCTACCCTATGGGTCCCAGGGATCAAACTCAGGAGGTCGAGCGTGGCAAAAAGTACCTTCACTTGCTGAGCCATCTTGCCAGCTCTGTTTCCGTCATTTAAATATCAGTGTGTTCTGTTCGCAGTGAGTCACTCCTGGGGGAGAAGTAAACAGAGAAGCAGATAAACATCACTGAGCACTCAGAGAATGCTTGCAAGCCCACAGACACGCGTCATCTCTAGACAGCCCTACAAGAAAAGCATGCTATTAGCCCCATTTTACAGATGGGAAATTCAGATCTGATTGTCCTCTAAGGTTACCTAACAGGAACTTAACCCTGAACTGTCTGATTTCATGCCAGGGAGATGTGCCCTGGGAAGAAGGCATGGAGTAAGGGAGGAAGAATCCATCTATGCTCATGATGTGAGAGAATAGATCATGGTAGGGAAGACCTGGCAGAGTTAATGGCGGTGTGTGGCTGGTGCTCCTCACATCTCCACGAACCAGAAAGTAAAGAAAGGAGAAGCCAACCTTGGTCTGGCTTCCTTTTCTCCTTATACTCTGTACAGGGCCCTGCCCTTGGGAGGGTCCTGCTAACNTACAAGATGGGTCTTCTTCCTCTATTAGAACTAACCTCTCTGGAAATGTCTTCACAGCCGGGCCCGGAGATGCATCTCCCAGGTGACTCCAAATCCAGGCAAACTGATAACAAGATTAGCCAGCACAGGATGGGAAGCCAGAACAGAGAGTTTCCGCACCAGACCAAGGACAAATGGCAGGAGACCAGAACCTGCTGAAAAGACACGAGCTCTCCAAGGACTCTGGTGAGTGGTTCTGAAACCTCGAGAAGCCAACATTGGAAGAGCAGCCTGAGGACTCTTTGAGGTCAGAGCTGTTCACAAGTTAAGGATGGAAACCAAAAATAGCAAGAACCACTGTTTATTGAGCATTTACTATATATATCCCAGGCTCTGTGCCATGCACTTCGTCATAGCTGACATTCCTGAAGTGCGCTCTTGTGCCACAGTGGTTTACATGTAAATCTGACAGTGATGCATAGAGATCTTAAATTCTTTTACCCTGCCGCAGACTTAAAAGCTACCTACACCATCAGCAACTCCAGGTTACAAGGCAGGAAAGAAGCCCAGAGAGGTTAACTCATTCAAGGTCACACAACTAGAAAGTGGCACCGCTACNCGACANGCGTTCCCTTCNCTCTTCATAACAAGCCCACAAGATGGGAATTACNACTCTCATCCTACAGCAGTGGAGGCTAGAGCCAGAGAAGCCAAGTAATGTGCCCAAGATCACACAGCAGGTACATGGCAGAGCCTAGATTCAAATCAGGGTGTGTGCTGATGCAGTATTTCAAGAGATGTATTGAAGCAGAGCCAGAGCCCCAGCCCAGAGAGCCNTGAATTGTAGTTATTTGTGGGGTGTCTGTGTGTCCTAACATCCAGGCAGGTGCACAGAGGGTCCATCTCTGCCAGCACCAAGAAGGCCAAGTTCAAGTACGTGAACTGATCAGGGGATCATATCCTTAGCCTTCCCCTAGACCAGATGCTCAGGTACCAGCACGCATGCTTTGGATTTTACTGTGTTTATGTTTGTTCTGTTAGGCTACACTCAAATGTGGAAAAAAAATAATAATAGAGTGTGATGATTAAGGAATTCACACAGTTTCCCTCATGCCAGACCTTCTAACAAATGTGATGAGAAAACANACGCCACCACATACAAAAAGCCCACTCAGCCAAAAGCACTCACTTCCTGCCAGCATCGAGTGCAGTCGGGAAGCTTGTGGCCAAGGCTGTCTCCTGCCTTCTCCAGTGGTTCTCAGTCTCAGGCAGGCATCAGGAACAACTGGGGAACTTGTGAAGCCACAGAGTGCTGGGCCCCATGCCAGAAATTCTGGCTCAGTATTCGTGGGGGCCTGAGTGTACAGTTCTAGGCAGTTCCTTTTGGTTGATGCTTTTGGGCTGGAAACCAAGCTTTTAAAGGCTCAGGCTCAAAGGGACTTGAAGCACTCCTGGTAGATAGGCCAGTGCTGGGTACCTTTTAATGAAGGCACCAGGCTCTGGCCTCCAAACCCCTCTCTGGCAGCAAGGGCAAACACTAGACTGGACTAGATGGCTACACTATCTCTAGATAGTAAGAGTGAGCACACACACACACACACACACACACACACACACACACACACACACACACAATACACTCACTCATTAATCCATCTCCTAGGGCAACCCTTACTGCCTGCAAATCTTGACAAAGTGACTCACTTTCTGACAACTTTGCTTTGGCCATCTGTAAAATAGGCCGATTAAGAGTGCTTACTTGCCGGAATTGGTTTAAGGGACCTCTCAGCACAGCAAAACCTCCTGCCCAGTGCCTGGCACATGCGTTAGCAAATGCGTTCCATGCCATAGCCATTACTACTAGTGCCCTGAGCCTGGGTGCAAGAGTCAGAAGAGAAAAATCCAGAACTCTGTCAGAGGGACACAGCTGGGGTCATGGGAGAAGCAGCCCAATAGGAGGGTGATGTGAGGAGTTATAAACCAATGTCTAACCCTGTCTTAGGGTTTCTATTGTTGTCAAGAGACACCATGACCAGGACAACTCTTATACAGGAAAACATTTAATTTGGGAGGCTTACAGTTTCAGAAGTTTAGTCCATTATCATCATGGCAGGACATGGCGGCATGCCGGCAGACACGGTGCTGGAGAAGGAGCTAAGAGTTCTGCAGGCAACAGGAAGTGAACTAAGAACTAAGTTTGAGCATAAGAGACCTCAAAGCCCACCTCCACGGTGACACACTTCCTCTAACAAAGCCAGGGCTACTCCAACAAGGCCACACCTCCTAATAGTGCCACTCCCTTTGGGGGCCATTTTCTTTCAAAGTACCACAAACCCCCACTTACAGCAAACCAACAACAAACCAAAGTGCCATTCCACNAAAATCCAAATTGGAGAACCAGTGAGCTTACAGGGCTTGCTTATAGAGCACGGGTGGAGGTTACTTACAGGGGGTGTGAATGACCTATAAGCAGCTGCACCACCAAAAAGTCTCGCCCCAGCATAGACACAACTTCCCCATAGCCACATAGATGGAATTCCCCACTTCAGTCCGCCTTCCACACACTAGATACTTTAGCACCTCCTGAGACCATGAGGCCATACACAACAGGGAAAGAATCACAGCAGCAGTCACTGTAAGATGAATTTCTAACAAGTCTTATTAATAAACACACAGAACAAGAAATAGGGGTGAAAATCTGACAGAGATCAGAGGAATTAGGAGCAAGCCACCAGTTAGCCTCACCTCACCAACGCCGCCGCTACTTCCAAAGAGCGAAGCAAAGAGAAGAGAGCAACTTCCTGTCTAACCCGGCTTTTTATGCCTGTCCATTCTGCTAACTCATTTCCTATCCTCACCAAGCTACAGCACTTCCTGTCTGTCTGCACGGACCTCCAGAACTCTATGGCTGATGCTGGCATTAAAGGCGTGTGCCTCTACCTCCTTCCAATAGTTTCCCAATGTGACCTTGGAGTCACAGAGAACCAAACGGATTAAGGGCGTGTGCTAACTTGCATAACTATTGTTTTACTACTAGCGGCTGGCTGCCCTGTTTTTCCTCCGATCCTCAGATAAGTTTTATTGGGGAACACAGATAAAATATCACCACAAGTCACAGTTGCTCTGATGCTCAGATGACAGCCCTTTGCAAGGAGGCGTGGGGACCTGAGCTGAAGAAAGCTGGACAGGAGGCAGAGGCTCAGCAAGTGGGTCAGTGCGACACAAGGGGGCGCTGAGGAGCAAAGAAAAACTCCATAGGCTCCACAGGGGAAAGGTTTGGTGGGTTAAGCAGAGTATTGATTGCAAGGCAAGCCCAAGTGGGTTCTGGATTGCTGTTTACTCACAGGAAGAAAAAGTAGGCCCAGGCAGCCATTTTGGCAGCTCACTCCTCCTCTCCTCCTCTCCTCCATTGCTGACTGACCCACTTGTGGCCCCCTCAGCCATAGGCCTCCAGTTAACTGATTGGTCAGCTCCTTNGAGATAGGAGTCAGATGACAGACACTGGGCAGTGATCCCCTGTTAAGGGAACTTAAGTTTGCAACTGTACTGGTGTCCCTGAGATACCTTGGGTCCTTTGGACCAGCAAGAGTCACAGAAGCAGCATGAGTCCTCGGTTANATGGGCCTTGCTCTGCCGTTTATCTGGGGCTTATTTTCCTCATGGTAGAATGAAGACAGTAGGACTATTTACCTTGTGGGGTTGGTGTAGTGAGGAAAGAGGTAACATGTGATGGCTGGAATCCTGGTACCCCCTCCCCAGTTCACATTAGGACCCAATACCTGCTTTGATGGTGGTAAGGCCATTGGGAAGTGACCCCCTCGTGAATGGATAAGCACCATTATGAAAGAGGCCCTTACCTTTTCTGTCACACAAGGACACAGCAAGAAGAGGCCATCATTCTTCCTTTTTAAAAANTGTGTATGTGGTGCTGGCATTAAACCCAGGGTCTAATGCACATTAGGCAAATGGTCTACCAGCGGGCTACTCTCTAACTCTTTCCATTTTTACAATATGATAGGTTGGTTGTATTGCCAATTAGCAGTACAGCATGGCCCACCACAGGGATGCTAGATACTATAAAGGGTTTTTAAAGTATATTAAATCTCTTTCCCATTTCAATGTCAATATAAAGAGATTGATTTTTCTATCTTTTCTCCTTTTTGATATCAGATACATTGAATACACTTTCTGAAATTTTTTCCCCCCAGACATAAAATTTCAATTTTTGGGCTATTCGGTTTCTGAGTACAGTGTCAACCTGGGAAATTAAACAAAATTCTAATAAAAACCAGAGAAGACCCATCAGGGATTCAGGAGGCGGTGGTTATAACTGAGTAATGCTCTCTCCTGGGATTCTAGGCAAAGGTTTCTTCCTACTTCCTGTGTTTTGAGAATTCTAAAACGTATGCAAATTTCAGCTGCTTTGGTCTCCTTTCTCGTCAACAAATAAGGAATTATAGGCTTTCTTTTCGGATGCATCNTTTGTTACAAAGGAAACATTTTTAGCCTGGTGTGGTGGCCCAGGCCTGTAGTCCCACCACTTGGGAAGTGGAGGCAGGAGGATCAGAAGTTCCAAGGTTGGGGCTGGAGAGATGGTTCAATAGTCCAGAGCACTGACTGCTCTTTCAGAGGACCCTGTTCAATTCCCAGCATCTACCTGGTAGCTCACAACTGTTACTTCAGTCCTAAGGAATCCAACACCTCTTTCTAGCCCCTGAGGATACCAGGCATGCACACGTTACACAGACTACATGCAGGCGAAACACCCATACATGTAAAANGTAAAATATTTTTAAAAGTTCAGGGTCATCTTCAGTCACATGGAGTTTGAGGCCAGTTTGGGTTCTATGAGACCCTGTCGAGGAGGAGGAAAAGGAAATAATGTTTACCCCAATAGTAACGAATACCTGTTTGTTACTACTAAATGAGAAATAACTCAGAATGTGAGGCTGTTACCAGCAGCCAGAAATCCGACCTTGCGGACTGTGTATGTGGAGACCACATCCCTCCCAAAGGCTCAGACTCTGATGCAACCTGTTCTTGATGTCCACCACAAAAAAGAGGTCAGGAAAANTCAGGATGAAGGGGACTTAGGGAGTCTATTGANCCAATAGATGAGACGCGTTTGAGAAGAGAGGATGCCAGCATTGGGAGAGTACCTAAGCCGGCAGCAGTAGCCACTCTGTGCCTGGGGTGCTTGGAAGCTGTTTAATCTACAACGAAGTTGAGGAATTAGGTACAGTCCTGTGCTGGAAT
>LZPO01037921.1:612883-624592 GCA_001675575.1 Neotoma lepida
CAAAAACAAACAACAACAACAAAACAGTCTTGTTTATGGTACTCTTCGGGAGAATACAGCTCCTTTACAGGAGACAATCTGACTGCGGTGAAATTCTTGGGTTTCTCCCAGCAAAGGGGGGAAATCAGGACGAGAGGGATTTGGAGAAGCCTTCCTTTCTTGTGCCCCCTCTATTTCCCAACTGGATACCCTGAATCAAAATTACCTCTTTCCTCTCTGTTTCTTGGGATCTTCAGAGACTAATGCTCAGGCTCAGCCTGAAAAGGACATGATTTTTCCCAGCGAAGTTTGCTTCAGGGGCCTTCCTGTCCATTTCTCCTGCATATATACATCCACAAGCAGTATTTATAAGGTTCTGTTGGTTGGAGTTATTTTGAGACAGGATCTTGTTACAGAACCCTGGCTAGTCTCATTTACAGTACTCTTCCTGACTCTGCCTCCCACGAGCTAAGTACAGTCATGTTTCACCAAACCCAGCAAGCACCATTGTTTGTCATGCTGAAACCCTCATATGGGGCCAGGGGGGCTGACTGCCTCTCCAGTTACCACTACTTTAGCAACAAACNTCACCAAGAGCCATGAAGGGCAATTGTCTCAAAACTGAGGTCTTGATTTGGGATCTCTGGGGGGTTGATGGTTTCAAAGAAATGACATCTGACCCTCCTTGGTGCTCTAGGCACTGAGGATGAGGGATTCCATGTGATACTACCGTCCAGGTAGCAGCCATTATAAAAATGGCTAGAGGTATTGTCTTTGAAGCAAGAGTAGCCTCCACCAGACTTTACATCTATTGCTACCTTGACNTTGAACATCCAAGCCCCTAGAACCATGAACAATAAATTTCTGTTATAAATTATCCAGTCTGAAGTATTCATTATACTTCCAAACTGATGAAGATGCTATGTAAAATGATCAAGATGGAAAACAGGCTTTACACCCAGTGTTACCATTACTGTCGTCTACTTGCATTGGTTTGACTGGGCTTTTTTGTTCCTTGTGGTCTGTCCTTGTTGACCTGAGCACTAGACAGGGAGTCCTTGGATAATCACTTCCCTCTCCAGGTCTCCATTGTAAACGGATTTTTCACTGGGCCGTCAGCTCACAAAAAGAAAAAAAAAAAAAAAACCCACAGAGACTTATTATTAACTATGAAAGCTTGGCCTTAGCTTAGGCTTGCCCCATTAACTCCTATAACTTAAATTAACCCATATCTTTTAATCTACGTTCTTTATTCTGTATTGTCCATCCTGCTTCCTCAACATCTGGCTGGCGACCTACCTTTCTTCTTCCCAGAGCTCTCTGTCCCTAGAAGTCCTGCCTAACCTCTTCCTGCCTAGCTACTGGCCATCCAGTTCTTTATTAAACCAATCACAGTGACACATCTTCACAAAGTGTAAAGGAATATTCCACAACACTCCATTCCCTCCTCTCTGATACTAGCCATCTCAGAAACTCTCCAAACCCTGGTTATTCCCTGCTAGTCTCTCTCCATATCACCTTAGGGCAGTGGTTCTCAACCTGTGGGTTGTGATTCCTATTGGTCAGTTTGTGACAATGAAAATACATTCTGCATATCAGATATTTACATTACAATTCATAACAGTAGTGAGATTACAGGTACGAAGTAGCAATGAAAAAAAAATTATGGTTGGGGTCACCACGACATGAGGAACTGTATTAAAGGGCCTCAGCATTAGGAAGGTTGAGAAGCACTGCCTTAGGGGCTCTGGAGTGAGCCTGTAGTTTTTCTCTGACAACAGTGTCCCTGCTGCGATGTTCTGAAAGGAATCACAGAAGTTGGATGAGGAGCGCGTTCCTGGGGCTGCAATTGTTGCTTCTCTACCTCTCAGTTTGAGAACGAGGTGAATGCCACACCCTAGAAANTTTACATGACCTGGCAATTTGCTTCAGCTTTCTGAGTTTCCACTTTCTCCACTATGAAATAGGTCTTCAGAGGGGTGTTGAGAAGAATGTTCTAGAACAACCAAGTGCTAGTACATGAGGACCAGCCCCAGGTGCGGTAAGACCAAAGAAAAAGAGGCAGACAGGTTGAGGAATACACAGAGTACAATTTGGTAGAGGCTTACAGAAGCTTGGCCCTGGAAAGCAACAAGGTGAAGTTGGATTTGCACAATTTGGGTCAAAAAGAGAGGTGTGTTTATGGGTTAGGACGGAAGTGACTTCATCCTAGCTGGAATGTCCTTGAATTATCTCAAGCTAACATCAAAGAGTCAGACACATCCCTGGAGCCAGGGTTTGGTTGTGAAGTCCCACATACCACTTTAATGGTTTTGCCTATTTCTCCTTTACTAGGAAACTGTGCAGGTAAAACCAGCTAGGGCTCCCCTGGGGTAATCGTGGTAGTTATGACTTAAGATGATTACAGTCATGTCAAGCTGAATCCACGCAAAGAGTAAGTAAAAGGATGCACTCGAAGCACTTTGCCTATTGCCCACTACATAAAACATGTTCCAATCATATCAGGTGTTACTAACTTTGAGCCCCGGGTGGATTCCTGCTGCAGCTGAGGATCCATGGGCTGAATCTATTCTGGAGTCCTCTGTGCCCAACAGGTGTTCATCTGAGCCTGTGTGCAGCTTCTGTGGGGCTGTTCAGTAGGCACGGTCTGCAGCTACTTCAGAGACACACTAGTTACTAGTGTCCAGACAGAAATCCCAGCATTCTGCCTCTCCATCTCAGAGGCTGATCCCAGAAGTCTGAATCACAAAAAGTACTTCAGAGTCCCTGGGGACTTTCTCCACATATGTGATCTATTGAAATGATTACATTGTCACTTATCACATCAGTCGGGGCCTGGAATGGAACTGAGGGATCCACATCTAGGCTGACTTCTAGCCACATCTCAACATACAGCTTCCTCCAGAATAAGTGAGGGGATAGGAAGGGAGGGAGGGAGGGAGGGAGGGAGTCCCTTATTACATAATCACTTCTCCTAAGAAAGACCAACCTGACATAGCATGGGGGGGGAGGATTTCACAGAGGCACACACACTGGGAGGCAAAAGTCAGCAGGGGCCACTTTGAATGCTACTCACCATGGGAACAATTTACATCTGATGAAGTTCACAGATGATGGGTGTATGGTTTGCTTGATGAGCTTTAACGACTGAACGTTCTAATGTAACAGAGAGAGACAAACGGGGAATGAGAAAGAGGAAGGAAGGAAAGGAAGGGAGGATGGGAGAGAAGAAGGGAGGGAGGGAGGGAAGGAGAGAAGGAAGAAGGAAAGGAGGGAGGGAGGGAAGAAGGGAGGGAGGGAGGAAGGAAGGGAGGGAGGAAAGACTGGAGAAAAGGAGGGAGGGGAGGAAGCAGTGAGGAAGGAGGGATCAATATTTAGGTCCCAGTTTTGAGACTGAGAGTCTGGATCAAGCAGTCCTTGTACTAGGCCTTGGCNAGGAGCTCATGGCCAAGGACACCACAACTGCAGAATGCTGGGAGAAGAGATCACACAGCAAGCCAAGAAGCTGGAGGGATTCAGGGCTGGGTCTACTCTCCTTCATTCTTGGGAGAACCTCCTCCACAAGAGCATCGTGAGTCCCTTCTGAGGGTGAGGCCCTATGACATAACTGCTTTCTCTAGGCCTCACCACTTAAAAGTTCTACCTCCTCAACATCCACAATGGGGACCAAGCTTCCAGCACACAAGCCTCTGGGGACACACTGAAGCCATACCCAAACCACAGCACACACAATTACTTCTCCCATATGCCACTGGCCACGCTGGCCATACAATGCAGGATGTAACTTCCCGAGGGAGAGGATATCAGGAGGCAGGGGTCACTGGGAGCTACCTTGAAGGCCTGCTAGCAGAGACCAGGAATCTCNCCTCTGCTTCCCTCAGTGATCTCCAGCAGCATGATAAAATAGTGGTTGTATTGTGTGACGAAGTTTCCAGGGGTCTGTTACACAGCTCTAGATTGCTGGAAGGAAGCTAATTGTGTTATCCATCTGGTTCGAGGTGCCTGCCACCAGAGGGCATTTCACTTCACCTTGATGATGTCTGTTGAGGGACTGGCTTCACTTGCTCACAGCCCTGGTGCTACTAAGATCGGGGAAAGACACGGGACAGGAAGGTCAGGTGTGTGACCAGCTGGCAAGGGGCAAGGGAAGGTAGAAAGCTGGAGTTTGCCCAGGGTTGGGACTGCAGAGGAGATGTGATGGAAGCAGCTGGTCCACTGGGAGTGAAGTGAGGGGAGGACCAGAGAGAGACCATCAGCAAAGGAGGTTTAGTGCCCAGCCCTGGTCAGCTCGGCCTTTGAAGTGGTCCTACTCCTGCCTCCACTATACACACACACACACACACACACACACAAATGCACATACACACACATGTACACATACACACACATTCACACATACATGCACTCACACACATTTACACATATACACACTAACACACATACACACATACATACACACACATTCACACACATACATACACACACACACATACATTCACACATACATGCATTCATACATACACACATACTCAGATACATACACAAGCACATACACACACACACACATCACTAGTTGGGCACTCAACGACACAGAGGTAGGGGTATGACTCAGTTGGTGGACAGCTTACCTAGCACGCACAAAGCCCTAGGTTTGATCCCCAGCAGGAAATGGAGGCAGGAGGATCAGAAGTTCAAGGTTATCCTTGTCTACATAGTTTGAGGCCAGCCTAGGTTACCTGTAACCCATTTCAAAAACAAAATAGGCAATAGAAAAAAAGAGGACAGCACCAGAGACGTCCTGCCAGCTGTGAAGGGAGGACAAGCAGGTNTGGCGGGTCACCTAGGGAAACCAACCCTTTCTTTCTTGTCTTACCCAGGGGTCATTGTCGTTGTCAGAGCAGACCACACCTACTTCTCCTTCTGCCTCCTGGACTTTGAATCCAACTAGAGATTGATCTTTGGAAATATAAAGCCCACATTAATCCATTCAGCAAGAAACTGCACACGAGGCTAGAAGCCACTGGTAAGTTTAGAACCATCTGGAAGTTTTGAGGGGGCCAAATGCCCATCAACAAGGGGGAGATGACAGATTATTGTTAGTGAAAATATTTTCAAGAAAATAAGTGTCTGAGAGCCAGTGAGGTGGCTGAGCTGGTAAAGGAGGGCCCGCCTCAAAGTCTGATAGCTTGAGTTTGATCCCAGAGCCCATAGGGTTGAAAGGCAGAACCAATTCCTGCAAGTTGTCCTCCACATGCACACCAGGTACATGCCTGTACACACACAAATGTANATACACACAAATAAATAAATGTAAATGAATATTTTAAAGTAATAATAATAAAGGGTGCTGGAGAGATGGTCCAACAGTTAAGAGCCCTTGCTGTTCTTTCAGAGGACTTGGTTCAGTTTCCAGCACCCATATAGGGTGGCTCACAACCACCTGTAACTCCTGCTCTGAAGGATTCAATACCCTCTTCTGGCTTCTGAGGGTACTTGCACTCAAGTGGCATACAATTATGTGCATACACATAAATAAAAATAAACCTTTTAAAACATTTTAAGAAAGAAAATAAAAGAACCTGCTTGAGCTAGAAGCGATGGTGCACTTCTGTAATCCCAGCACTCAGTCATTGAGGGGGAATGCTGCAAGTCTGGGTTGCTTAGTGAGTTCTAGGCCAACCTGAGCTACACAATGAGACTCTGTGTCAAAAACTAATAAACACCAATAAGATAATCAGCCATCAAACAGTTGAATAAATGAATGAACTGGAACTTGGTCAATCACAAGGNCTGAGCGCCCTCTGCCTCAGGAACCACGGCATTCTGACCTGTCAGTCAGAGTTCTTTCCATCCACTGTGCTCAGCTCTGCCTTGTCATCTTCCAATAGAACTTCTGGTACATTCCACAGGGATTTCCTCACAGGCTGTGTTTCATGAGTAGAATCTCCCCGCACTGAGTGAGTGTGTGTCTGCTGTGACAGGATCTTTTGGTTGGCTCAGCTGTTGTCAAATTTCTATAACTTCTACTAGGTTCAACTGCGAACTTCCCTGGAAAATCCAGTTTCAGCAAAGACCCCTAAGTGAGTCAGGACTTCCTCATCCCTGAGATCTGATTGTCCTTGATCAGTTCCTCTTCCTCCACCACCCCCATGTCTGATCTTCCTGGCCGGGTTTTCAGCAAGAATCCTGTTAGGTCAGTTGCAAAGGAGTCCCTCTTACCCCCGAGGTTTCTTCTTGGTAATTTTCCATCCACTAGTCCCACCTCGCTCCTGGTATACACTCTCACTTGCTTCTCTGCCATGTTGGGAGCTGAGCCTAATCTCTTCTCCACACACACCCCACACACACACCTGCAACATTCCATCACGATGGTCCGTTCACCTATCACAGTGGTCCCAGACAAAGTTGGCTTTGCCAAATGTCTTTGAATAATCCTTGGTTTAACAGTTGCTACCAATACTATAAGGGTGTTTTAGTTTTATTTTGGTTATGTGTGTGTGTGTGTGTGTGTGTGTGTGTGTGTGTGTGTGTGTGTGTGAAGGCTGACAGCTTTTATAGAACTCTAAGTTTGGCCACAATGACCTCAAAACTGTAGTGAATGGCTTAAATTGTTCAGATGGCCTGAGCTTACTCAGTTCTTGAGAAAACCACATCTCATTGCTGTGGTTTGGGTGACAAAGAGACAGGAAGTATACTACACAAATTGGAAAGACCCAAAAGGAAGCATGCTCCCTGCCAGGTGAGAGCAAGTTGGTCTGTGATAGCAACTGGAGTCCCAAGTCTACAAATCTCTAGGAAGCCCATGTCTATACTCCGGTGACCAAANTAAGTAGATCTTGGCCACTGGGACAAGAGCATCCTGTCAGCCTGTTTATTCCAACCCCAGTAAGAGAGAGATCAGTTAGGACAGACTGAGTTTTGCTATAGTAACAGACAGATGGACTGAGTGTGGTGGTGCACACCAGTGATCCCAACATTTGGGAAATGGAGACAGGAAAGTCAGGATTTCACGGTCATCCTTAGCCACATAGCAAGTTCTGGGCCAGACTGAGCTACACAACCCTGTGTGTAGCTCAACAACAACAAAAGCTACTGGAAAAATCTCAGTAGCCTAAAACAACAAAATAAAATCCCTGCTTGTACTTTATCGCCATGTTCTTTGACAAGGAGCCTCTGCTCACCATGGTCNCTCAGGGACTCTGGCTCATGAAGTTTCTATGACTGCAGAGGGAAGGGAAAGAAAGCACAGGAATCCTTCCCTGCGGTTTCTAATCTGAAGTCACACTTCACTTCTGTTCTTATCCCACTGGCCAAAGTAAGTCATGTGCCCTCACCAAAGTTCAACAGAAAGAGGATGCATGAGTCCTATCAGGACAGACAGCAAGTATCTGTGGAAAATGGAACTGGCTACCACAAAAAAAAAAAAAAAGTGTGGCTACAGGTTTCACTAGCTAAGTGACTCTTAAACAANCCAGTTACCCACACTGAGCCTCAGTTTCCCCGTACATAAAAGGGTAACTAGCTATGAAGGTTAGTTCTCCTAGTCAGTGTGATGCATTCTAAGATCACCTGGAGACTCTCAGTGAGGGCCTGTCTGGGGGGAATTGTCTTGATTACATTCATAGATGTGGGGGGGATCCAGACCCCTAAGGGTGGCACCATTTCCCGGGGGTTGGGTCCTGAACTAGGTAAGAGTGGAAAAAGTAGGAAGCTGAGTAGTAGGCATACATGCAGTCCTGTTCTCTCTGCTCTTGACTGTGACATGTCTGGGTGCTTTGAGTTCCTGTAGCCTTAACTTCCCTGCTGGGATGGACTGTAACCCCGAAGTGTGTGAGCCAGAATTAGCCTCTTCCCTCCTCCCTTGCTTCTGTCAGGGTAGTTTATCACAGCAACAGGGCACCCCGACCTAAGACACTAGCGCTAATGATACAAATGACTTGNCGACATCAGGTGTGGTGGCCTGAGCTCAGTACAAATATTCTGTAAAGAATAACTTTGTAAAATTAAACTGTGGTGAACTTTGACTGCCGTANGAAAGCCCTGACAACTTCTTAAACTGACACCGGTCCATTGTTAAAGGTCACCGGCTTCTCCTTCCAANGGGGCTTTCTTAGTCCTCACCTCTGACCGCTGGGAAGGCACATTGTAGCTTGTTTCTGAGTACTCGCTGCTGCTCCCGTGGAGTCCCCCTCAGTGCGAAAAACACCACCTTGGCCCCACTGACGGAAGCTTGGCCACAAAACCTGCTTTGACTAGTCCACTGTGAGAGCATGTGACTTGTGCCACGTCCAGTCAAAGCTTTGAGGACCAACATAAAACTCATCTTTGTCCCTTTCCAGTGTGGTGCTGGGAACTGTTCAACACCCAGCTCTTCCACTGGAACACAGCTGGCAATGTTCAGAGCACAGATACTCAGCATGGCTCATTTCAAGCCGCCGATGAGACATCGTGGAGCAGCAATCAGAAATGAGAGCCAACTTCTTCAGCCGTGGACCTTTCCCTTTTCCCTGAGATCACACTGTTCTGGAATCTGTTCCCTCAGTCCAAATCCCTGACACACAACAGAACCATGACTAACCCAGAGTGGGCACTTNACTCTTTCTGNTCTTAAGGAGTTGTCACTGCAGCTGAAGCTGACAAATGTACCCTCTAGGCCACTCCTTGAGCTGTCTCTCTCTTTGCTTTCAGTAACACTCCATCATTGCAATCCAGATAGACAGACATCTAACTGGCTTGTCTGGCATCAAATGATAGACTGTACTATTGATTCCGATCAGAATTAACTAATAAATTAGGGGCAGAAGATCTGGTCAAGACAGCTGTGCATTCAGGAGGTTATTCAGAGTCTGAGGTAGCAACCACCTAAGAACAGAAGGGTACAATAAGCCACGACGAGTTCGAGAGAAAAAGGGTGAGCTTTGGGAGTCAGAGCATCAGGACAACTAACTCGGAACACAAGGCTGTGGGTCAAGAGCCTGGGAAAGCCTCAGAGAAAAGTCAAAATCAGACTTCAAACTAAATATAGTGGTGCCTGCCTATAATCCCAGTCCTCAGGAAGCAGAGGCAAGGGGACTGCTGCAAGTTTGAGATCAGTCTGGTCTACCACGAGTTCCAGTGAGGCCCTGTCTAAAAACAAAAGCAAAACATATGATGTACAATGTCTGTGTGTACATGGCTGGGGAGATAGCTCTGTGGGTAAAAATGCTTGCCACACGAGTGTGAGAACCCGAGTCTGAACCCGCAAAACCTATGTAAAGCCAGACGCAGTGTGTACACCTGTAATTCCCAGCAGTCCCTGTGGGAGATGGGAATTCCTGGAAGCTTACAGGGTCACCCTGGTTGGAAGCTGGAACAAACAAGAGACCCTGTTAGTAAGGACCCACACACAGGGTGTCCCCTGAGCTCCACAGGCATGTCATAGCATAAACACACACACATACATACACTCTCACACACACTCACACTGGCATAGATAAGGAGATTTTTTTTTAAGTAATCAAGCAATCAAGCAAGCTTTAAATGGTGAATAGAAATGTTCTAGCTGGAGAAGAGAGCAGTGCACGGAGTAAATGCCAGGCTTCCCTCTGTAGTCACCCCCGAGCCCTTGCCTCAGACACGGTTTTTCTCTCCAGTTAGCTCCAAATTTTAATTTTCATTCTCCTCTTTTCTCCAAGGACAAATTCATCAACTCCATAGATTTCGTTTGCCTGGTTAGTTCGGTTGGTTTTTGTTTGTTTGTTTGTTTGTTTGGCTGGGTTAAAAAGATTTATTTTTTATTTATGTGTATGAGTGTTTTGCCTGCATGTATGTATGTACACCACCTGTGTGCTTGGTGCCCACGAAGTCAAGAAGAGGGTGTCAGATCCTCAGGGACTGGAGTTACGGTGGATATGAGTTACCACATGGGTCTGCAAGAACATCAAACGCTCTTAACCACGGAGACATCTCTCCCGCCCCAATTTTCCTTAATTTTTAAACATTGCTTCTTAATCTCTAAACTTTGTTATAAACTACATCCTTTGAGCAATCCAATTTAAAGTCACGGAATCATATATACAGACATTATAAAGAAATCATGACATTTTTATACAAGTATATAATGTGTTTTTGTTATATTCACCCATCCAACTTGGTTTGTTGTTTTAAGACAGATGCTCACTCTAGTCCAGGTTGGCCTTGAATTCAAGACAATCCTCCTGCCTCAGCCTCTCAAGTACTGGGATTACAGGCATACGTTACCTTTATTTGTTCTAGTTAGTTAATTAGTTACTGGGAATTGAACCCAGGACCCCACACGTGCAGGACAATCACTCTACCATTGAGCTATGTCCTCAGTCCTCTTTTTACATTTACTTTAAAAAATCTTGAGCTGGGCGTGATGTACCACCACACCCTTAGTCCCAGCACTCAGGAGGCAGAGGCAGGTGGATCTCCGTGAGTTCAGGCTAGCCTGGGCTACAGGGGGAGTTCCAGGACAGCCATGGCTACACAGAGAAACCCTGTCTTGAAAATAAATAAATAAATAAATAAATAAATAAATACTCTTTTTATGTGTTTGTTCATTTGCTGTTGCTTTGATATAAAACTTAACTATGTAACTCAGGCTGGCCAGCAGTTTACTATGGAGTCGAAGCTGGCCTGGAATTCGTGATTCTCCTGCCTCAGCCTCCCAAGTGCCGACTTTGGTAAAGGTAACATAGATAATACTTACTGCATGCTGAGCGTAAGCAGGGTACTACTCTATGTGCACATATTTTTTTAATTCAGCAGTTCCCGCATCAACCCCATTCTGCAAAAAGAAACAGATCCAGAAAGATGATATGCCTTTCAGAGTTGCTGTGCTGGCTGGTGTTATGTCACCTTGACACAAGCTAAAGTAATCTGAGAGGAGGGAACCTCAATTAAGAAAATGCCTCCATAAGATCTGGTCGTAGGCAGGCATTTTCTTAATTAGTAATTGATGGGGAGGGCCCAGCCCATTTGTGGGTGGTGCCTTCCCTGGGCTGGTGGTCCTGGGTTCTATAAGAAAGCAGGCTGAGCAAGCCATGGGGAGTAAGCCAGTAAGCAGCACCCCTTCATGGCCTCTGCATCAGCTCCTGCCTCCAAGTTCCTGCCCCAGTTGAGTTCCTGCCCCATGTCCTTTGATGATGAACTGTGATGTGGAAGTGTAAGCCGAATAAACCCTTTCCTCCCCAACTTGCTTTTTGCTCATGGAGTTTCGTCACAGCAATAGTAACCCTAATGAGACAGTTGCCCAAGATGCTTCTAGCCACAGGCTCCTGAGTACAAAAATAAATGTTGCTTGAGTGTTAAGGTTTATCTTCCATGATAAGAAGTCCAGATGAAGGGGATACTGGGTTGTTTAATTTAGCAGACCTTGCACGGGGCAGCTTCTCTTTCAGTCTCTTGATTCTCTCTTGTGGTCCCAAGACAGCTATCGAACTTCAGCATTATACACACACACACACACACACACACACACACACACACACACAGAGCACCCAAAGACATTTTCTCCTCAACATCTCTCTTTCTTTACTGTAAAGCAAAGCCTTTCCACAGTATCCCTCAGGAGAAATTCCCAAAGGACCCAGCCTGTCACGTTTTTCTTTCCTTACCCTCTCAGGATGTAACTCTAGCCAGACTGATTTCTTGGCTTTGCACCAGTCAGGGTGCTTGGTGACCAACCTAAACAGTAGTGATATTTCCTCAACGATGTGGGCTTCTCAC
>LZPO01037921.1:625287-637556 GCA_001675575.1 Neotoma lepida
GAGTGCTGGGATTAAAGGCGTGCGCCACCACCGCCCGGCGTAGTCTGGATTCTTAACCGCTGAGCCATCTCTCCAGCCGGTCACTCTGTTTTCTATCAAGTCCCTAGCAATAGAGGATTCCCACAACAGGAAGACTCACCTCTCCTGGGGACCTTAACTTTCCACAGTCTCTTTTGTCTTGTATTATTNTTATTTATAGTGTGTGCATGCACACAAGCACGCATGTGTATGTGTGGAGTCAAANGACAACTTTGTGGAGTTGATTCCCTTCTTCCACCTTTATGTGGGTTCTGGGAACCAAACACAATTGCCAGGTTTGCACAACACACATGTTTACCCACCTCGCTGGCCCTACTGTTTATTGTTTTGATGGGGCACGTGCCATGGTGCATGTGTGGAGCTGGTTCTCTCCTTCTGCCTTTATACAGGCTCTCGGANTTGAACATCAGATCGTCAGGCCTGTGCAGAGCACTTTCTAGCCAGCATCTCTCTTGGCTTTAGAACTTTGAACACAGTTTGCTTTGGAATAAGCTTCTTTCTCTATGCAAATCTTCCTTAGCTTTGTGGTATGTAGATGAAATTTCACCTCAGATCTGGGTTGGCAGCCTTTCCACTATAGTCTCTTCAAGGCCTGCACTTCACCCAGCATAACTTCATTCCTAGTCTTTTTTGTTGTTTTGTTTTGAGTCAAAACTTTAGGATGCCCAGGCTGGCTTTTAACTCNTTATGTAGCTAAGGATGACCTTGAACTCCTGCTTTGCCTGTCTCTGCTTTTGATGTCCTAAGATTAGGGGCATGCACTAACATGCCTGGCTTTTTAAATCTTTTAGTCATTAATATAAAACTTCTCATTCAAACATAAAATTGCACACATTTCCATATGATCATTTGTACTTCCATAATTTTATTTTTAAATTGAGATAGGGTCTCACTATGCAGCCAGGTTGGCTTAAAAATGAACTCACACTGGGTGGTGGCTGTCTCTTATACACATCTAGATGTGTATAAGAGACAGGAATAGTGGTTGCCAATATTGGATTGTTTATTGTTACCTTAATAACCACTATAGTATGTTGTTTGAGAATGTCAAAAACAAAAACAAGAGAGGCCTGAGGATGTAGCTCAGATGGTAGAAATCTTATTAGCATGCAGGGAGCTCTGGTTTCAAAGCCAGGCACTGGCATCTCTTGCTCTAAGTAGCTTAGAATAACTTTGAACTTCTGATACACCTGCTGCCCTCTTCCCCCGTGCTGAGACCACAGGCACGAGCCACTCTGCCAGTTTATGTGGTGCTAGGGACCAAATCCAGTGCCTCCTGTGTATTAGGCAATGCATTCTACCAACTGAGCCATATTGACAGCCCACTGTTGAATGTATTTTAAATATTTTAAATGACTCAGTGGTGGCTGGAGAGATATCTCAGTAGTTAAGAGCACTTTCTGCTTTTGCAGAGGACCCTGGTTCAGTTTCCAGCACCCACACAGTTCAAAGTCATCTGCAACTCCAGTTTCAAGGGATCTAACACCCTCTTCTGACCTCTGTGGGCACCACGTGAAACACTCATACACACAAAATAAATAAATGAATCTAAAATAATATTTCAAACTAATTGGTTTGAAAACTTTTTTTTTTTTAAATGAATCAGTCAATGGCTGGAGTTAATCATTTTCCATGCTGGAGATTGAATCGAGGACCTTACAACACACTATGCAAACTATTTACCATTAAGCTGTATACCAGCAATATTAATATAAACATTAATGTCACTACCCAAGTCTCTGTACCCCAATATTAAAACATCCTCAGCCAAAATCCAAGCACTAGGGAGGTAGAGGCAGGTGAATCTCTGTGAGTTCCAGGCCAGCCTGACCTACAAAGAGAGTTCCAGGACAGCCAGGGCTGTTAAAGACTTACCCTCATCTGGTCTAGAGTCAAATCCCATTAACTCTACCTCCATAGTGTAGGCCCTCATTATCTTTCTTCCCGGACTTGGTAATTCCCTGCCAGGACATCTGTTCTGTGNNTCTGCCTGATGTCTCTTTCCTCTTATTAGGGAAACTACCACATATACTTTTGAGAACTCACTTTTTCTGTCCCCNGCAGTCTTGAGGAAACTGTAAATCAAAATCTTTTCTNTTTTTGCCAAGAGATGAAAACGAGGCTCAAGCCAAGACAGAAATTTGCAACGACAGAAAATGTGGAATGAGGGGCTGGAGAGATGGCTCAGCGGTTAAGAGCACTGGCTGCTCTTCCAGAGGTCTTGAGTTCAATTCCCAGCAACGACATGGTGACTCACAACCATCTGTAATGAGACCTGACACCCTCTTGTGGCCTGCAGGCAGAACACTGTATACATAATAAATAAATAAATAAATATTAAAAAAAGAAAAGAAAATGTGGAATGAGTCATAAAAAATCATTGGATTTGGGGTNTACTCATCCAAGTTTGTAAGTAAGTGATGAACAGCCATAGGAGTAAGGAAAGGGGGTTCAGAATATTGTTTTTATATGTGAAAAAGCTGTTTGAGATGCATCTTTACTGGTGGACAAATGGAATGACTAATACTGGATACCAAAATTGTACTTCTCCACTCAGACCCAGATAATGCTAGAAAAATTATATTTTCAGCCAGGCTCTGTGTCCCAAGCAGTTACTCAGGAGGTTGAAGCAGGGGGATTACTTGAGCCTTGACATTCAAGGCCAGCCTGAGCAACATAACAAGATCTCATCTCTTACAAAGAAAGAGGCTTTAAGCTTGGTGGGTGGGTACACACCTATTATCCCAGGGTTTGGCTGATTCTCTGTAAATTCACTAGTCAAACATTGTAGGTCATTCCTCCTCTTTCAGGAGGAACAGGAAGACAGAAGGAAGATGGAAGAGTGTCACTGTAAAGAAGGTCCCTCCCTGTTGAAAAAGCTGGGGGCAGAGAGTAAAAGTTCCCCTCAGCACTGTTCATTCATTCCTCCTATCTGGGCTACTCGGGCTCCTGTCATTCCTGAGCCCTGTGGTTGTACAATTGTATCTTCCCAATGAATTCCTTTTTTGTAAAAGGTGGCCAGAATCTGTTTCTGCTACTCACACTCACAGAAGTTGCATGCCTTTCCTATTGTTGCTGTAACAATTGTCATAACCGGAGTGGCTTGTAGAATAACACAGATTTATTATGTTAAAGTCTCTCTGTGTGTGTGTGTGTATGTGTGTGTGTGTGTGTGTGTGTGTTTCTTTTGCTTTGCTTTGGTTTTCTTTTCTCTACCTCCCCAGTTCTGGGATCAGAGGTATGCCTCACTGTAGTGGTTTACACAGTCCAGGGGGTACAGCCCAGCTCCTTGTGTTACAATTTTGAAAGGTCAGAAGTCCAAAGGCTATTATGAAGCAAAAATCAAGCCTGACCCAGGGTGCTGCGGATTGGGGTGTGGACTGCTTTGAGAAGTTGTTCTACTTTGCTTCTTTGATGTTGTGATAAAAATACTGACCAAAAGCAAGTTGAGGAGGAAAGGGTTTGTTTCATGTTACAGCTTGCAGTCCTTCTCTGAGGGAAGGCAGGGTAGGAACTTGAGGCAGGAACCTAGAGGCAGGAACGAGGCAGGAATGTAGAGGTAGGAACTGAATCAGAGACTGCAGAGGGGTGGGGCTGCTTGCTGGCTTGTTCCTCTGGGCTTGCTCGCTTCCTTTCTTATATATCCCAGGCCCACCTGCTCAAGGTAACACTGCCCGCAGTGGGTTGGGTCCTTCTATAACAATTAGCAATTAAGAAAAGGCTACCATAGACATGCCCACAAGCTAATCAGATGGAAGCAATCCTCAGTTGAGGATTTCTCTTCCTGAAATGTTGTGGGGGTATCCACCAGAGAAGACTGCTCAGACACGGGTTTAAGCCAATAGAAAGTCTTTGTTAGCTGGCTGGTGACTGCACTGAGTGCTTAGGATCCCAGTGTAGCCCCGAGCCTTTCGCAGGGTGAGCCTTTAAGCACAAAAACCGTGTCCTGGGTTGACATACTTCGGAACACTTAGCCAGAAGCAGAACTACAGAAACCAAAAAGCAAGGTTAGTACATTTAGAGACTCTCCCAGAACTATGGACTCTGATGGATTAGGTCTTTGTTTTCATTTTGACTGATAGGGCTGTCTATGTGCTGAGTTTTATGGCCTGAATGGTACTTCCATCATGGAGTCAGCTGTACTAAGATGACTGTACTGGGGGCCTGATACAAGATGACTCTAGTTTGTGTTACACTGACAAAAACTAATGGGCATTAAGGCTATTATTTCTGCCTATGCTCTCTCCACTCTAGTCTGACCTGTAAGTGATCTTTAACAGGAACCTGATTGTTACTACCCCTAGAAAGCCCAGTTCTCCAAAACTCACTGAAGAAAAGTCTCTCTCCTGTTCCTGAGGCTTTCCTCTCAACCTTCTCTCAGTTTGAAATATCTCCTGACCCAAGGCCAAGTCTCTCCATTCTTCAAGGTCCTTCTGTTTCACAAAGTCCTCCATTATCACTCTAGCGAAAANCAGCTGGACTGTGAGCACCACGTCTGTTTCCTGGCACCAGACAGACAGACCTTAGCTCAACTCTCTGCTCAGCCACAGATTAGTCATGTGACCTTGGGCAAGTTACAATACTTAGCTTCTCCATGCCTTTGTCTGTTCCATCTAAAATATGCTGATAACAAAGTAGCTACTGCACCCACGGGTGGCTGTGGGAATGAATGAGATAATACATGCAAATTGCTTAGCCTACTGATTGGCCCATAGTAATAGCAACTATTGTTAAAAATTAATAGCTAGGTAACTGTATGAATAAAACACAGTTTTCTTCTCTTGCGCTTTTTCTTATGGTTCTTATTAGGCCCCAAAGCCTAGAATATTTTATAATAGAGCTGGAAATGTCAAATTGATATAATGCTTGCTTAGCATGCCTGAAACCTTGGGTTCGATCCCCAGCACTGCATAAAACCAGCCATGGTAGTACAAGCCAGTAGCCCCAGCATTCTAAAGACAGGAGGATAAGAAGTTCAAGGTCAACGCTGGCTATATAGACAGTTAAAAGCCAGCCTAGGATACATGTCTCAAAATAAATAAATAAAATAAAATAAGCAATCAAAACCAGGGATGGTGGCACCTGTTCTTAATCCCAGCACTCGGGAGGCAGAGGCTGAGGCAGGCAGATCTCTGAGTTCAAGGCCAGCCTGGTCTGCAAAACGAGTTCCAGGAAAGCCAGGGCTACACAGGAAAACCCTGTCTCAAAAAACCTAAACAAACAAACAAATCTTACATTTTGCATTATTAATATGTAGTCTTAGCTGCTTTCTCTACTGGGTTTAGGGGAGCCCATGTCTGGTCAAAATTATATAGATTCATCATCACTAGTGAAAGGGAATGATGAAAAGGAATTTTGGCTGTACAGAAGCTTCACCCAAAGAAAATGTGCTTGCTTCCACAAGCCCTGTGCCTTCTGGGTTACCACCTGGTTACCCCCAGTCTTTCATTTGCTTGCTTGCTTGCTTGTTCTGTTGTTGTTGTTTTAGAGATAGGGTTTCATGTAGCCCAGGCTGGCCTTGAACTTGCTGTGTGAATCAAAACGGCCTTGAATACCTCCATTTCCCAAATACTCGAATCACAGGTCTGCATCACCACACCTGGCTCCCAGTCTCTTGCCCCCCTGACTGTGTGTGTGTGTATGTGTGTGAGCACGCATGCGCGTGTGTGTGCACATGTGAGAATAGGTATGCATGTGTATGCACATTGGTGGGGAGACCCGAGGTTGACGTCAGCTGTCTTGCTCTATTTCTCTCCACCTTTTGGTTTTGTCTGCATGTACGTATGTATGTGCACTATGTGTGTGCCTGGTGCCTTTGGAAGTCAGAAAAGAGCACCAGATCCTTGGAACTGGAGGTACAGATGGTTGTGAGCTACCATGTGGGTGTTGGGAGCCAAACTCAGGTCCTCTGTGAAGGCTACAAGTGTTCTTAACCCCTGAGTGATCTCTCCAGTCCCTCTACATTATCTTTTGAGACCAGGTCTTCCACTGAATATGGAGCTCCCTGATTAGGCTAGGCTAGCTAGAACTCAGTGAGCTCTAAGAATCTGCCTATTTCTACCTCCTCAGCACTGGGATTCCAGACAATGCTTGAGTGGTAGACACTACTGACTGAGCTGTCACCCCATCCCCTATTTCACAGTCTTACTTGTAATCCTGTGACTGTAACTTGGAGCTGACACTACGTGCCTCTAGACTTCATCTTCCTTTCTTAAAAATGACTCAATAACTGCTGCTTCCTTCAAGGTCACTAAGAGAATCCAACAAGATCAAGCAGGCTTCCATGAAAGCCCAGGATGAGGAAGAAGAATGAATGTCAGCTACGCTTTTTTCTTTCTTTCTTTTCTTTTTTTTTGGCGGGGGGGGGGAGGATGTTTTGAGACAAGGTTTCTCTGTGTAGCCCTGGCTGTCCTGGAACTCATTCTGTAGACCAGGCTGGCCTCGAACTCACAGAGATCCACCTGTCTCTGCCTCCTGAGTGCTGGGATTAAAAGTGTGAGCCACCACTGTCTGGCTTCTTTTTTTCTTTGGATGTATTAATTTACTATATTTTGTGCGTATGTGTGCATGTGTGCACATGAAGACTTACGTGTACCACAGNACACATGTGGCAGTCAGAGGACGCCTGTAGGAGTTGGTTCTCTCCCTCCATGTTTCGGGTCTTTGGACTCAAATGCTGGTCCTGAGGCTTTGGTGGCAAATGTCTTTACTAGCTGAGCTACCTAGCCAGCTTGTTGCCATCCATGAATTAAAGTGACTGAAGAGACAGCAAATTCACCACTAGGATGTGGAAAATGGTTGCTATGTGCCTGTGGGGAAACAATGGTTTCTTAATCACATTTGCACTAAAGGTTGAGAAAGGGTCCTTTGGGACAGGATGAAACTTTGACACACCAAAAAGCTGGAGACATCATTTCCTTGTCTAAAACAGACTCATCTCTCTGGATAAAAACTCATTTTTCTGACTTAAAAGTCAGGGAGGTTGTGTATGCATGTGTATATGTGTTTTGTTTTGATTGCTCTCCTGGGGATTGAGCCCAGAAAACCCTCTCTCTGTGCTACAGCCCCAGCCCTCTTCCTTTTCATTTTGAGACAAGGTCTCATCAAATTGCCCAGGCTGGACTTGAATTTACCATGTAGCCTAGACAAGCTTTAAGTGTGATTCTTCCAAACAGCTAAAGTCTACACACCAGGTTACTATAGAACATTGTACATCTTTTCACAGGGACAATTTTTAGGGGAGTCNGTCCCTTGACCACACTCCAGAGGTCTGCACTTGAAAGGGTTAAACAAAACTGGCCTTTCTTGTACCTACTGCAATTTTGTATGGGTGGGCATTTGCCCTTGTGATTAAACAGTGTTTGATTAATGGGGGGCGGTCCCCAGAATACAAATTTGTTGGAATTTATTTAAGCAATCTTGTTGTTGGATATTTGAGCTATTTACTCTTCAGTGTTGAGCTATTAACTCTTCAGTGTTGAGATTTTAAAAAGGCGATCAACTTCTTTGTTAGAAAATGGTTACATACTCCTTGGTTAGGTCCTTTGAATTCCTGCAAGTGGAATTACTGGCCCAAAGGGTATGAGATACGTTATGGCCAATTTGTTTTCTAAGAGTGGTTTTACCCAGTTACACTCCCACAGGCAATTTCACAGGGCTCAAACCGAGCCTCTGGAGTCATTAACTGTCAAACGCCAAACTAGAACTTCCCTGCCGCTCTGGGCTTCCTTCTCGTTTTTCCCGCCCACTCCACACACCAGCCGAAAGCCGCACGCGCTCTCGGGCTCACTCGTCCCAGGCTGGCCCGCCTCTTCCTCGCTCCCTCAATATTTTATCCAATCAGGAACAGAGCCCCTCAGCCTCGTCTTACGATTGGTACATGCAAGCATCCTTCAGGCTCGGGGGCGGGCGTAGAGGGCTGACGGACGCGGCGAGCGGCCAGTGCGAGCCCGGAGTAGTCTGCGCTCTGGCCTGGAAGCGGTGGACCCACCGGTGCGGTGTGCTGGCGGCTGGCGGAGNGAGGCTTGGGCAGACATGGCTCCCAGCGCGCTGGCTCCCGAACCGGAGAGTCGGAAGGGCATCCGGGCCGTGTTACTGGGACCGCCCGGGGCTGGCAAGGGGACCCAGGTGAGTGTCCGTTCCACGCTCGGTGGCGGATCCCGGCAGAGCTGCAAGGGCAGGGCGGTCGGAGAGCCGGAAGCCCTTTCCCGCTCCGGAGCAGGGCGGTGANCCCCTGGCCTGCAGAGACCCTAGCGGAGTCTCAGGCTGTGGCGCGGTGTTTAGGGGAGGGTCCCAGTCGGAGGTAGGAGGTGGCTGAGGTGGGTTGGGGTTCTTGGGGGAACCCAGGCTAAGGGGTCGTGTTAGGGGATCCAGGGGCTATTAGCTGGAAATTGTGAATGGTGGAGCGATCCCCTGAACTGAAGCTCCGATCACNGGCCTGAGTGGGAGAAAGCTTTGTGGCCAAGACGCCCTCCGAGTTGGGAGTAGATTGTCCTGAGTCAGGGATAACTTCCATACACAAGGGGGTAGAACTTCTTATTTTTAATGATTAATAACTAGGGGTAAGAAAGTCTCTCCAACACGTGGGGTAGGATAGGAGCTGGCGTGTGCTGATGGAGGCGTACTGCCAAGAGTGAGGCATGACCTGTATGAGGCACCAGTGTTGGGGGGATGGGAGAGAGAACCCTTCCAGTTGGCCCGAAAGCTGGAAGTGGATGTGTTGATCGGGTTTATAAACTGCGGGAGCCATGCGGGTTGTGAGTGGCACAGGGAGTGATTTTTAGTTGAGCAATCTAGGGACGCTAACATACGGGGCCAACAGGTAGGAAAACAGGCCCAGAGGTCCAATGGCTATCCAAAGTCAGTGAAATCGGTTTCCTGAAGCCGTGTACCTCCAGAGGATTGCAGCTGCCTTCTGCCCCACTGCAGGGCCTCACTTGGCTTCTGGGCCATAGGTCAGGGTTGAGATTTATGATCTCACTTAGGATTTGGAGCTCATATGTTGGGTTATTGATGTCACTTTCTTACCCAGTGTTTGACATCACCCACACACTTCTCACCCCTACCTCCCGGCCAGACCCCAGGCCTTGGGACCTTGCTGATCATTAACTTCCAAAGTGGGAATTCTTTCAAGGCAGGGTTGTCAGGAAAATGGGCACCGGTCTGTCTTCAGTCTTGCTAGCACTCCTGAGTTTACTGTTATTTTTTAAAGATAACCATGCATGCCATGGTGCATATGTGAAGGTCAGAGGGCAACTTGCTGGAGTCGTTTTCTCTTTCTACCAAGTATAGCCCAGGGATCCAACTGAGGTCATCAGACTTGATGGCAAGCCATTTTAGCTGCTCGGCCATGTCACTTGTCCTGTTTGCCAAATTCTAAAAGTTTTGGCCAGCAGATCGTCATCTTACTCATTGTTGGGACCCCTGTAACACCCAACACGTCACCTGACACTTGATGGAGTTGCTGGAGATGGAGGAGGTACACAGATTAGTGGGGGTGACGAGGAGAAAGGAGGTCTAGAAGGCTTAGTTCGTTTCCTCTGACTTTACGACCACTGTACCTTCTCTCGTTGTAAACTTACAGGTTCTTTTTTGAGGTTCCACCACTACCTTGTATTCAGTGATGTTGACATCTCTTCTTCCTATGCTGTCCCTCTCAGTTATCAGGTAGTCCGCAGTCTAAGCATGTTTCATCTTGGATGTGGACAGCTTCCACTGTGAGTTACTGAGAATGGACAGGATAGCTCATATGGGACTTTTTTTTTTATTTTTTTAGTTTATATTGAAGTTGAATTGTTTCAGTAGTGAAATGGACAACTCATCCAATGCCAAGCCAGGGGCTTTATAGTCTAGCAAGCTATGTAACTTCTTAGTTCCAGTGTTCTCACCTGGAGAATGAGAAGCTTACAAGGATATTGGAGCTTATAGTCCTGTATGTTGGGACCACCCATACATTCCTAGTTGCTGGTATGGCACATAACAGATATACATACAGCGAATGGTGACACTTCAGTAGCATATCTCTCTGCGCCCAACTCTGATGTAGTCCATCGCCAAGCTGATTTTTTCAGGTGTGGGAGGACATCACACCGATGAGCTCACGGAGAAGGTACAAGAATGGTGGGAGATGGTCCAAGAAGGATTTGTGAAGTGATTACAAGTTTGGCTTAAAAGCTGAGAGTGGCCCCGTGGGTAGTGGTGCATGCACGCCTTTAATCCCAGCACTCAGGAGGCGGAGGCAGGTGGATCTCTGAGTTCAAGGCCAGCCTGGTCTACAGAGAGTTCCAGGACAGTCAGGGATACACAGAGAAACCCTGTCTCAAAAAATGAAGAAAAGAAAAGAAAAACAGACACTTAGGTGGCAGCTCATACCTGTCTGTACTCCCAGAGACTAAGGCAGGAGGCTAAGTAGACTTAGGCCGAGTTTGAAGACAGTCTGGCTACAGTGAGACCCTGTCCAAAAACAAGGAACTAGGACTTGAGAAAATACACAACACTTAACCTCCATCCACCTCCCTTTCCATATTGGGAGCTATAAAAATATTGGTGGTTGTAGGTTTATAGTGTTGAACAAAAGTTCACACAAAGACTGTAAAGTGGCAGNCAGGAGGAGCATTCAGCTGCAGACACACCCAAACTTTTTATTTAAGTTTTAAATACACCTAAGGGTGCAGGTGAAAGCCTGTAATCTCAGCTACTAGGGAGGCTGAAACAGGAGGTTCACGAGTTCAGGTCCTGTCTGGGCTAGGAATGAGATCATCATCCAGTTATCTTCCTAAGACCTTGCTTCAGAATACCAAGGCTGGGGATGTGTTTGCTGGTAGTTCATTTACCTAGCTTGTGTAAGGTCTTGCCTTCACTCCTTAGTACCACTAGAAGCAAAAGAGTGGTATAATGAGCCCCAGTAACCACCAGCTGATGGCGGCCATCGCCTCCCCATCTGCTCTCCCAGCAGATTATAATAAAGCAGCTCTAGGCACCATGACATCCTTATAATATATTTTAGTATCTAAAACAAATTAAAAAAATACATAAGTACAATATCCCCTAAAAATTGAACAGATTTCAATAGTTAATGTTCAAATGTCTATTAGTCTCGCACATATGATAATTTTAAGTCTTTAAGAAAAGATTGTTCAGCATGTGTGTGAGGGTGTATACATGCATGAGTGTACATGGGGGTCAGAGGACAACTTTCAGAGTCCTTTCTCTCCTTCCACCATGTGGGTCCCTGGAATTGAACTCAAGTCATCAGGTTTGGTGGCCTTCATCTGCTGAGCCGTCTTGCTTGCCCTGTTCCCCTTTTTTATGCTATAGTTTTGTGGAAGAATTAGCTTGTCTCTTTTCTAGGAGTTTTAAAATAACATTCCCTTGGTGTGTCTCAATCGTCCTCTCTTCCATTTCCTGCAGATATTTAGTTTGCTGCATACCGTTTATCAGATTCTGTTTCTTGGCCTGGCTACCCAGGTGCTGCCTTGTTCTGTCCTTCAGACGCCTCCAATATTGTTTGTCTCTGGGGGTTTGGAGCAGTTGCTACCGGTTGCCTAAGTCTAGTAATTAATTATGGGTGGTAAAATGGTAGCATTCTGATTATATTACTTCTTTCTCATTCCTTAGCTGAAATATTATTCTCTTCTCCCTGGACGCCCTCCCTCTTGTTTTTTTGAGACGGTCTCAGCAGGTAGCCCAGGCTGGCCTGAAAACTCAACAGCGCTCCTGCTTCAGCCTCCTAAGTGTGAGATTCCAAGCGTGCACCACAGCTGGTGCTTAACTGATACGTCTATAGAGAAAAACTTTCCATCCCCTATTGGCTTACCCNGTGATGTGGTTTATAAAGCCCATTTAAATGCTTGGTTTGTTCCCATTTTTTATCAGCTTTCTAGGTAATAGGTTAGCTAAGGAATGTTTTCAGTGTGAAATTTAAAGCACAAGAAATTACAACTCATTTTTTTTGGTGAAAATCAGAAGCTCTGACAGCAGTGGGCCTCTGTTCCAGTATGGCAGGTGTGTATTTTGCTCCAGATGATCCCTTCATGGAATCTCCTGCCCGCTCCCTCCTTCCCCAATTCCCTTCACTGCACAGACTGCCTTGTNCCTATTAGCAGCTGACCGAACTCCTGACCTGGTCATGCCTGGGCCTGCTCAGTGATGTATGTGTTCTTCCCACCACTTCCTCTTGTACCTGTATATTTCCATATTACATGATTTATGTCAGATTTCTAAAGTAGGTT
>LZPO01037921.1:650195-665030 GCA_001675575.1 Neotoma lepida
CCTCCTGAGTGCTGGGATTAAAGGCGTGCGCCACTATTGCCCAGCTTCATTATAACATTTTTTAAGCAAGATGTGTTTTAGTAGATTTTGTTCCCCCTCCTGCCCTATAACTTCCTTCCTGTGCTGTAAACACACACTCACACACACATACACACATACACACACACACATACACACACACACACACACAATCTCCCTTAGCCACACTCTTGATTCTATTTTTTGGCTAAAATGAACTGTTGAGTATATCTGCCAGGCACCGCAGGTACAAAGCCTCGTAAGTACTTACCCGTAACAAGCAGCTGGTTCCGAGTCTAAAGTCACATGAAGTCAGTCAGTGTCACAGCTCCTGATATACATTCTCGACAGGAAACAAAAGCCACGAGTCAGTGGATGCACAGGGATCAGTAATCTTTTCCCCTTAAATGGAATTTTAAAGACAAACTCAGATTCCGGCAATTAATAGGGTAGGACATGCACATGGAAGAGCAGGCAAGGTTGGAATAATTTTTTGACCCACATCAGTGCTATAGAGTTGAGACCTCCTGGGAACTTCTGTTTAAACAATGAGTTGTTGTCAAAGAATTAAACCAGGTAGCAGGTCCTTTGGGATTCAGNTTGTCTTTGAACATTAGGGCTAGGTAACAGAGAGTGGCCCAATCTATTTCCCCAGGTACAGACCCAGTTAGGTAGGTTTGTTTTTGTTTGCCTGTTTCCAGGGATGAACCAGTGATTAGGGGATAGTCTCTTCCTGGATTCATTCCCATCAAAACCTTATTCAAACACAGTATATAAAACCCAAATCAGATGTGTCCCTTTCAAATGTAACCCTGTACCCCATATTCCATGATGGATAACCACAGGCTCCCCAAGAAAAGATTGCTCAAAAACAAGACCATGTGTGACCAAAACAAGCTTTTATTTGTAACCTTAGCTCTCACTATTACGAATGTCCCATGGTCTGTGCTGTGCCTTTTGGTCTCTGGGTGATTTGTGACAGATAAAATAGTAGGCTGCTGGGATGAGACCTCAAAGCCTTCAGCCTCTGGAACAGCCATTAGAAATATTTACATGACCAGTAAATATTGGCGCCTGCCTCGCTGTAACCTGCTGGCTCTAAAGTCCTCAGTCCCCATCTGGCCTGAGCTCTCCTCCTGAGTCTGTCAGAAGGCTTGTCCTCTGTCCACATGGAAACTCCGTGGGTATGTGGCCATCTTGCTTCCCTTTTGGCCTCCAAGTGTCTGCTGCCGCTGCCCTGCCTTGTTTTCTTGGCTTTGCATTCTGTCTGCTCTTAACAGAAACTCAGTCTGGCTTTGTGTGTTTCTGGAAAGCACATGACTGCTGGGACTGGGTTAAGGAGAGGAGTGAAACCAAAACTACCAGCTGGGCCTGCAGGAGTGTGAGCTTTCTCAGAATGAGGGGGGCTGNATGCGTCTGACAGTTGACTCTTCCTAACTGAGAGTAGCTGCAGGCACTTGCTTCTAAGTACAGGCCCCTGAGTGGTTGTTAATTGAATGTGAGTGATCTGTGCACAGACATCTGCCACCTGTCCATATATATATCTACATATATATATGTACATATCTACATATATTCATGTGTGCACATACACAAATGGCTGTTAACATTTGGGTTTCAGGTAAGAGTTGGAAACCATAGGGATACAGATGCTCATTGGTGGGGGTTGGGATTGTATTTTTGCTTTGTTTAATTGCAGAGTTATAACCTCATCGGGCATGAGAGCTTTCACGTGGCAGAGAAGTGTCCAGTGTTTAATGCGTTTGGTTGCATGCCAGCCTTCCCTGATATTTACTTGTTTTTTTTTTTTAAAACCCATTTTGTTCTTTCTTGTTTCCTCTCTATTTCAGCCTAGTAAAAGAAGGCCAGGCGAGACTGCACCCTGCTCATCTCCCCGCCACGTGATCCCTGCTCTTAGGTGCTGGGCAGAAGGGAAAGGGGTGGTCACGGGAAGGAAGGATGGTGAGGGAGGTGGTGAGGGGCTCAAGACGAGCATTTGGAACAGTGGCAGTGTTGTAATTAGAAAGATTTTTTAAAAAACGCATAGGTGGGAATTTGTANNGTATAAGCAAGGGAAAAGATTAATTTTTTTAAAAAGCTGTGATTGGAGGGCATCGGTGCAAATGAGGAGCTAAGGGGTTATGTTTTTAAGCACTCAAGCTTTCATTTATTCTGGACCACAAAGCTNATGCTCTAAGAGACCTCAGCNTCTGTGTAAGANGCTCATGGGTCACCAAGCCGAGAATCCAGCCATCAGACTGGGTCTGTCCGTCCTGTGCGCAGGAGGGGCTGAGGGCTGCTGCTGGTGGCTTCCCTAAAGACTCATCTGCATGTATGGAGGAGGTGGGGGTGTGATCTCATGGGGGGTGGTTCAGCAAATCTTTTTTACTGGAATTGTGGGGANCAAGAGGAGACAGATCCCACACTTCCTAACCCCTTACCGTCACCTGCTCTAGCAGCAAAGCCTTCAGCGGCCACCCAGCACACACTGGTCCCACAACTTTGCCTTGTTCATCCATGGGACCCTTTTCAATAAGTGAACAAGGGCTAGGAATGCAGTTCGGTGGCACGTGTGTGCCTAGCATTACAGGGCCCTGGGTTCAGTCCTTAACAGTGAAGGGGAAAACAAAAGTTAAAATGTCTTAAGCTAAATCGTCCAAAGATTGTCCTTCTCATCCTCAAGTCATGTGACTGGGATCACCCAACAACACTGTGATTATTTTCCAATGAGGTGCCTTCATAACTGACCAAATGCTGCTGTGTTTGGCCCCTGAGTCAATAAAATATGTTGAAAATTTGTATCCCTGTTGTGGCGTTTTTTTTTTTGAAGAATTCTGAATTACAAGACAGAAAAATGGTGTCAGATTCTGGACCTGTCTTTGAAGCCCATCCCATTCGTGGTGGTTAGCACAGTGTCATGCGGAAGTACACATGTATTCTCCTAAGAGGAGCTGCACTGTTGTAGCCATCAGCTTCTGTGCAGGCCTTTCTTGAGCCAGACAAAGCAGCTTAATCTNGTGGTGGGTAACAGACCCCAGTGGTTAGCCACATACTTCCTCCTGTCTCACCTGAAACAGTCTGTGGTACTGTCTTCTAGAACTTACAGCATTAAACAAAGTTTATAAGAAACCAGCCCTTCTGGAGAGATGGCTTAGCGGTTAAGAGCACCGGCTGTTCTTCCAGAGGTCCTGAGTTCAATTCCCAGCAACTACACGGTGGCTCACAACCATCAATAATGAGGTCTGGTGCCCTCTTCTGGCATGCAGGCAGAACACTGTATACGTAATAAATAAATAAATCTTTAAAAAAAAAAAAAAAAGCCAGCCCTTGGCTTGGTGCCCACCACATAGCAGGCATCGGATAAATGTTAGGTCAGAACACACACAGACAAATATCTGCTTCCTGCTGGGCTGGATAATTAGGAATGGACAGTTGTCCGATGCCTGGCAAGCCTGTGCTTCTATTGCCTAAGCCACGTCTCTGGCTACCTTCCCAGCTACCACTATTAGCACCCTCGGTTGCCACTCTGCGTCCTGTTTGAAATCCGTTTACTTCCCAGCAAAAGTGATCTTAAGCCATTGGTGCTGACCGAAGTTCTCTTGGAAAGCTGCCTCCGCTAGTGAGGTTTCTGAGAAATTGCTGCTCTTCCCGAAACCAGAGTGAACTGGGCTGGAAGCACCNCTGTTCTTCAGGCATCTTGTGACTCGCTGGAATATGACATTCTGTGCCCACTGAGTCAGCCCCCTCTACTCCACGCCCTATCTCCGGAGTTGCCCTGAGGTGTCAAATCTTTGCATTCTCTGGGCTGTTTGGATGGCTGAAATTTTTTGGCTTTTCTTGGTTGCCATGTACAATTCGGAAAAAAATGTCTGTCAGAGCGATCTGGAAAATGGCACAGTATGGCCAAGAAGGATAAACTGAGCAAAGTCAGAATGAACTATGTGCTGCTTTGGACCTGGGTTCCTTTATCTGGAGTGATGAACAAAGAATCAGCTCTACTCTGAGGACTGACATGGTACCAAACACTGTGCACAGGCCTTATGCCCTGCACCCCATCATGTCACCCTCACTAAGCCTCGCAGTGAAACCAGCCTCCTGTTTTACAGGTGAACTCAACGACTGAGGAAGCAGTCTTCTATCTCACAAACAGGCACAGCTGGAACACTCTCCAGCACAGGTTTGTCCCCGTGACATTGCTAAAGTGATCCAGTGGCTTGTGCAGCTGTGTAGGCAAGAAGGTCCTCCTTAGCAAGAGCCACTGCCAGTTCTGAGGACCAGGGTGTGTCACCTTTTAGGATCTCTTGTGTCCAGAGNATCACATAGCCAAGTGGGACAANGAGAAGCCTCAGAAGATGGCATCGTTTGCCACAAGACACTGGGCAGCCTTTCTTGCCCAGGTGGAGAGTGAAGTGGTCCCTGTCCTCCCGTGTGCTCACNACTNATACACAGGATGCTCCTGTGGGTCAGCGTGGCTAGCAAGGGGGAAGGGAGTTCAGAGAGAAAATGTAGGCATGGGGGAAAACTTCTCTTCCTGGGCGTCAGGAGCCAGGCTGAGGATTGTTCATCTGCAGCTCCCCTAGAAGTGAACCACTAAGACTGTATGCAGAATTCTCTCTTTGCATTTTCAGAACTGGTAGCTTAATGTATAGATTGTGTACTGTGTGGGAGGGTGTGTGGATCGTCCTCAGCCCTGAAAAGGTAAGTTCTGTTACCGTCTCCGTGGCGTCTTTGTGCACTTGGACATTNGTGCATCTGGGAAGGGTAAAACCAGAGCCAACCAGGCTGGCTCTCCATCCTGCCACTGTGCTGGCAGCTTTGACGCATCGCTGAGGATAGAGAAAAGGTTCTCAAACCCTCCTGGTTCAGAAACAGCTGCAAGCTGTGATGAATGAAAAGAGGAATCCATGCAGGTGCACNTGTCACAGCGAAGGACTTGGGAGTCATGCCACCACAGGTAAGACCTGTTCTATGTTACGGTTCTCTGGGGATCTCTGGTTTCCTTGCTGTTGGCCCAGAGCGCCGGTAAGCTGGCTTTTCGAGCTTCTAAGACCACCCGTATTCCAGCAGGGCCAGAGTGGGTGAGAGGAGTTGGTTTCCCTGCCTCTAGATTTGGAACAAGCGGCACAGAAGGGTGTGTGCTGGCTCTGCCTTACGTGTCTGGTGGCACTGCGNTTTTTTTNCTTTAAAGATTTATTTATTATGTATACAGTGTTCTGTCTGCATGTACACCTGCAGGCCAGAAGAGGGCACCAGATCTCATTACAGATGGTTGTGAGCCACCATGTGGTTGCTGGGAATTGAACTCAGGACCTCTGGAAGAACAGTCAGTGCTCTTAACCTCTGAGCCACCTCTCTAGCACCCGGCACTGCGTTCTTCATTACTCCAGAGGGAGCACTCCACTGCTGGCGACTCAGGCTGCCCTAGCATTGTGTGATGATGAACTTCCNTGCCTACTCCTGGTGAAAGTGCCCTGGCAGGGAGGAGGTGGGAATGGAGGCCAAGAGCAGGCTTAGATCCTGGGCAGATAACCCTCAGGCCTACAGGCAAGTAGAGCCATTCTTAAAGTTGCCCTGGAGTAGGAAAGCCTACTGTCCAGTCCTTAGGGCAGAGCTGTGTAGCCGTTCCCACCTGCAGCTCCTTTCCATATGACCCCAGTTATCCAGCTATAGAAAGTCAGTAGACACTTGAAACAGTCTGGTGTGTGCACCACACCTGTAATCACTGCACTTGGGAAAGAGAGGCAGGGAGGATCAGGAATTTTTTGTTTTTGTTTGTTTTGGTTTTTTGTTTTGTTTTGGTTTGNTTTTTTGAGACAGGGTTTCTCTGTGTAGACCAGGCTGGCCTCGAACTCACAGAGATCTCCCTGCCTCTGCCTCCTGAAAGTGTGCACCGCTACCGCCTGGCTGAGGATCAGGAATTTAAAGTTATCCTCAGCTATCAAGTTTGAGGCCACCCTGAGCTACATGAGTTCTAACCTAAAAATAAATAAAGATTAAAACAAAAGTCGGACATTTACTGATAATCATAAATGTTTTAAAGACTGTTCTTCAGATTGAAGAGCTAGCTCAGCCAGTAAAGTACCTGTGTGAAAGCTATGAGNCACTGAGTTCCACATCCAGCACCCAGGTAAAAACCTGGGTGTGGTGATGTGCCATTGTGACCCCAATGCTGGGAAGGTGGAAACAGGCAGATCCGGGGCTCACTAGCTACCCTGCCTTGCTTAATAGGTGAGCCCCAGGTTCCAGGAAGAGACACTATCTCATCAAAGGGGAGAGGAGCAGGAAAGTGGCACTTTGGGCTGTTAGTTCTTGCAGCTCTTGCAGGGACTCAAATTTAGTTCTTAGCACCCACTTCAGGTGGCTCAGAACTGCCTGTGACTCCAGCTCTAGGGTCTCCAACACCCTTATGTACCTACCCACAAGACACAGCACATATTCTTTAAAATCATTTTTAAAAAGATGTTCCTGGGAAGAAGCACCTGTGACTGACCTTTAACCTCCACAAGCATGTGTATACATGTGCACAGAACACAAACACAAACAAAAAAAAATCCTTTGTTATATAATTTAACATTTATCACAAGTAAGTTTGTATGCTGTTGAGAGATATGCTTTTCTTATGCTAAGAAATCTTGGCTAGCNGGGTGGTGGTATCGCACGCCCTTAATCCCAACACTCAGGAGGCAGAGGCAAGCAGATCTCTGTGAGTTTGAGGCCAGCCTGGTCTACAGAGCAAGTTCCAGGACAGTCAGAGCTTCATAGTGAGACCCTGTCAAAAAACAGAAAGAAAGAAATCGTGGCTGAATATTTGATGCTGTGGGTCCTAGAACTTCTCCAGCATTTCAGTATTAGTCAGGATTTTCATGTTTATAATTGTCAAGGCTGAGGTGTGAATGCCACTTTGAATAAGTATGTGGTAAAATTGGCAGAAATGTGTTTAGGACCATTTCAGAAAGTACTGAAAAATCTCTAGCATGGACCTGTCAAAATGCCTCAGTGAGTGGAGACACTTAGAGCATCCCTGATGGCCTGAGTGAACCACAGATCCCACAGAATGGCAGGAAAGAACCAACTCTCACGTGTCCTCTGACCTCCACACATTGACTTGCTCTCACACAAGATCAATGTCAAGATGTTTAAAAGAAAACATCCAGCACAATATAATCCTAAGATAAACTAATTTGATACTTACATGCCAAGGACCAAGGAATGACAGTAGGAAAACATTTGGCTTTGTTTTCTGTAATTAAACCATTATGTTAATGTAAGAGCAGAAAAACTGTATCCAGTAAAAACTCAGCAGTTTGTCACATGCCATAGTCTGGGATCTGAGCTGAGGTGTCTACGGGTGAGTCACTTGGCTTTGTGGGTTGTGCCAGCTAGGTGCACACATTCAGAAACAGGCTGCAGTGACAGGTGGCGTAACACGGGTGCAAGCTGCCAGAAACACCTGAGTCATTAACCTTGCAGTCATTCAGAAACTTCATCCTCACCACATTTTACATGACCCCCAAGTTCAGTTTTGCGTGGCTCACAATTTAAGATGCTGTGCCTTTAAAGACTTAGGCTTAGAGCTCGGGAGTCCTCGTGGTCCTTGGCTCTGGTTCCCACTCTTGTAAGTAAGAAATGCTTCGTTTTCTGTTTCCCTTTTTGCCCTACTTATGAAGAAACTCAGGATGAAGTCTCTTATCCAGCTGCCATGCTTTACTCTGCCAGGGTTACCCAGCTCCAATCTCAGTGTGCACTTGTGGGGACCGGCGGAATCTGCCTTCAGTCCATTTTAGAAGAAAAGCCAAACACAAAAGGAAAGGTTAATTGTGAGGTGTGGGATGTAAGAGGCTCCATGTAGAAGAGCAGGAGATTATAGCAGAGGNCACAGCAGACAAAGTACAGGGGTGCTCTGGTTGAGTGTGTCAAAGCCTAGAGGTTTTGGGAAATCTGCACCTCATGGGAAATAGTATTTTTTCAAACAAACTGCAAGGAAACAGAAGAGAGGTTTTTCACCTCATGAATAATGCAGAAGACACAGTTGATGGCCCCTGAGTTCTGTCCATGGGCCTTTCTAACTCCCCAGGGTTCCACAGTCTGCTTTGATCATCCAGTCTTTGCTATGGGACTGAAGATCAGGGGGGAGGGGTCCCTCAGTTTTGTCAGCTGTGTTCCATGCCCAAAAAGTTTCTGGGGATGACAAAGATGACCTGTGGTTAGATCTTGCCACCGACAGCTCACTCTGTCTTGGGGAAGACAGCCTCTAAAGCTCAGTGAACTCACTGTGAAGTGGGGATCATAGCTCCTGTGTAGAATGGTGATAGAGTTTATATAAGTTCAAAAGTAGTAGCTGCCAGGAAGTGGTCCTTTCTACCACCTAGGGGCATTCACCAAGACCAGCGGGTGTTTCAGAATGGCTGGCTTCACCATTTCTGTTCCCTGGCTTCACCATTTCTGTTCCCTACTGCATTCTCCACCTTCTGTGGAAAGCTACCAAACTTCTGGATTCCCCTGAGCTGGTAGATGTGTACCCCTGGGTGGATGGGGATCCGGTCCATTCCTAGGGGTGCTGACTTGAGTCTAGTGGTGGAAAGAATGTGGACCTGATATGGCAGCCAGCCAGATAGGGATAGCCTGATACAAGCGAGCCAGACATGCATTAGTTGATGAGAGAACCAGAGCTGTTGCTAACAGCACCATTCAGGCTGACTGTACCTGCTCATATTTCACAAACCCACTGCCATGGCTGCCTGTAGGAACTGCCCTGCTTGAAGCCACTCAAGCTGAGACATAACTAGGGAGGGGCTCTGCTGGGCAAGAAGAATCCCTTGTGAGAATTGGCTGCCTCCTATCTTAGAATCTTTGCAAATTGCCCTGTAATAAGGGAGGTGATTGAGGGGTTCCAGCTCCTGTATTCTAAGGAAATGAGTAAGTATGTGCCGAAAGCTCGTCTAGCAGGATAAGGATTGGAAACAACCTAAGTTTCCAACAGCAGGGGAGATTGGCTGATTCATTGTGGGACAGGATGGTATACAGTTATGAAATAATCCCTTCAAACAGAAAAGTCTCATGATAAGCTATCAAACAAGTAAACAAGTTCTAAAACAATGCAGTATGGGATTTGAGGTCCCCCCCTTTGGTTTTTAGTCGGTTGCTCATATAGTCCAAGCTGTCCTTGAACTCCATACAAAGCTGAAAATTACCTTGAATTCCTGATCCTCCTGGCTCCACTTTTCAAATGCTGAGATCATATTTGTGCCTTGCCANGCCCATCATGGGGTTATTTTTAAAAGGGAACTTTCTGGGCTANGTCTTAACGTTTACAGAAAAGCTCCAAAGATAGTGTGGAGTTTCTGTCTACGATGTTTCTCCTGACGTTACTGTCACAACCATGGTGCCTCGTCGCCAGGTTCTTCACTGATGACCTTTTTGCTATCCGACATCCAACTTTTTTCCCAAATTAAGCTTTTTAGGGAATGATGCTCACATTGTTAAAAGAGAGAGGGAGAGAGAGGAGAGAGAGAGAGAGAGAGAGAGAGAGAGAGAGAGTGTGTGTGTGTGTGTCTGTGCTGGTTCCAGGGATCAAACTCAAGTTGTCAGGCTTGCATGGCAAAAGTGCTTTTAAAGACTGAGCCATTTCATGGCCCAACATTTTTTTTTCAAGTTTGTGTAGCAGGCTGGGGATGCACCTAAGTTGACGCTAAGTCCTCAATTGGATCCCTAACCCCATATAAACTCGTGTGTTGTACACCCATAATCCAAGTGCTAAGGAAGGAGAGGCAAGGGGATCAGAAGACCAAGGTCATCCTCCACTGTGCAGTGGGATGGAGGCCAGCATGAGCTATGTGAGATCCTGTCTCAAAAGAAAAAAAATTTGCATAGAAAAGCATTTGGAATGGTTGAAGATAATTAACAATGTGATCAGAGCTGCGTAATGGGACTAACGATGTTTATTTTTTAAATTTGTAGTGTGTTCTAATTTTTCTGTTTATCATGTCGAATAATTTTCAAACACTGGGGAAAAAAATGTCTTCAAACTGGTTGGTGCCCTCTGGGTGTCTCTTGTGTGGCTGTGCTGTGATCACATGGCCATAAGACAGAGCTCAAGAAGAGGGACCATGTCTGGTTCATCCCTGTCTGGATCACCCACCACAGGACCAGACACCAGAGGAAGCACTTGGTGTTGGCACTCTTCCAGGCTTGTGTTTCCTGTTCAGTGACCCAAGAAGAAGACAGGAATCTGTAGTCTCAGGACTAACCCGTGTCTGTCACTGNATGGATGACAGTGTCAGGAAACGTGAATTGTGCTAGGTGGCTAGGTTAATTGACTGGGCCTTTAGGTGGTTTCCCAAAGAGAAGTCAGGGTCCTGCCATCCAGAGGAGGGGAGCGGGTCAAACACAGCGGGTCAAACAGCATCAGAGGCTGTCCCCGAGGTCAGCATTTTAATCTCCAATTCTTCCCACCTGTGTAAGTTTCCTGATGTTGGTCCCTAGCACTCAGCATGGAACTTGGCATGTAGCAGGGACCCAGTTATCTAAGCAAATAAATGCATGTGCTAGTGAGTGAGACCAAGTCCTTTATCCAGGTGGTGTTTGAGTCAGGATGCTTTGCACTGCAAATAGCAGAAAATTTGCTTAACACAAAATCGTGTTTGTTGGTTCAGGGCTAGTGGAGCCTGGGAGTCAGATATGATTTGATCAGCATTCTATCTCGGCAGCTTTCATGGCACCACAAAAGTTCCAAGCATCGCATCTACACCTCACACCATCTAAAATCTGAAAGAGAGTAGACCAGAATCCTAGAATTCCCAGCAAAAGCCCCAAGATTCAGTGAGGACTGGATGAGGTCACATGTCCTCCTCTAAGTCTGCCGGTACAGCCAGGGGTTTGTTGGATTCGCCTAGATCCTCTGTTTCATCCTTAGACCTGGGGGATGTGAGAGGGGAACCAGCTTCTCTTGAACTGTGTGGACCCCAGTAAGGGACTCTGGATCTGAGGAAGGGAGAAGGCAGTCTGTGGCCTGGGAGGGTGACCCACAGGAATCTGGCCCAGTTGAAAACAGAATTCTGTGGTATAGACATGGGCTGCAGGATCGAGAGCAGTGCTGAGGTAGCAGCAGTCATAGGGAAGCTGCAGGGAGGAGGAGAGACTGCTGAAACCTCTGAGGAGGTGTGGGCAGCAGAGCTGGAGAGGGGTGGGAAGCAGGGAAGAGCATCCCTCCATGCGGTGCCAGCAGCACATAGAACTCTCGGTGAATCACCCTAGTTGGTGCTTACACCTGCAAGGTGTGTGTCACCATCATCCTGCTCTACAGAAACAACCCAGAGGATGCTTGGAGGCTGAACTTGGGCCTTGGCCCCAGCTCATCTAGCTCTGAAATGTGCANCAAGCCAAGGTGTAGTGAGTAAGGTGTGTGGTCGTGTGTGCACTAGAGGAGTACTTCAGACTATAGAGGTGGTCAGGAATATATATTTAATGATTAAATTCTCTCCACAAGATAAGCATTATTCCCATCTTACAATGAGGCATACACAAGTAACTTGCAGAGCTAGTGAACAGTGGCAACTGGCTTTTTGCCCCTACATGTCCTGCTGTCATCCCTATTGTGCTATGTGAGCTGTCATCATCACAGCATTTGCTGAGTACATGTTCCATCCTGGGCTCTTTCATGTGCACTTGAGACTGTTGCCTGAGCTTAATCGGGTTCTAATCAAGTTACTCAGAAGCACTCTGGGAGTCCAGCCCCTTAGTCCAGAGATGCTGTTCCAGGTCCTGTGTCTGAGCTGCCCCGTGGGGAAGTGGCCTGGCTGCTTCCCCAGAATGCTGACAGCACAACCTTTGGCAGGGTCAGGCAGAGCCCCATGCTGCTGTTGGCTGAGCGCCCAGCCAGAGGGACTGAGCCAGCACAGAGTGAGCAGCTGCAGGGCCTGGGCCCCTGGGGCTCCCAGGCACCCTTCCTTAATGCCTGGATGCTGTTCACTGCTATCACAGCCAAAGCCATGGATCAAGCATCGGAACCCTTGGGTTCCAGGCTTGGTTTGGTAACTGAGGTACTGTATGATCTGGGGTAAGTCTGTGTGTCTTTCAGTGGACATTAGTTTCCTGGAAGCTAAGTGAATATCCCCATAATCAGCTGGCCACGTAAATTTCCACAGAATAGTTGCCCTTCCTAGAAACTCAGACTCCAGTCTGTTTAGAATCTCTTCTGATGCCAGGTGCTGCTGGGCATTGGAGAAGTTGAGCTGATTTCTGCTTTCAAGTAGCCCCCATTGTAGGTGAGAGAAACAGTCAGTCAGGATGGTTAAGTTTGGTGCTGCACAAAGGATATTCTAGGATGCAGGACTCAGGGAGGGAACAACTGACTCCCTGAAACAGCCTGGAGGACACCGCAGCTGAAGAACATGGAGCTGGTTGTGTGTTGCATTTTCCAGGTCCAGAAGGGATGTATGTGCATTCTTGGTGGAACAGCCTTTGTAAAGGCCTGAGGACAGAAAAGACCAAGTCTAGAGGAAAGGGTGGGCACCAAGCATCAGATAGCAAGAAGAGTAGATATAGCTATATGAGGAAGCAAGGCTCGGGGACAGGTAGAAGGCAGGGCATGAGTTGAACCATAACTGAATCCTCCAGGACTAGAAAGACCAGGGAACAGGACTCTGGAGTCCCAGCTGAGCCCACACACATCTTCCTCCATTCCCTGGAGGCCAGAGGCTGAGCTCTGCCTTCTTCCTCGGAGCACTCCACTCCNTCTGATCTCATAGGATGCTCTTCACAGAGCAACCTGTTCATCTCAGCCTTCACTTAACCATTTCTGGGTTTCCCAGGCACTTAGGAAGGAAGGCAGCCGAGCTACAGAGAGCCCGGCNGGTGGAAGAGANACAGGAAATGTGTGTTGGCCTCTGAGTCAGGAGTGCTGCTGGGAGCCTGGGTCTGGCTGGGAGACAAAGGCTAGCAGATGACCATGCCAATAATGTTTACAATCATTTTCTGATCGCAGACAAATAGAGGTAGCCAGAGAGCTTTATAATAGAGTGGTGATGGACTTCCCTTGCCAGACACGGACGGAAGGTGTCCCTGAATGATGCTGCTGTTTGAAGGTGTGGCTTATCAAAGCAGCAGGGCCTGGGGTGTTATCAAGTACAAGTTCTCTGAGGTCATCTGGTCTGCAAGGAGAACCTGGAGCCAATACTCTGGCTTCTCCTGCCTTTACCTCAGGCCTGTTGCCTCCCAGGGCCCTACCAGCAGGCTTCTCCCATCATTCAAATTCAAAACTCAAGAATTTTCCCCTTTGGTCTTGCACCTCAGAGAGGTGGTGCACACTCTCTATTTCCAGGTCAGCTGAAACTTGGCAAATATGAGTGATTCATGTACAGAGTCAGTACCGAGACAAGAGCCCATGTCTCATAGCCTGCTGAGGTCATGGAAGAGAATTACTCTTCCCAGTTTTGCCTGGGCCATGACACATACCCACAGAGCTTTCCTAGAAAACAGTCTTCCCAGGGAGATAAGAAAACTCCTGAAATACCTTGTACTTTGGGACGGACCATCCTATCCTGAGCCTGAGTGCCCAAACACACCACGGTGCTGTGCTCTCCGCCTTGCTGTAGCTCAGGCAGACACCCAGACTGTGGTTCTTCTTGCCCNGACTAAAATGGAGCAGCATGAGCCCCACACTATACAGAACTTGCCTCTCCTTTGTTCGCCCTGGGGGAAGGTGGAAGCTGTCTTCAGAGAGCCCTGAAGCAGTGGGTGACTTCAAGTCCTTGATCCTATACTCTCATGCCCTGAAATGGGAGGTGTTGTGTTTGTGCCCTGAGGGTGTCTGTCCCATTTAGGGATGAGACATTTGGGAAGGAGGACCTGAGGAGGATCTGGCAAGAGGCTTAGTGATAGATACTTCAGACCCAAGGGAGGAGGTTCCAACAGTAGCATCACCTGCCAGCGGGACAGTCAAGTTAAAGCCCTTGAGTGTCTCTGGGGACATACTTTGGCTGTGTCCACATAGTGTCATCAGCCCCTTTCATTCTCAGATCGCTCATCCCTCGATTATCTCATGCGTCCCGCACTGATCCCAGGGCTACCTTTATGAAGCAACAGGGATTGAAATGAGAACTGCCCAAAGCCACACTGAGAGGGACACATCTGGAACCATATCTGTCCCCTTGTGCCTGCCCCAGACCCGACCCTTTCCTGCACCTTCAATCTGTCCTTGCACCCTATGCCAAGCCAGAGGTCCCAACCTCTACCAGCTCCTGCCGAAGCAGCAGAGTATGTTACCAGAGTATGGCTTTCTGAAAGACACCTGTCCAAGGAGGTGGAGTGAACTAGAGGCTTTTTCTCCTGCCTCTGCTTCCTTCAAGTGGCTGAATTTGAAACTCTAGACCTCAAAGTGCTTCTTTAAAAAAANTTTTTGAGCAGTGGTGGCACATGCCTGTGATTCCAGCACTTGGGAGGCAGAGGCAAGTGGATCTCTGTGAGTTTGAGGCCAGCCTGGTCTACAGAGTGAGTTCCAGGACAGCCAGAGCTGTTACACAGAGAAACCCTATCTTGAAAAAAATTTTTTGAGATTTATTTTTATTTTATGTATATGGGTGTTTTGCCTGTGTGTATGTCAGTGCAGAATGTGTAGTACATGTAGAAGCCATAAGAGGGTGTCAGATCCCCCTGGAACTGGAGTTACATGTGGTTGTGACTACCATACGGGTGCTGGGAATCAAACCTAGGTCCTCTGGAAGAGCAGTTGGTGCTCTTAACCACTGAGCCATCTTTCCAGTCCTGAAAGTGCTTCTTTTTTAAGATTTATTTTTATTATTTATTTATTTTGTTTTTTTT